>CM060472.1:6137500-6357500 GCA_030544235.1 Lepturacanthus savala | reverse complement strand
ATTATCTTCATTTATCTTGTTTTTAAACAATGTTAAATTGATAAATATGAGCTAAAAAGTCACAAATATGAGATAAAAAGTCAAGAATATGTGATTAAAAGACAACACTATGATAAAAAAAGGTCAAAATTACTATATAAAAAGTCACCAATAATAGATAAAAGTCAGAAATATGAGATAAACAATCAAGAATATGTGATTAAAAGACAACATTATGATAAAAAATCAATATTATGATATAAAAAGTCATAAATATGAGATAAAAAGTCACACATATGAGATAAACAATTAAGAATATGTGATTAAAAGACAATATTGTGATAAAAAAAGTCAAAATTATGAGATAAAAAGTCCAGAATATGTGATTAAAAGACAACATTATTATAAAAACGTCCAAAATGTGAGATAAAAAGTCACAAATATGAGATAAACAGTCTAAACTGAACTGATTTATTTTATGAATCTATTACTTCCAGACTCTAATGGACCAGAAAAGTAAAAACAAGCATCAAACTTTCCTTATTTTCTTGTTAATTACTGGATGATTTAATCTCATCATCAATGAGATGGATCACGTTGTGATTTGTGTCAATAGTCGGTATAAATAAAGTTTTAATTTGATTCAATGTCCCGGATCTCAGGCTCTGTCAGTGTTTGACAGTCTCTCTCTCTGTGTTTTGACTTGACCTTTGAACTCTCTCAAAAATAAAAAAGTTCTTGCAACTTAGTGAGATTTTATAAAAATAAACAATCAACTTTTTTAAATAAAGTATCTGTGTGACCTAAAGCTCTGGTTCCCAGCCTTCTGGGCTCTTAACACTGGTCTTGCGACACTTTCTCTTTTTTGGTTAAACTGGTCAAAACCAACATTATGCAACCGGTAATGAGGGATTGCAAACAAACATCTCCTTTGGTTTTCAGAGAGATGCAAAGTCGGTGACCTCTGCCCTGAGGTTATGAGAGAAAACTCAGGAATATCATGAACTTATTCAACTGTCGCACGAGTGAAACTCCACTGTGAGTGAAGTGGAAGTCAATAAAGATTTAAAAAGAGATACGAATGAGTGTGTTGATGCAGCCTCCTCCTGATTACTGGAGTTACTTCTGGCAGGGAACTTGTTGAACTTGGATTGTCTCGGAGGCAAATAAACAGCAGATCTGATCTTAAACACCGGCAGCGAGTCAACGGATTGATCGGAGCCAGCTGGCTGCGGCGCGGGGGTGACGCTGGTTCGAGTGGCGGGTGTTAATGGTGACAAATGTTTGTTTTCTGAGACTCAGGCCTGACGTCTCTGTTCCATGTTTACTGCTCCGGGTGTTTGTCTTCGAGTCGGAGAGGCTCAGAGGAGGAATTAAAGGAGAAAAACACGACGATAGTAGAGTTTTACACCATTAAACACGTCGATCTGACGTGGAAATATGAGAAATATGAAAAAAAATTGGCGTCTGAATAAAGGAATAGTTTCACATTTTGATGAATGATCTATGTAGCACTTCACATTTTGGTGTTTTCTATCATTAATGGTCATAGATTAACCATCAGCTGGTTATCTGAGGTTAAAGACTGGAAACAGAAGGAAAAACAGCTCTAAAACAATTAAATCTGGCAAAAAGTACCTCTAAATATCATTAATTAACATGTTTTATCTTGTTTTTTATTTTAAATTTGTGCTAAAACTAGGAAAGAAAAGGAAAAATCTCAGATATAATAATATTTGACAATCTTAAACCACAGAATCTGGACATTTTCTTCTTTAAATTGACTCAAATTGATTATTTGATTATCAATATAATGTGCTAATCTGTGGATTTTATTACTTTTGGACAGAAATGCTAACGTTTTCCGTCTTTATGCTAAGCTAACTGGATGCTAACACAGATATTAGAGTGTAAGGTATCAAACTTCTCACCTAATTCTTGGTAAAAAAGTGAAATTAAACATAAAATGTTGTTTTTACACATCATCAAATCATCAATCATCCTCTGACTTTTCTTCTAGCGCCACATGAGGTTCATGTTTGTGGTTTTAAAGGAAAAATCTGAGAAATAATCAGATCTGACAAACTTAAACCAGAGAATTTAGACATTTTCATCCTTAAAATGACTCAAATTGATTAATCGATTATCAAAATAGTCTTTTTAACTTGGGATTTGTGTGCTAATCAGTGGATTTTGTTAGCTTTGCACAGAGATGCTAACTTTTTCCGTCTTTATGCTAAGCTAACTGGATGCTAACACAGATATGAGAGTGTAAGGTATCAAACTTCTCACCTAATTCTTGGTTAAAAAGTGAAATTAACAAGAAAAATGTTTTGTTTTCTATTATTAATGGTCATAGATTAGCTATCAGCTGGTTATCTGAGGTTAAAGACTGGAAACAGCTCCAAAAACAATTAAATCTGGCAAAAAGTTCCTCTAAATCTCACTTATTAACACGTCTTATATTGTTTTTTTTAACCTCTACATAAACTAATCTGTAAAACAGACAGGAGCAATAAAATATTTGACAAATTAACCCACTGTAAAACAGAAAATGTTGTTTTTAAACTTCAGGGAGATTAAAACAAACCAGTTAACACAGTTTTAAAGCTGCTTATAGGCAGATTATTTACCTTTATATAGAGCTAAGCTAGCTATGTCCCTCTGTTACTAGTCTTTGTGCTAAGCTAAGCTAAGCTAAGTTAAGCGGCTGCTTCATATTTTGACGTTCACAGCAGCTGGATAAACTGAACATTCACGACTGTTTCATGAGACGTGACTCAACATTTATACCAAACATTTCATCAAAGTTGAAGACAGGACGACCACAACTTGTCAAAATAAAAGTCCAACAACTGCAAAGCAGCATTTATGCTGTTCTTGTTCCAAACTTCTTACCTGACACATCTGAGTCAAGGCCGACATTTAGCTGAGCTGTGTTTTTAACCTGGGACTTTTGGACATTCCCAGCGTTAAAAGATGAGAAATCATCTTCTTGATCTTTTTGGGTCCGACTCTATGTTCCCTCAGACATAAGAACCAGGAATTAGCTCCTACTCCTATTAGCTCCTGTTTCCAGTCTTTATGCTAAGCTAACTGGATGCTAACACACAGATATAACAAATCAAATCTCATTAATTAACATGTTTTATCTTGTTTTTTTAATCTGTGTCCTGGAAGGAAGAAATAACGTCTAAAAACAGCAAATAGTTGTTTTTAAATGTCAGTGAGATTAAAACAAGCCTAGTTTTAAATTCCCTTTATAGCTAAGCTAGCTATTTCCCTCTGTTCCCAGTCTTTGTGCTAAGCTAAGCGGCTAACGCTAAGCTAAGCGGCTAACGCTAAGCTAAACGGCTGCTTCATATTTCAGGTAAAGACATGAGATCATGGCAAAGCTTGACTCAACGAGTGAGTTCATCACAGATTCATAGCATCAGGTGTCATAAACTACACATAAAGCATTCATTAGTGTTTCATTGGACATGACTCAACGTTCATACCAGACATTTCACCAATGTGGTAGAACAACGGCACCTTTTCAAAATAAAAGTCTGTTGGTGATTTTATTCCAAACCACATTAACTGAACATCTGAGTCAACAGGTAAACTGGTCAATATTCAGCTGAGGAATCAACTGCAAAGGTTTCATTATAAAACAACATTTTAATGAAATAAAAATGATGCCTGACTGTTTTCTGTCTGAATAAAGTTTGATTTTTAATATTTCACAACACTAGTTTTATTATTTGGTCTGAACCAGGTTAATAAAACGTTCACTAATTAGCATCGACTGTCTTCACATCCATAAAATGTTTGGTATGAACGTTGACGTCTCATAAAACACTAATTAATGCTTTATGTGCAGTTTATGACACCTGATGCTATGAATCTGTCATGAACTCACTCGTTAAGACAAGTGCTACCATTTATATAAAACATATGAAGCAACATCTAGCTTAACTTAGCTTAGCTTAGCACAAAGACTAGTAACAGAGGGGCATAGCTAGCTTAGCTCTATATAAAGGTAAAGAATCTGCCTATAAGCAGCTTTAAAACTATGTTAACTGGTTTGTTTTAATCTCCCTGAAGTTTAAAAACAACATTTTCTGTTTTACAGTGGGTTAATTTGTCAAATATTTTATTGCTCCTGTCTGTTTTACACATTAGTTTATGTAGAGGTTAAAAAAACAATATAAGACGTGTTAATAAGTGAGATTTAGAGGAACTTTTTGCCAGATTTAATTGTTTTTGGAGCTGTTTCCAGTCTTTAACCTCAGATAACCAGCTGATAGCTAATCTATGACCATTAATGATAGAAAACAAAACATTTTTCTTATTAATTTCCTTTTTTTTTTTTTTTTACCAAGAATTAGGTGAGAAGTTTGATACCTTACACTCTCATATCTGTGTTAGCATCCAGTTAGCTTAGCATAAAGACGGAAAAAGTTAGCATCTCTGTCTAAAAGTAATAAAATTCACTGAGAAAACTATTTTGATAATCAATTAATCAATTTGAATCATTTTAAAGAAGAAAATGTCCAAATTCTCTGGTTCCAGTTTGTCTAATTATTATTTTGTTGAGATTTTTCCTTTAAAACCACAAACACGAACCTCAGTTTTCAAGATATTTAAGTCGAACCAAAGTGTAGAATCAACTATTAGTCGATTAATCGATTTGTAGTAATTTTAAAACAAATAATCAAGTGATCGTTTCAATAATCGATAGATTAACTAACTAAAATCATAATAGTCGTTAGTTGCAGCCCTATTGTCTGGATGTTGTTATAGTAATACAACTAGAGATTCAATGATTAGTTGATTAATCGATTAGTTGCCAACTATTAGTTTAATCACCAACTATTTTTAGTAACAGCAGCTCTACTTATAGCTTTCTATAACTCACATAGATGAACATCCAGTCGTTATGCTAAGCTAAGCTAAGCATATACAGAGAAGTAAGGCTGATTAAGTGCATCTCGTAAAAATGCTGAAATATTTTGTTTTTTTTACAACTCTTCCCAAGTTGTGCAAAGGAAACAGGAAATGGAAAAGACATTGATGTGAGTCAGGACGAGTCAGTGGGATTTTATAACCGTCAGTCAGTTGGCAACCCACATTCATGCCTCTTATTTTTTATTTGGATGTTTTTTACTCGTCTGGCTCGTCTCCAGCGATTGTACACACAGCCTCAACCTTCGCCCAATGCAAGAATTTCACAGGAATGTGACTGTGGTCAAAACGTGGCAAAACCATGCGGTTCCAACACTGGAGGAGAAAAAACACACAAAAAACATTTTTCTGCCGCCCTCTGTTTTCTAAAAAAAGACAAAAGTCACGAATTCCTTTTCTGTGTGAAACAAACAAAAAGAAATAAATAATGCAGCTTCACAGCAGCAACTAGAGCTGATTGTTTCAATGGTTGTATTAATTTCACCCAAATGGCTGGAACATGATGTGGGGAATGGGCGTGCGGTGATGGAAACTATGAGCGGTGCCGGGTGTGTGTGTGTGTGTGTGTGTGTGTGTGTGTGTGAGGGGGGGTCGCTGAGTCTCCACAAGAGAAATTTGTAATCTACAGGAGACATGACGTCATGGCTTGTTAACATGCCTGTTCGTGTGACACGTTAAGGCACCAACTCTCTGGATTAAGGCCTTTTTTTCCCATTTCGGAGACTTTTTCTTTGTAAAACACTGAAAGTGAAGGGGGAACAAGCTCTCCTTGTTCTTTTCTCATAAATCCCACTTCAAACAGAGGGGAAGCCGCTTCACGGTATCAGTTACACACACTGGACCCTGTTCAGCCCCTAAAAACCCCCAAACATCCATTATTCCCCTGTTCTAAATAAAGAAACTCCCCTCTGGTGCATCCTGGGTGTGTGGGGTCAAATATCTGACTATGAGCTTTAATGTCTCAGTTAATGGTTAATAAATCACCGATAAAAGGCTTTTAATTGTCTTTGTGTGTTTATATTTACATGGATTCATGTTTTTATGCAGCCTTGAACACAAAGATCTGAACTGAGCTGAACTTGTTGGGTTGCCAAGTCGTGAAAGGAGCTGCTTGACAGGTGTTTATCTTTTAAAAGCTGATATCCAGGAGTGTGTTTATGCGCCTGTGGCTTTCTAATATGTCACTAATGTGTAAATATAGCGCTCATTAATAAACGGATTTCACTCCTGATTCCGCAGCTTCCTTTAATAGAAAGAAGCGGTTCAACTTGACAACCTGGCAACCCCCAGTGAGTTCTCACTAACATCTTATAAGGAGTCTGCAGCTGCGTTATTAGACTAGAATAAACTCAATAAATGAACACGTGAAGCCTCCGGAATGAATTTCATGCGTAAAATCCGCCTTTTTGCGCCACGTGAGAATAAACAGGTGATGTTTAAGGAGTTCTATCTGTTCTATCTGCTACAGAGCTGAGCTGAGCCATCCTCTACTTCTATCATATGAATCCGTAGCACCGAGCGGAACCTACCTCTGCGCATCAGCAGCGTCTCAGCAGCAGAGTCCGTCTCTGCGGGTCTGAGCAGTTTTGCGCCGCCTGAGCCGCTGGATACGATGACAGATAATTAAATCCTCCTCCGCGGACTCCTGCTGGGGCCGAGGGCTGAGGAACGGACGGGTTTCCACTGACTGAAGCATCTGCGCCTGGTGCGTAAAACCAAACCGATCCAACCAAACGCCGCCCCTTCCCTCCTCTCTCCCTTTCTGTTTCCACTCCCTCGTTCTTTCTTTCACCTTGAGAGGAGTTCAAACTGAGAAAGAAGACGCACCGAGACACTGTGTGTTTTTTTGGGTGTAATTGAATATTTTAAACACAGAGCAGACTCCTGAGGATCCGCTCGCGTCCAGCCGCTGACGCAAAAACCGCTTTATTATCTCTCTAAATGGAAAATCACTATAATAATCCTAAAATATAAGTTGTGGCGGTATTAAATAACAACCCTACGCGTTTAATGTGCTCTACAGCAGTTTTTCACATCACTTGATATCACAATAAAAGTCGTTTTTTTGAACAACACATTAAAACTCTGTATTTTAAGAGGCTCTGGATCCTCTTTCACTCTGCAGTCTGGAGTTTCTTCCTGAGTTTTCTTGGCTTGTTTTAAATCTTCTGCGGTCACACACACACACACACACACACACACACACACACACACACACACACACACACACACACACACACACACACACACACTGATATCATTTTCCCTCTCATTGACCTCCATTTTCCACGGCGGTGAGCAGGAGGTCTGGGGCCGATTAGAGGCTTCACGTGCGGCTCCATCCTGCCACTACCCATTAAATGAGGATGCTCTACACGTGTATACAGCGTGATGAAGGGTTTCACTGCGTCTGTGTCATTTTAAAGCTTATTTAGAAAAGCTGCTGATAGACAGACGCTGCTGAGGCTGTGATTCACGCAGCAGCAGCTGAGAGAAAATAAAACAACGAGGAATCACATCAAAAAGTCAAAGATTTACTTTATTTATATTATTTACATGATCATATGCTGCCACCTGCTGGTCAGACTGAGGATGCGCTTTAAATGAGGCTTGTTGTTAAATTTAAAATATATTTTATTTTAATGAACACATTCCACTTTAACAACCACATATTTTTCATATGATGAGAAACTTTTTAAAAAATTTTGTCCCGTTTTATTTTTAATTTTTAAACATGTTTTATTTAGTTTTAAATATTTATTTTGTATGTAAACCCCAGTAATAAAGCAGGCGTCAGGGCCCAAAATCTAGTTTTTATTAATTATGAGTCAAAATTATGAGGAAAATCACTTAAAGTTACTGCAAATGGATTTTTCTATATCTAGTAGTGTTATAATAGTCTTAATATGATAATTAACTCTTTAAATGTTAGATTAACACTGATTTTACTTTGTATAAGAAGGTTTCTCTCAATTTTAATAGTTTCTGATCATTACAATAATAATCTCATAACTATAATAAACTCAACATTATCAGTGTAATAAAGAGGTTTCTCTGAATTAATGTGTCATCATGGATGGATTTTAAACGTCTGATGATTCTGATTTATAACCATGAAATTCTCAAATCTAATTATGTTTTATAATAAATAAGAAAACAAGTTAAATAAGTAAACTCAGTGGAATCTTCTGATTTATGTTGCACGTTATTTTCTTTTAATTATTACTTTATCTCTACTGTACATATATTTCTATATTTGCTATTTTTAAAAGAAATATTTATTAAGGTTATTTGTTCCCTTTACATATTATTAAGTGTTTAGTAAAAACCAACTAAATAAACCTGCTTCTAATTCTGAAAATGATGAGATTCTACATCATATTTGTATGAAATTTGTCAGTTTTTCATACATTTTCTTCAGTTTTAGTATTTTCCTCCTTGGACTGATCCAGTTATACAAAACTTATATTTTATCTTGTTTCTCTGCTTTCAGACATGAATAATAAACTTTAATAACCTGCATAACAAGTTAATCATCAACACATTTCTGACCTGTAGCTGTTACTTTCCTGCTAAACTGCACAAACCAGGAAGTTAAACACTTAAACCAAAGGCTGATTTTCCAGTTTTCCTGCTATAAATGATAATAAATCAGGAATTATTGGACTTAAACCTGGAATTAAAATAAATCTACATGTGAGGTGACTACAGAAGAGTCACAATCTATTTATGATGCTGTTAGAATATTGGATTAATTATATAAAATTGTGTTTAATCAGATAAAAAATGTAAATCTAAAACATAAACTGACCCAAATCAGCAAAAAACACTTGAAATAAGCTAAATTATCTGCAACAGAAAGTTAATTGATTGATAAAAGTTCAAAGATCAATTATTATTTATATTTTAGGTCTTTATAGACTTTATTGAGCTTTGCAGTGATTTCCCTCCCTTTAAATATTAATTAACTGTAATTTCTAAGGGTTAATGTATTTTTTTTGCATTATTATACATTTTTATTTATAAATGTATGAATAAAACTAAATGCTGAACCTGTATCAGGAGATTTTTAACAGGTTAAACAAACATATCAAACATTTCAGTTCCAGCTTTTATGTTTTTCTGAAGACTTTGTCAAATAAAACCATTGTTTTTACTGTTTTCTGCAGTTTAATCAATAGTTAATTGTATTATTGCAGCTGCTGTTTCTGGATTCTGACGTAAACAGTCGACACAATAAATAGAAATATATTTTATTAAAGAACTTATGTACAGTAAAAACTCAGAAATACAAATGTGGCTCTAGAAAAGCTACAAGCAGAAGCTCAGCGGGTGAACGTCTGTCATCAGGCGCGGTGTGAAAAGCGTCGTCACTTCTTCCAGACTCCATTAATTCTCTGGTGCTGTTAATCAGCCGCGGCTCTAATGGTGGAGCTGGCACGGCTCTGGGCTGAGGATCCTGAGCAGAGCTGGTCGCATGAGTCATTATCAACAGAAAAAACAAACACCGGGGGCTTATTTCCTCTCATATAGAGGATTAAACCACTCGCAGCACTTAATAAGTCAAGGTGCAACCTGCAGGTACATGAAAGGAGAAGGTGCCGTCGGCGGAAACAAGTGGAGAGCAGCTTCTGGTTGGACGTTTACACCAAGCTCAGTCTGGCACAGAAACACTTAGAACTGCACCACTAGACTGTTTCAGAGGCGTTTTATATCGCAGAGTATAAAGAATGAAGTGGCCAACAAGGTAAACACAGCCCACATGTTTAGAATTGTGCAGAAACAACAAAAACTTTTAGTTTTTTTTTGTCGTTTGTCGCCTGTAAAGAGGATAAATCCAGGCAAAGCTTCACAAATATAGATTTTAATAGAACCAGGAAAGACCACAGGTTCATATAAAGATGATTTCTACCTTTTAATCTCAGGGTTTTTGTCTGAGCCTGCTTCACATTCAGTCCAGACTGACACCGTGTGTGTTTCTAAGTGCTTATTCCTGCAGCCTCGCTGCTCTCCCTGTAAACACCAAGGATCTCAGACACTTCTTCAGGCTTTTAGACCACGTTCCCGTTCATGGCGCCGTATTTTAAGCTGCTGGACGAGCTCGCTGAGTTCTGGACGGCACCGACTTCAAACACTTCATGGATGGCTTTACGGAAACAGTGGAAGTTGTACTCTATCAACCCTGAAACACAGAAAACACAGTTATTAGAGCGTTTAACTGTGATATAATATGACATGAACACACAGATGTAGAGAAACATCAGATTAAAGAGAAAGAAATGAACCGTTTGTTCACAATAAAACAGATAAAACAAGAAGAAAAGAGATAAAATTCCTGTTTGTCGTCATCTTTCAGTCAGAAAACAATAAAACTGCATTAA
The DNA here is from genome assembly GCA_030544235.1 of Lepturacanthus savala. Lineage (NCBI taxonomy): Eukaryota > Metazoa > Chordata > Actinopteri > Scombriformes > Trichiuridae > Lepturacanthus > Lepturacanthus savala. The sequence goes on along the minus strand of CM060472.1, from coordinate 6,347,190 downwards.
AGTAAAAAGTAATAAAGATTAAATCTTCATTAAATCTTCATTAAATCACCTTTGCTGTTTTATTACAGCAAAAATCACAATTTATTCATTAATATCTACATTTTTACAGTTAATACATGTTATGTATTATTCACAGGTCACATTCAGTGTAAACATTTAACATAAATAATGAATTTATCCTCCTTTTGATGTAAAATAAGTTATTTACTAGATTCATTAACCTTCAATTGACAAAACTAGAGATGAGCTGAGGAAAAAAGTTAAATTTCAACAATATTTTGTCTCAGTTGTTAAAACAAAGATTAAATTGGTGGACTTTTTTAAACTTTTTAAAACTTTTTTAAAAAATGTACATATAAATAACATCTATAAATTTATCCTCCTTTTTATGTAAAGAAATAAATTATAAATATTCACAAGATTAATTAACCTTCAATTTAAAAAACAGGATAAATGAGAAAACCAGTAAAATTCCAACCATGTTATATTATAGTTATTCCAAATTTAAATTAATGAAATATTAACGAGTGAAAATATCTTGTTTTTTGTAAAATATTCTGTAGAATTATGTTAAAATATAATTTTCCACTGGCAGATTATTTTACTTAGTTTGGCTGATTTAGTTAAATTGATGAACTTTAATGTTTTTATTTCATATTTTAATTTAATAATTTAATCTCAAATTTAAATAATCTATAAATTTATCCCTTTAATGTAAAGAAATAAATTATAAATATTCACAAGATTAATTAACCTTCAATTAAAAAAACAGGTTTATTTTACAGATTTTTGTAAAAATATTTATTAGAATTATGTTGAAATATATTAAATTTGCAGATCATTTTGATTATTTCAAGTTTTTTTTCTTGATTTGGTCAGATTTGTTTAGTTTTCTGTAAAATCAGATTAAATTATTTGACATTTTATCTTTTTATTTCATATTATGGGACCACTTGAAATAATCTAAATGTCCTGATAATTGATTGATTTTTCATCTCTTATATTTTTATTGTAATTACCAGTAGTTATAGCGCCCCCTAGTGGTGGAAGAACAATCCACAGAAAAGCTGCAGCTTTGTATAAACCTCATGGTTTAAAACCAAAAACTAATTTTATTAAATACACAATATTTTCTCCTGAAAAGATCTAGTTTTGTTTTAAATCAGCAGGTAAAGTCTCAGAGCTGACTTCTCATGTCTGGTTTATTTTATTGGACCCTGCAGCGGCCGGTTCTGGCCCCCGGGCCGCGTGTTTGACACCCGTTTAAAGCTCCTTTAACAGGGAGATGATATGGATTCAACTCATCCTTCACAGTGAGGACATATTTAAATAAATGCAGCTGTTCACTTTGAACAGACGCTCTGGCAGCTGCAGCACTTCCTGTAGAATTAAACCGCTGTCACCAACGTATAAATTAACGTGAGGCGCCCACCTTTCCTTACAAAGCTCTCCTCTCGGAGGATGCAGACGAGAGCGAGGAACTTGGTGACCTCCTTCAAATAAAGCACCGTGGTGTTGTTGAGTTTGATGATAGCCAAAGACTCTTTGTCATAGGCACAGCCGCTGCCATCCGCCATCAACCTGCAGGAGAAGATTGAAAAGCTGCGATGAAAAGCTGCGACCGCTGCCAACGCTCCTGTTAAAACACAACATCCTCCTCCTGACCCGTAAATGCAGGACACGTCGATGACCACGTCGATCATGTCGCAGCAGAGCTCGTAGGACTGCATGTCCACAGGAGAGCTGTCGGTGGCGATGTACATCTTACTGACCACGTCGAACAGGAAGGCCTTCTCTATGCCCGAGTGCTGCAACACAACCAGCAGGAAGTTACCACAAAAACATTAAATAGAGATGAAACTACATTAACTAGAAGGTTACTGATTAAACCTTAGAAATAATTAAACCTTAGAAATAACTGCAGCAACTAGACAGTTACTGTAGTTATTAATGTTTTACAGGAGAAGAACTGTACTGCTGTGTTGTACTGTAAAATAAAAATATATTAAATACTGTTTCTGTTGTATTTATGGTATTAGGTGATTCATTGTACAATAAACATCAATTAAATACTTTTATTTAAGTTGTATTTACAGTATTAGATGATTAATTTTACAATAAAAATCATTTAAATGCTGTGATTTCACTTTTATTAACAGTAAAAGTATATATAAATTACAATCATAATGTTTTTCAGTTATATTGACAGTATTAGATGATTAATTCTGAAATTAAACACTGATTTTAGTTGTTTTTACAATATTAGATCCATTTTACAGTAAAAATCATTCTACATCTTTATCTGTTCAGTTATATTTTTAGTATTAGATGATTAATTCTGAAATAAAAATAATTTAAATATGATTTCAGTTGTTTTTACAGTATTAGATGATTAATTGTATAATAAAAAATCAATTAAATATTATTTCAGTTGTATTTACAGTAATAGGTGATTAATTCTACAGTAAAAATCATTTAAATACTGAGATTTCAATTTCACTATACTTTTAAACAGGAAAAGGTGATTAATTAAGGTGATTAAATAAAAATCATTTAAATATTATGATTTCAGTTGTATTTATAGTATTAGATGATTAATTTTAGAGTAAAAATCGTTTAAATACTGTGATTTTAGTTGTTTTTACAGTATTAGATGATTCATTTTACAGTAAAAATCACTTTTTCACAAATCACTCTAGATTTCAGTTTTTACAGCATTAGGTGATAAATTGTGATATTAAATCAATTATATACAGTAATTTCACTTTTATTAACAGTGATTACGGTGATTAACTATAATAAAAATCAATTAAATACTGTTTTTCAGTTATATTTACAGTATTAGATGATTCATTCTGAAATAAAAACCTATTAAATACCATGATTTCAGTTGTTTTTACAGCATTAGGTGATAAATTGTGTTATAATACAGTAATACTCCTGTGATTTATAGTAAAATATACAATAACCTCCTTTAATAATCATCTACAGTAACGTTACTGTGATTAATAACAGCAGAGTTTTACTGGGACTTTCAGCCTTTCCACAAAAAGATAAAACGATGATAAATCAACGTACAGAGATGAAAATGTTGAGCAGATTTTCCAGAGTCGGCAGCTGAGGGATGAGTTTCTGGACGACTTTACTGAAGGCCTCAAATATGGAGTGATCATAGATGCTGGTCAGGTAGAAGCTGAGGAGAAACAAGAAGCTGAACCAGACAAGTTCAGGCAGGAGAATAAAGAAGAAACACACAAACTCTACCTGCAACTAATACAATAAAAGTCTTATAATCTAACTGCCTCACGTACCACCAGGAAATATCATTTATATATAAATACAGAGCAGAACAACTGCAATTAAAGGGACAGTTCAGTGTTTCTGGGACATTCTGTTTGATTTATATTAATATAACCGTAATAAAATAATGGTCAAATAATGGCAACACTAAAAAACTTCAATACAGAGGAGATTCTATTTCACAAATACATTATTTTATTAATTAATTGGAAAATTATATAAATATGGGCATTTACTGGTATATTTATTGTATATATAATAAAAATATATGTATATTTATTCTTGATTATCCCAGTTTCAGTCCTTAATAATTTTGCTTATTAAATCGTATTAAATGGGTTTGACAACCATTGATTTACAGCATATTTATATGTATATTTATAAAAGCTGCTGTAAATACCAAAGTAAAGTAAAGTAACCAAGGCTTCACATGTGTAAAAAATAGAAACTGGTCCATTTTTCCTGAGAAAAATCCAAAAATCTACTTTTTAAATCTAAATATGTGTAGAAATTCAAATAATGTGATTTCAGTCGTATTTATAGTATTAAGTGATTGTTTTACAGTAAAAATACTGTGTTTTCAGTTGTATTTATAGTATTAGGAGATGTAAAATCATTAATTTTAGTTTAACATCAGTATTAAAATTCATTTAAATACTGTGATCATATAAATATTTCTGTGTTATTATATCAGATAATTGCCTAAATAATTATCACTAATTAAGTAATTGCTTTTTAAATAGAATTAACAATTTATGCTGATGTAGAAATAGTGTAATATTATGATTTTAGTGTCTAATTATTAAAAATACTGCAGCAAAACTCATACAAGAATATGCTGATAACCACTATTAACTATTTTATTAATTTTATGGATTTTCAGAGATTGGAATCTATGGTTTTGTGTTATTTTCATTGTATTTATTGTATTAAGTGATTTTACAGTGATTTTTGTTTTTTTTTAAAGGGATTTTTAAGTAAGTTTTACAGTAAAAATTTATTAAATACTGTGATTTTAGTTGTATTTATAGTATTAAGTGATTAAATATAAAATCATTAATTTTACAGTAAAATTAATTTAAATACTGTGATCATATAAATATTTATGTTATTATATCAGATAATTGCCTGAATAATTATCACTAATTAAGTAGCTGTTTTTAAATAGAATTTACAATTTATGCTGATGTAGAAATAATCTAATATTATGATTTTAGCGTCTAATTATTAAAAATACAGCAGCAAAACTCATACAAGAATATGCTGATAACGTCTATTAACTATTTTATGGATTTTATGGATTTTCAGAGATTGGAATCTCTGGTTTTGCTAAGAAAGTGACGACAGATGCAACTTTTCCTGTATTAAACAACATTAGAGGCTAATTGAGAAAAGCTGCGATGACCAGCGTCTAAATTTACATTTATTCACTTTTTCATTTCTCAATAAATCGACCAACGGCCACAGAAACGAGGTGCAGGGCCAGATTCGGCCCGCGGGCCTAGAGTTTGACCCCTCTGGTCTAGACTGAGTGAGTTTTGTGGGTTTTCCGGGTGTCCTCCTACCTGAGGTGGACCTTCTCCAGGCTGGCGTCGGCCAGGTCGTCGTTGGCCCTCTGATGGACGTCCCTCTGGGTTTCTATCTTGTGGTCGTCCGACAGGCCGTCCACTTTATGGATGAACACCTCGAAGTTGATGTCGGGGTTGACTTTGTGAGCCCTGGACACGGTGAGGTGGAGCCGCACCAGAGCCTCCACGTAGTCGTCCTGACACCAGGAGACACGTGTTTATTCCCGCCACCTCCCCGGGTTGTTCTACCGGAGCGGTTCGATAAATACCTGGGCGTCGATGACGAAGATCAAAGCTCCGGCTCCTTTGAAGATCATCTCGCTGTCGAACGTGGGGTCGAAGAAGTCCACCTGGCCCGGGAAGTCCCAGATCTGGAAGTTGACGAAGGAGCTGCTGGAGATGTCGTCCTTGTAGATCTTGTTGGTGCTCTCCAGGAACAGGGTCTCGTTCGGGGACATTTTATGGAACACGACCTTCAGAACAGATGGATTCATGAGGATTACTGCTGCAACCTATTTACTTCATACACCACAGGGCAACAGCTTTACAACACCTTCAGTTTTCAGGTTTTATTGATATTTGCATAGTTTAACGCGTCCAACCCAAGGTCCGGGGGCCAAATCTGGGCCTCTACCTTATTTCCTGTGGCCCCTTAAAGAGCTTCACAGACTGGTGAGATTTACTGAAAGTGAATAAATGTTTGAAGTTAACAGAGAAACACTGGTCACGTTGTCTTTGTACGACTTCATTAACTCCAACATCTTTGTCTCAATCGGCCACGAAGGTTGTTTAAAAACAGGAAAGTTTCTGTTTTTCCTTATTTTCCTTTGTTGAAGTACATCTGTCATTACTTTATTCTTTCTATTCTTTAATATTTAGCAACACAAAACCATAGAGTCCAATCTTTGAGACACCCATTAATAGTGGTTATCAGCATATTCTGGTATGAGTCTCTAGATATGTTTTATAATTATTAATAATTAGACACTAACAACAATATAACATTATTTCTGCATCAGCAGATTTATAAGTTCTGTTTAAATGTATATTCAACGTTGGGAATAAAGGGAATATACATGAATTAAAGGGAATAAATCAAAAATGTACAAATTCGAAGGTTGACCCTCAACATGGATCTTAAATATAGTTGTAGAATATATATTTTAGAATAATCTTGGCTAAAACAACCAGATTTAAAAGGGATAATTCAACATTTTTAGTTTACTATTAGTTGCGTAGTGAATATTTCCCAGAATTCCTCAGTTTAACTCCAGACCAGTCATTTTCTGCCCTTTTATAACCCTGTAAAATGTATTTTATAGCACATTTTTACTGTTACTAATAATGAAGTAGGATTTTTTTCTTGTTCCTACAGTTGTTTTCACATCATCGTCGACGTTTCCACAAACTTCTGGACTTTTCTCTATTTAATTCATATTATACATTATGTAAGGTCTTTACTTTATATTGTCTTTTTTATTTTATACTGTAGTTTTACTAATATTATTCCTCTCCTGTTTTTGTGATGTATAATTAAATCTGTGGGACAATGTGGTGCAACCCTTAAAACCAGTTTAACTCTATTAAAAAGGTTTTAAAAAATTAAAAAACCTTTTTGCCATCAACTAGTTTTATATTCTAGGTGGATTAAATATTTAGAATTTATCATTTTTCATTTTCACCATTTGCCTAATAAAGTTTTTATATTCTCACATTTTCCTGCTGAAAACTTCAGTATCATGACTATTATTAATAAAGGAGTATTTTATATTGATTTATTGGTGTTTTATTAAGTAAGAAGACTTTCACCTTCACTGTAAATCATTTTCATGTAGTTGAATCTAATAAACTGGAAACTTATACAACTTTAAGCCTCTAATGCAGAAAGCAGTTCAACACCTGACATGAATAAATATTATAGAGTAGTAATATTTACAGATTCTATCATATTACTGAGGTAGAAGGGGCAGATACAGTCAATTTAAAGGTAGAATACACAGGATTTCTCTGACAACAACTAAAATGAACAATAACGTCTCTGAAATCATCATATATGACCCTCTAGATGTTTGAGGTGATGTTCTCGTTATTTCTGTGTGTTTGAAAACACACATAACATTATATTAAAAGTACAACTATACATACAAGGAGAGGATCTTTAATTAATGAATTTAGAGTCATTTTAAAGAAGAAAACGTCTAAATTCTCTGGTTCCAGCTTCTCTGATTATTTCCTGGTTTCTTTAGTCTCTATAATAATAAACTGATGATCTTTGGGTTGTGGACAAAAAAAGACATTTTAGGTAGAAACTAATTGATTAATCCTTTTAATAATCTATAGATTACTGACTGGAAATAGACCTCCTTCTGTTTATATGGTTCAGAATCCTTGATACAGAGCTGAGGTTTTATTTTATATTATTCTATTTTATAAACATGCTGCTATAATCAGTCACCAGCAGCCACATGATTCTCTGATGGAGGCTGTGGCCGCTGCAGTTTTCACTGACGTTTGCAGCTTTTCAGGTCAAATCCTTCCACATCAGTAACATTCAGACAGAATCTAAGAATATAATAAGATAATAATAATAGTTGTTTGGTTCATTAAATGGTATAAATGTGGATCAGTGTTTCCAAAGCTGAAGATTCAACCTAAAATGTCTTTTTTTTGTCCAAAGATCATCAGTTTATTATTATAGAGACTAAAGAAACCAGGAAATAATCAGAGAAGAGAAGCTGGAACCAGAGAATTTAGACATTTTCTACTTTAAAAATGAATCAAATCAATTATTTGATTAGTAAAATAGTTGACAGTTAATTGGAAACTAATTGTTGGAAGCTAATTGTTGCAGCTCTCTATTCAACTAATCAATTGGTCGTTTTGATAATGTATAGATTATTCAACTATTAAACAGCTGTTGTTTGCAGCTCTGTGATGAATCCTGCAAATTCTACCTAAAGTTTAACATGTTATATTTGGACGATGTGGAATGTGCTGACCTTTGATATGAGGAATGTGGGAATCTTAATTCCATTTTATTCCATTTCTATTTTGATTGTCACTATTATTACTGTCATGTGTTTGTACATGTGAAAGGTGTAAAATCAATAAAAATATTGGTGGAAAAAGAAACTGAACAATGTTTTATATTAATGTGTAAAATCTCTTTATCTGAGAAGTAAATGAAGCTGTAGGATAACTTTAAATAAAGAGGAAAATGGAGCATTTCCCTTTTTACTGTAACATTAGTGGAACTACCTGTTAACATTAAACCTGTCAACTACGACATAATCAGAACTATAACAATCTACAATAATATATCACACGAATATATATATATATATGTATATGTATATATGAATGTATATACTTCTACTATATATAACTTTTCCAGTCATGTAGAATATTTTTCCAATATTATATATCTTTTTATCATTGTATATATATATATTATATAATATCTTGACTTGTAGCTTATATATATATATATATATATTATACTTGTACTATAATCTTTATATATTTATATTATTTTTTTTTCTAATAATTCCATGTGTAATTATCTACTCACCTACCTCATACCATGTGACCTTTACAATAACAAGGTGTGTATAGGTATTTACTTTGATTTTTATTGTATGTATTTATTTACTCTGTTGGTATTTAGGGTGTTTTTTCTTTTATTTACATATTCCTCTTGTGTTTGTGTGTCTATAGTTTTATAACAGTCTGTATGTGACGTGTTGGAGCTTCAATTTCCTTGAGGAACCTCCCAAAGGATCAATAAAATCCCATCTAATTTAATTTAATCGAATCCAACTATAAAGCAGCAACAAACAGATATAGGACTTCAAACTTATACTTGGGTATAGAAGTTGAGTATCAGTACTTGGTTACTAGTCTGTTTGAGGGTAGCTGGGACTTTACCTTCTGGATGGAGGACTTCCCGCTCCTCCTCAGACCCATCAGCAGGATCCGGGGTTTATCCGCTGATGCTGCGCTCCGCTCCGGGTCCTCCTCCTGCTCCTCCTCCTCCTCCTCCACCCCGTAACCAAAACTTTTGGGAAACGACCCCACGACTCCGTAACTCCCCTCCAACCCCGGCTCCTCGAACTGAATGGACATGGTGTTCTCCTTCTCCTCCTTCAGCTCGATAAACCGAGCACCCACGTGGTCGTCGCTAAATGTCCACAGCGAGCTAGCATGGCAAGCTAACTACCTAGCTAGCTAGCTGGCAGCTGACGCGCGGCGGATTAAACGTTAAAAACCCAGATAGGGAGACGTTTAACGTGTCCGCACACGTCAACCACACGTTAAACTGTCATATTATCGATCCAGAATTGATTAATCCCGACTGAAGAAAGCGGTTTTAATTGGAAAGTGATAATAAAAAAAAGCTCGTCACAAGTTTGAAGCCACGCCCCCTTAATAAACCACTGGCCCCGCCCCTTCGCTCTGATTGGCTGTCGCCTTCATGTTACCGACGCTGTCATGTGACGAGCAAACAAACATGAAGGAAGACAACACCGGCGGTGAGTAATGTTTAAATTAGATAAGACTATTCACTCTTATTTCACCGAAATCACAGGCTTCATGTAATAGTTGAGATTATAATCTACGTCTACGGTTATATCGGCTGCTGCAAATATGTGTCTAGTCATTGATTAATTTCTTGCAAAGCCTGTTTTTCCTTAGCTTCTTCAAGCTAACTCCCTTATCTTCCCTTAAGTTGTTATAAATATGTGTCATTAGCATAATATCTGAGTGTGTTTTACTGTCGCTGCAGCCTGTGTGGATAAAGCAGAAGTGAAAAGCTGCATTTATCAGGAAGTGCACAGTTTAGTTTCTGTTTCCACAGGACTGTGAAAAGTAATGGGAAGTAACTAAGTACATTTACTTTAATGCTGTACTTGGGTACATTTTTGAGTTACTCTTATATTTCTATTTATCTTATCAGCTTAACCTAAAGTTGTCACGTGGTTTCATTTCAATAAATGTTCAAATTGCATATGTCCTGTCCATAACTGCATATTCTTAATGTATATACTATTTTTTGTCTTTAATTATTTTTTATATTTTATTTATCATATGTACATGTGCTGAATGACAATAAAGAATCCTTGAAATGATCTAATAATTATATTATATTGTATTTCCTACTCCACTACTTTTATGTGACAGCTTTAGTTACTGTTCAGATAATTATTTGACAAACTGGATAATGGATAAGATACGTATGAAGCTGAGAATGTCTGTGCTTGCAAATATTTTTAAATCTATAACTGCACCAAAAATCTTTTTTGATAAATGATGCTTTTGAGTTTTGACATAAAATACCTTGGAAGACGTCTGTATTTAAAGGAGTTTTTATGCTGAGGAGCCTCAGATCTTTAGAAATGAGCGAATTTAAAAGCTGATGTGTCTCTGCAGAATCCCAGAGACCAAATGCCTTAAAAATAAATCTAAAAACTCATTTGTTTTATTTTCCTTTTCCTGTTTTCTCTGTCTCAGTCAGTCTTTGTCTCCTGTTGTGAGATAAAATTCTTCCTGTGTTGTATCAGGGTCCAGAATGTGGTTGGTGCTGCTGTGTTTCCTGCTGGCTGGTCCGGTTCTGGTCTCTGCGAGTCCACTCCACAAATCCAACAACGCCACAGTACCACTGGTGATCTGGCATGGGATGGGTGAGAGTGTGGAGATACATTCATTACATTAAAACAGGCTTTACAGGAGATTGTATGATAACACCTCATCATACAAGCCCCCCACATAGCTGTAAAAGTTGAAAACATCAACGTTTTCCACTCTGTAGAAGTAAAATATTACAAATATTTTCTTTCTCAGCTTCATTATATTTACACTGAACTATTAAACCACAGAAACCAAAGATTCTGTGTTTTATTTAAACTAGAATATACATCACTCGGCTGCACACAATCAGTTTGTAATAACATTGACATTTACTGTCTTATATAATATAACTGCAGGCGTCTGCTTTGTGTTATAGTCTGTGAATATTTAAAGATGCAGAAAAGACAGGAAATAGTTTTAAAGACAGATAATCACATGTTAATATATAAAACATGTTATTACTTATATTCTGGTAAAAGTGCAGCAATAAAACTCTTCCTCTCTACAACATTTACACCACGGATACGATTAGTGAGATGCACAAACATCACAAAAACTAATGAAACATGAAACATGAGTGTGATGTTCAGGTTTAAATTTGAGGAACTGTGAACTGTGAAGCTAAAGGTTAATAGTTGAATACCTGTCTGGGAAAAATCCAGTAAGAGGAAGTGAGTCATTCAACGACTTCTATTATAGATTAATCTGATGAATCATCGTTAAAAAGGAAAATGTCGGAACATTTGACGTCTTTAATTGTCTCAGTTTGTTTTATAAAGATTCCAGCAGCAAAGAAACTGAAACCAGAAAAGTTTCAAATCCTCAAATTTGAGTAAAAGAAACCAGTGAATGTTTGATTTTGTTGCTTAAACATTAATAAAAACAGTGATTTATTGCTGTTTGATTGATTTCTAGCTCGACTTTTACTTCTCTTAATTACAATAAACCAATAAACTCCTTAGTTTTTAAAAATAAAGAACTCTGTACTCTGACCAGCACTTTGCTTTCAACACAAGAACAGATCACATCAGAAAATCCCCCAGATGGATTTGACCTTTAACCTTCTAAAGAGTTAACCACATAAGCCCCAGGTTCATTTAATCAGTTTTGCTGCTATAAATGATAATAAATGTAGAATATCTCTACAAACACAAAGGTTATTGTAGTTAAACCTGGAATTAAAATAATTTATTTATGTTGCTGTTACAGAGCAAATAACTTTAAATAAGCTTAATTATCTGTAATGTAGAGTTCAATGATTAATAAGATAATAGTTCAAAGATCAATGATTTGTCAATAAAATCATAGAATCCCACTGAGGATCATTATAGAACATGAAGAATATATTCTTATAACATAAAAATAACAAAATAAAATAGTGAGAAATGTATCTTTACTATGATTTGCAGCCAGGAAATGTAATACACATAAAACAACATAAACAAAACCTAAAACAAGACCAGACTGACCTGAAATAACTTAATAAGATAAATGAATAACTTATATGAGCTAAATTATCTGCAATGATTCAATGATTAATAAGATACGAGTTCAAAGATCAATTAATTGTCCATAAAATCATAGAATAATTTATTCTGTAAGATGATTATAAAGGAGACAATGAAATAATTAACACACAAATTAAATATCTAAACAGTCTCTACTACTGATATTCTATTAAACTATTGTCTTATTGTATTGATGATGTGGATATTAATGATATATATTGATGCTGTAACAGTAACATTGTGTTTTAATACAGATAAAATACTTTATTTAATGTTGGAGCTGAGATTTAATACTTTTCTCCTGTGTTTTTATAAATGTAATCACTGATTAAAGTAATGTGGCTGATGCATTTCTAACCAACAGAGACTTTCTGATGACTCTCTAATATCTGATAACTGGTGTTTTATCCTCCAGGAGACAACTGTTGTAACCCGCTCAGCATGGGCTCCATCAAGAAGATGGTGGAGGAGGAGATTCCAGGGATCTACGTGCTGTCGCTGATGATCGGGAAGACGGTCACTCAGGTCCTGCTGCCTCTGATGCTGCTAACAGTCAAGGAAATATCATTAAAACTACAGATTCATTAACTCATTTAACCCCAACAACAACTACTATAGCTGCCAAAGCCTGGCGGACATGTTTATTTTAAATGAAAACAAATACCTGGGATAAATATGGTTTATGGGTATATTTGTGCAAGCAGCAACTATAGGTTCCAGATAATAGGAAAGTAGAAAATGTAGAAAAATAGATAAATAACATGATTGTTAGTGACTCAATTATATGCATAGAAACTTCAAATGCTGAATAAATAGGATAAATGCTCATGTTGATATTTTCTAATCCATTTTTATAAAATAATTATGTTTTTTATTGTTAGAATTCTTCAACTTGAAAAATGAAGTTCAGAAACTAAAGCTTTTGTTTTATTTCTGTAGTTGTGCATCAGTAAAACAGTGAAATCACATCTTTTTCCTGCTTTGATTGAAACATTCACAGCTTGATGTGATGTTTTAGCACAAATTACATCAGAAAAAACTCCTTTAATCTGTTAAAAACCTCCTGATCCAGGTTCATTACTGAGTTTTATTCATTAATCCCAGTATTAAACCTCAGCTCCAACAATAAATAAAGTATTTTATCTGTAGTAAAACACAAAGTTACTGTAACAGCATCAATATATATCATCAATATCCACATCGTCAATACAATAAGATAATAATAGAATATCAGTAGTAGAGACTATTTAGATATTTAATTTGTGTGATTATTTAATTGGCTCCTTTATAATCTCCTTTAAACATTTTACAGAATATATTCTTCATGTTCTATAATGATCCTCAGTGGGATTTATATCACTTTATTGACAAATAATTGACCTTTGACCTCTTATCTTATTAATCATTCAACTTTGCATTGCAGATAATTTAGATTATTTCTAATTTTTTTCTGATTTGGGTCAGTTTGGTCTTGTTTTAAGTTTAAATAAAGTATGTTGTCTGTATTAAAAACACAAGTAGATTAGAATTAGATTAGATAAAACAGAATTCGATTTTTTTTGAATATTCTAACTTTATTTGCTCTGTAACAGCAACATAAATAGATTCTGACTCTTCTGTTGTCACCTCTCATGTTGTAGATGAAGCAGTCGACTCGCTGCTTCTTTTCTTTGATCCGTAGCGACAGCTCTGCCACTTTTCCTGTTTTCTCCTCCTGCAGGACACAGAAAACGGGTTTTTCCTGGACGTGAATAAGCAGGTGTCCATGGTCTGTAGTCAACTGGCCCAGGACCCAAAGCTGCAGGGAGGATACAACGCCATGGGCTTCTCCCAGGGGGCGCAGTTCCTGTATGTAACCCTGAAAACATTAAGCTTCTGGAGACACATTCTGTGTTTTTGCCGTTTTTTTCTCCCTTTGTCCTGATTCTGCTGCAGCTTTTAATCGTGCACATCACTTCTAAACCTGTCAGTGCTTTGAGAAAGTAAAGAAATGAAGCTTTAAGGGTTTTAGGCTGCAGCAGTGTTTAGTCTCTAGAGATTTAAGAGGAAGCAGCTCGTGATTCTCTGTGGTTCCTCTGTTGACAGGAGGGCAGTGGCCCAGAGATGTCCTTCTCCTCGGATGAAAAACCTCATATCTGTGGGTGGCCAGCACCAAGGTGATGGATTATCACCTCGAAACACTAACTGGAAATCTATGAGAGTCATTAAAGTAGAAGTTTAGGACAGGAACTCTCCTTCATAGAGGGGTTAGGGTTAAAAAAATGGAAAATTCTACATTTAAATATAACAATCTGGTGTGATTTGAGAGCCAAATCAATGATTTATAGACTAATACACTCTCTCCTGTCATATATACAGTCACATATATATAGAGCTCTAATAAATCTACATATTAACACAGTGTGGCCTGACCTTTATCTACCTGAGGCTGATCCTCCAGGTGTGTTTGACCCTCAGGAGTCTACGGGCTGCCCAGGTGTCCTGGTGAAAGCTCCCACATCTGTGACATGATCCGTAAAGCCCTGAACAAGGAGGCCTACTCAGACCTGGTCCAGAAACAGTGAGTCCACGTTATTTAACCAGCCCGATGATACTGTTCTGACTGTTAACGTGACTGGTAACATGTGTTTTTGTGTTTGTTAACGTGTGTTTTTGTGTTAATCAGCCTGATGATACTGTTCTGACTGTTGCTGTGACTGTTAACGTGACTGTTAATGTGTGTTTTTGTGTTTGTTAACGTGTGTTTTTATGTGTTTTTATGTTAACCAGCCTGATGATACTGTTCTGACTGTTAACGTGACTGTTAACATGTGTTTTTGTGACTGTTAACGTGTGTTTTTATGTGTTTTTGTGTTGATCAGCCTGGTCCAGGCCCAGTACTGGCACGACCCCCTGAATGACGACCTGTACAAGAAGCACAGCCTGTTCCTGGCCGACATCAACCAGGAGAGGGTCAGACCTCTGTTACCTCTAATAGACTAATGGCTGCAGCTCTGGTGTTGATGTGTATCAGCTGTTTAAAACAGGAACTTCTGGTTGTTTCATGCTCATCCTGCAAACTCTGAGCTGCTTTTATAGGGAAAACAATTAGAGCATTGGTGTATAAATAAATACAGAACCTGTATTTTATACTCCAGGTATTAAAGTTAACAATAATGCTAATTAAAATCAGAATAGAAATCTTATAGTATAGTTATATTTCCTGCTGTAACTGATTTCCTTGTGTTTTCCAGGGTGTAAATGAGACGTACAAGAAGAACCTTCAGCTGCTGGAGAAGTTTGTTATGGTCAAGTTTCTGCAGGACACAGTGGTGGATCCTGTTGTTACAGAGGTAACATAGAAAACACTGTCTATTATAGACAATAAAGCTGTTTTATCTAATTAAACAGCAATAGATTAACATAATTATATATATTTCTGTAGTGGTTCGGCTTCCTGATAACAGGCCAGGCCAAAGAGACTGAAACTCTACAGGAGAGTGTTCTCTACAAAGAGGTAAATGCTTTATTTTCTCCTACAGGAGTCAGATGTTCTCAGCTGAGCATTAAGTCAGAAATCATCTTGTTTCTTGTTGTAAATTCCCTTAAAACCAGCTGTTCTAGTAAATCAGCAGCAGTGTAGAAATTCTAGAAATAGTCATTGACATTAATTTATTCTATGATAAATCATTAGGAAAATTAAAAACTAAAATGTGACTAGAATTAAAACCAAGTTAAAACTTCTCTAACACTACTCACAATAAGTTCTATTATTTCTGAGTGCTTTTCCCATTTGGTCTGAATTTTAATAAATTAATTAAAAGTTCCCTTTGATATTATGATTAATGAATGAAACATCATTTTGATTAATTTAATATTTGTTACCCCAATAAATTCACCACAACATCCATAACTTATAGTGAGTAGTGTAATTTACATGTGACCAATCTGATTAACATTGTGAGGAAATATGATTGTATAATTATGGAAAGTCACTAATAAATTCCCAGCAGCACTGAATAAACAAAATTGGCAAAATCTATCCCAGTATTATGAAACTGAGGAAATTTATGAAATTAAATTGGTTCCATTAAACTAGAATGTGAATAATTATAATGTTCAGACAGAAATCTCCTGGTTTTATGGTTAAACGTGTCAGTAACTGAGTGAATTCTGTGTTAAATGCAGGATCGACTGGGTTTGGCAGCGATGGAAAAAGCTGGAAAGTTGGTTTTTCTGTCAACTCCAGGAGATCATCTTCAATTCACTCGCCCCTGGTTCACTGCAAACCTGCTGCCTTATTTACACTAGAAGCTGCTGCTCGACTTCATGTCCAATAATAATAATGAGCAGGGACTCAGTTAAACATTCCTCCATATTGCACTGATCGTATGTAGCATGTTGATGCTGTGATTTTAATGGAAGCGGCTGTTTGTGTAACTACTGCTATTTACTGTGGAGCTGTGCTGACGCCATGTTTTTTTTTAAATCAAGAATAAAATCTTGTTTAACACAACTCACACTCCCATGTTCAGTCAAATAAAACGAACCCAAAGGAATTATTGCAACATTTTAATGATGTCTCCGGTACAGAATTCAGACTTTTTTTTTGGACCCAAAAGAAAAGAAGTTAAAGAAAAAGAGAATATAAAAGAAAATTCAGCAAAGAGCTTCACAGCTACTGCAGAGAACCGAACGGAACTAGTGGAGATGTTGATGGTGGTTAATATTAAGACTAGTGGGTTTTTATGCCCATCTATTATATTATACAGCTGATTATTACAGCAGGTGATTCCAATCACTTAAATATCCTCACAGCTCGTTTCACCCAGTCATTAAACCGTTTTTCTTACATGGAATGTTGTTTTAACACTCAGGAATGTCCTATGTGGAGGTTTAAGGAAAAGCTTGTGGAATGATAGCTTCTTTTTTAAGTGTCTTTGTTCCATCATCTAAAGGAAGAGTTTCATGATGTATTGTGGTCAAACACTTGATTTACTCCTATTTATGTGCTCTTAGAGTGTTTTTACATTATTATCCACAATGAATGTTAATATTGTTATAGTGGACATCAGTGGAGGTGACACGGATGCTGTTCTCTCTGTAAAAAGGGATTTTCTTTGACAGCTGCTTCACCAGTGAATTGCATATAATGAAGAAACTTAAATCCAGCCCCTCCTGACCAGTGAGGAAACCAAAATATAACCCTGAAGCATCCAGATACAAGTGCTTTTGTTGCAGAGGAGACATTATTATTATTATTAATATAATCGCTTTTCTACATGTTAAATTTAGCGTAGCATGGTCCAGATACAAAACACCACTACAGATGATAATATTATTAATAATAATAATAGACTATTGGCAAAACTCGTCATTTTTCTGAAAAGTGCTCACCGGCCCACAAAATAATTTGAATATCAAGCTGCTCCCTGCTGATTGGCTGGAGGATCGCTCCAGGTAAAGCGAGCAGTCCTCTCATTGGCTTATGGAAGGAACAGCTTAAGCCGTGATTGGCCGACGTGGAAGAAGGGAAGGAGATGACGTCCGATTCTCAGTCTACAGTGTGAGAGTTAGCTGATGGGGTGGTCGATCAGTCAGGTAGGCATTCGCAAAACAAAAACAAAAGAATTGAATAGGGATGTGGGGTGATGCTGTCGAGGAGGGGCGGAGTCTCGCTCGCTGCCCCTTTAACCAGCGATCTCCGTTGCTGTGGTAACGAGCTTGTGGCCGTCCCAGACGGTCTTGAACTGCTCCGGAACCGGGAGCTCCGTCTGAGGATAGAACGGAATAAAAAGCCTTTATCATCATTATACATGACATTTAAAGCTTCACCATAAAACACACAAATAAATAAACAAAGGAAAAATACAACTAATATAAAACTATTAACTATATATAAACTCTGCAGGACTTGTGGAAAGCGAAGAGGTACCAAAGATTGAGAGTAAACAGGTTCACAGTAAAGTGATGGAGGTTTCAGACAAGTAAAAACAGATATGACAGTTTACAGATAGAACAATGCAAATCAGATCAGAAAGACAAGGAGTTACTTCAGGGTTTTTCTAGAGGTGTGACTTTATTAAAAGACTAATCTAATTAGAGGTTTAGCCCCAAAAGCAACATTTACTTTATGTAAATGAATTTCAGTCTGATAGAAGTCTACAGTCCTGGTAAATCCTCAGTGTTTCCATGTTGATTTACTCATTTTCTCTGGGTTTGTGCTGCTCGTTTCTACTCAGACCAGAACCAGAACCACACATTTCCTATTTAAATGGCATCATAAGGTTGATGCAAACTCTTTTCTGCACCGTTTGCATTAAACAACGTTGTTATTGACCCGTCCGTCGGGTCGTCTGAACAGAAATTCACCGTCCAGCAGCAACATGCTACGGTGTCACCCCGAGGTTGTTTTTTTAATAAAGTCTAGCTGCTTAATCATCCTTGTGATGACTCACGTATTCTCCGTCGTCCTGCGGCACCAGGATGTTCATCTCGGAGCTCTTGGCGCTGATGATCTCACAGTTCATGGAGTCTTTACTCAGGTAAACATGGCAGCCGTCCGTCTTGTTGATGGAGATCGTCGGCACTTTACCCATCACCTGGAGGTGGGAAACAAAGACCAGTCAGTCTCTTCTACCAAGTTTATTTTGATTAGTAATTCTAATAAATGACAGAAGATGCTGTGTTTTAAACTGTCACAGCAGAGAAGTAAGTGTTTGCCAGGAGCATTTTACCAGAGGAAAAAAAAAGATCAGGTTTCTCTAATCTCCTCCTATCAGGTGACCAGGTTTCATGTTTAAATGACATTCAAGAAATCAGATTACTGCAGGAAGAACTGTTCCCCGTTAATTAAACATATAGTAAACAACAGGTTGTTTCAATCACTTAACAGATCAGGTTTATTTAAGACCAGGCAGCAGTTTGGGACAGGAGATTAATTCATCCTCAGCAAAAACCGGAAGAATATGGTGATTTACTCAAATTCCTTTATTTAAGCAGTAGGACTACAGTATAACTCACATTTTCAAAAGTCAGATTATTACTGCACTGCATTTAAACCTGGAAGTTAATTGAAGCTATTTGATCATTTATGCTACAGGTAAATCCAATGAATATATAACTACATGACTTTCTCTGTGATAGATGACAGTAAAGCAGCATCTCCAACACAAACTGATGACCTCTGTTGAACTTCATGTCCTACACACCTGGACCTTGACGTCTTTGCAGTTGATGACGTCTACGATGCCGACGACGTCGTCAAACACCAGACCCAGCTTCTTACAGTTGTCTGGAGAAATAAACACAACCATGAATGATATGGAACAAATAAAAACAGATTAATTAATTTAAGCCTCAAAGGTCATTGAGGTCGAGATAAAACATGAAAATATATAATACAAGATACATGAACATGAAATAAGCTAAAATCAGTGTTAGATGCATATAGGAGCAGAGGGGTTTGTATTCTGCTGGTTTTTCCATGCAACAGTAACTAAAAGCAGTTTTTCAGAGTTCTGAACAGGTTTAATAAGTTCCAGCTGCCTGTTATTTGTGTTTATTCCTAATCTCACCTATAGTGATGGAGTTGATTTTGCCTTTGACCTGCAGCGTACTCTTGTTGCACTTGAAAGCATAAACGACTTGTTTGAGCTCCGTGTCGCTGATCACCAAACCATCGACTCCCTCCTGGTTCTCCTACAGAGACACGGAGAAGAAGAGTGAACACGTTAGAAGGTGGAGACCAGGAGTTGATATGAGAGAAAACATCAGTTTAAAGCAGGAAGAAACACTGATGTCAGGCTCCTAAAACAGTCCTGCTCCACTTAAATGATATAAATAAGACTTTATAAAAACTAGTGAGTTAAACAGATGTTGTGCAGCTCATCTGGGGATAAACAGCCAAATAAATATTTGTCCTCCTGTCTTCACCTTTTAAAGAAAACTTCTACATCATCATCAACTCCTGTTTTACATGTGGAAACTTGATTCTTCTCCTTTTATGGTAAAACATGACTTAACTTAAAGGAAGTGAATTAAATAACAGGATTTACTGTGTGCTGCAGGCGAGAAGCAACAGTTCTAGAACAAGTCATTTTGGGTCAATGACTCAATCTGGCAGCTTTTCAGCTGCTGCACAAACATAAAAACCGTTTAATTTCAACCAAAACCAACAAAACCAGAGTCTGTTGATGTGGTTGGCACCTTTTTATCAATGTTTTTCCTTTCAGGAGGATAAAAAAGCCCTAGAAGATAAAGTGTGTGTTGATTTGGATGCTGATGGTCAGATAATGTGAGCTGTGCTGGTCATTCAGGTCCAGTAACGCACCACTTTCCACTTCTTTCCATCCAGCTCCAGGACCGGCGGCAGCGTGCGGGTGGGCGTGGCCGACGCCGCGGGTCGGGGGGACGAGGAGAACGGTTTGGGTCCCGTACGGACCTGAGCGCCCTGGTTCCTGAGGCCGGGGTTCTTGTGGGTCTTCTCATCCTCCTTCACATGCCTCAGACCTGTCAACAAATAAAAATAAATAAAAATAAAACTGTTAAAATCCAGCCGTGTGGATTGTTTCAGGCTCAGAAACCAGAGACAAATCTATAACTGAGGATTTTAAATAACCTGACAAACATCTCAAACAATAAGCTCATTGATTTTTATAAACAGATTCTCATTGAGTCTCTGGATAAATATCAGTGACCTGATGTGTCACACTGTTCTCATCAATATCTGCTGGTTTTCTTATTCAGATTAATGTGTTTATCTGTTGATTTTAATAAAAAGCTACAAATCCAAGTGCAGAAAAGACCTGTATGGTTGTTATTCTGGAGGAAAACTTTATATTCAACAGCAAAGTCTGTATATTCATGCTGATATACAGACGGGGGTTAATGAACCAGAGAAACTTGGTTTATTTAAGTCCATTACTGCAGTAAAGCTGGATCTAAGTTGTTAACTAGTACTTGATAAATTGATATCTGTCTTTTTTGGGTCGTTGTAGTTAACTGATTATTTTTCTACCATTTAAATGTCTCATATTCTTCACTTTCCTGTTTTTATAGTGAATTTTTCATCTCTAACCAGATTTGAAGCAGCAAAGATCATCTCAGTATAGTTTCCACTTCTTTTCTCCAGCTTCTTTCTAAGCCTCTCCTCCTCCTCTTTAAATGGCTGTTGGTGCTGACTGTATAGTAGTGACATCACAACTTCACATAAGTCATGACTGCTTGTTTTAAGGCTCAGTTTCTGAATACAGGCTGTGTATGTTTCTCTGTGGTTGAGTGTTTTTTAAACATGAGACAGTATTAATACACTCTCTGCTGTCATATATACCGTAAATATAAATCTAGAAGGATTCATTGGAATTAAACTGATTACATTTATATAAAAATGTGTTTTCCAGGATGATATAAATCTGTAATTTCCTAAATCTGCTGCACACTGACTAATATTTAATTAAAAGAAACTACAAATAGGATTGAACCCCAGATAATTCGGATGAATTCACACATTTATGCATCAGATTTGAATGTGAACAGACTGATGTGGTCTCTGGGGGACCTACCCTTGGTGATGTCGGATCCCTTGTTGATGGAGGCGAACAGGGCGTTCCGGTCATCAGGACCATCACCGCTGCCTCCAGAGGATCCACCGAGGTCCATGGGGGGAGGAGGTGGTCCAGGGGGAGGAGGAGGAGGGCAGCCGCCAGCAGGAGCACTGGGAGGAGGAGGTGCTGCAGAGGCTGAAGCCACCGGGCCCTGAGGAGGAGGAGGAGATGATTCATATCATATTTATAACATGGATAACCTACTTGTCTTCTAATAAAAGGTTCAACAATAGTAAAAACTCACAGTCTTGCTCCAGGTGAGTCCGGTGGTGTGGTGCTGCTTGATGTAGTCCTGCATCTGAGTCCAGATGGAGACGTAGGCCTTCACCCAGTCCACATGTGTCTTGTCTCTGTGAGGGAGACGACTTCCATTAATCTGATCCTCGTTTTCCACCAATTAATCTCACTTTTCCATCTTTGAGTCTTAGTCTTGTGTTGGATCTTCTAAAAAGTTGTATTTTCCCCAAACAATGCTGGAACACACCCGCCTAGAGGGGTCTGGGTTAGAAAAATTAGGAAATTCTACATTTAAATGCAGCAATCTGAAAGGAAAAAAAACAACAATCTATAGATTTAATAATAATCACTGCATAATATTAACCGACAGATCAGGCTACTCACAAATGAATATCACATTCCATCTGTTTTAAATGTACCTCAGAGGGATGTTGTTAAAGTTTTTAACACTTAACATGTGAGTGGAGAAATCTGCTTCAGCCAAATGTCTGATTCTGATTATTGGAACAATGAGAAATAGTCTCAGTAATGTTACAAACTCAATAACTCAGTTCCTGTTCAGTAAGTTAATATTGAGTGTTTACTAATTTTAAAAAATCATCTACTTAAGTGTATTAATGTGTGTTTGCATGATGAGGATGGGGGCATTATATTGTCTTTAATTGTGTGAACATTGTTTTATTATTTCATATGAAAACTTCTGTACAAATCCCTTTTTAAAATATATTTTTATTTCTTTATAATAAATGAAGTTATAGCTAAAGCTATATCCAAACAATGCCTCTAAATCACACAGAACTTTTATGTGAAAATGAAATAAATGTGTCAAGAATGAAAAAAATAAGAGAAGGTGAATTACAGCATGAAGTGGGTGTAATTGTATGATCGGCCATTTTAATTCATGTTAATTCTGACGAGCAGCTCTGCATAGAAGTCAACTCTGAGGCTGAGTTTCTGATCAGCCTGACGTAGACGCAGCTGAGAGACTGAATGACTTTTCTTTTAACATAAATCAAGCTGTGATTTGAGGCCTAACTACAGGAAATTCTCCGTTTACATGCGTCAGCGCTGACTCAGTAAAACTGCAGGGTGCTGCGACTTAAAAAAGAGCCTGGAGGAAGGAAAGCATGGTGACAGATGGCTCCAACAACAGGCTCTAATGCTTTGGTCTATCACATGTGACGTAATTCAAGTATTTGAAGTTTTCGTGCTCGATCCTAAAATGAACACACGACAGCATCAAACGAGGATTTACTCACTTCTCCTTGAAATCCTTGAGCACGCGGTTGGTGTAGAACATGGCAGCGTCCTGCATCTCTTTAACGTAGGGGCCTGGTTTAGGAGCCTGGGACGGAAAAATAATAAAAGACGATTAATCACGTGAGAAGTTTGTACGGGACAAAAACTAAAATGGGTTATTAATTATAAATTCAGATTCTGATGAGATCTTCAAGAAGGCGTACACAGAATGAATGAATCCATTATGTGTAAAGTAAATGTATTATTCATAAGAATAAAAAACCCAACAAACAAAGAGTTAATCTTCCAAACTAACAGTGAAGCTCTGTTACTGGAGTCGTGTGTGAGCCAAGAAAGTGTCGCTGTTGCTCAGCAAACAGCGATGACACAATCAAAGGAATGGATTTATTCCAGCAATTATACACTCATTTAACCTCCCACACACACTCACACACACACACACAGTGACACACACACACACACCACGGTGCCAAAAACACAGATTTCCTGCCCGCTGACCCCTCCCGGTCCCGGCCTCACCATGGCGACCCATCCGAGGGCCGGCACGCTCTCGCTGACGGCCGAGAGGTGGTTGAACTGGGCCGAGGTCCGGTTCTGCTCACGGAACTCCTGGACCTGCTGGATCGCTTTGGAGACCGGCTGCATGAGGCTGGTCAGAACCGCCTGGACGACAAATCACATCAAAACTTCCTGGTTAGCACATTGGTTTAAGAGATTTGAAAAACTGTGAGCATTTTCTGGTTTCAAGTAAAAAGCTGCATCATTTCTTGCACTTTTAACTGAATATTCAACCTGAACCTCAGCAGGTTTTAAATGCAAATATGAACAAGCAGAAAAACAATAAGTCTGTAGAAGAGAAGGAAGCAAGTTTCAGAAACAAAAACAAAGAACATAATGAAGTCAAACTGCTGGAACTGATGAATCACTGAGCGTCAGGTTTAGTTTAACTCACATCAGACGGTTTCTGGGAGGAGGAGGCTTTGATGAGGAGCTGTCTCTGACAGGAGAACGCCTGCTTCATCATTTCTGCCTGTGACGAGCAGAAGGAAAACGTTTAACCGTCAACATCCTGGTTGGTTTGCATTGGATTTAGATCTTTTACTATGAATAGGAGATTTAAATATTCACATGGATGCAGTATTCTGTTTTCTCTGCAGGTTGATTTTCATACTAGAGATGAAATGATTAGTTGAGGGAACAATGTTTATTTTCATTAGTGATTAATCTGTCAGAAAATGGTGAAAACATTGTGATTGTTGTGTGAAGTTAGTAATTACCCTCATTAATCATTGGAGCTGCTTGTAAAAGGTTAAAACAAGTAGTAGTAGTAGTGTAATATATGTAGGTAAACACTAGAATTTTAAAGTGAGATAACATCAAAAACAGAGTTTGCAAAGAAAACAAGCTATGCAAACACCAGATTTCACCACCAGGTGGCGCCTGTTTGAAGCTCCATTTACCACAATGTTACCAAACAACAAAAAACTTCAAAGTGATCCAGAAACCAGGATTTCATCCAGATCATTACCAAAATATAATTATCTGTTCATGGTAAGATTCCCAACATTCACTGAACATTTAACAGATATCCAGCCAATACATGACCTCCTTGGCAGAGGTAATGTTTGGCATCTAACAGGGTAACTTACATGCTTCAGGACGTCGCCTCCTATCTTCTGGCTGAGGGACAAGTACTCGGCTACGGCACCATTGACGATCACGTCAAAGGCCTCGACGTATGCGGATACAGCTAAAAAATTAAAGAGAAGAGTTAGAATAAGGCATAAAAACTACAAAAAAATGGGCAAAAGAATAGACAAGGAAACCAAAAGTAGCTGGTAGCTTGGTTAAGGTGCATCAATCCATCAGTTTTGCAGCTGCTAAGTCGTTAACACTAATTGGCAGCGAGGAGGTCAGGGAGGTGACGGTGTCAGGGGATTTGTTATCTTTGTTTTTGTCCGACTAGAACAAACTGGTGAGATGTGATGTGACGTTAGCACGAGCGTGTTTGTTTTCTTAAAAACCGGCGCTCATCTCAGACATCTTATCTATGATAAGCATTAGTTGATTACCTCCTCCAGCAGAACCAGCGCTGCCTCCTGAGCCCGACATGGACTCCAGACGGCCCACCGCCACCTCCAGCCGCTGCACCAGACTCGCCAGCTCTGCCATACCTGAACCAGGAGGGAGAGGGTGAACAGAAGAAACAACTCAGGAGATGGCAGCTTTATGATGGTGGATGGTCAAAATACAGGAAACCAGGGGACAGAACACTCAACTACTGGTGGAGGAAAGGCTACAAAGGGCCAGCAGCCAATTTATTATTAAATATAATAAATTATAAAGTACCTTTTGTATGAAAAATGACTTTAAAGGACACTTTAAATACAGAAAAAGCAAAAAAAATATGAAAGTGAGACATTTAGCTAAAAAAAGACAAGTCTAAATTTTCCTGTTATGGGTCAAATTGACCTGGTTTAAAGTTTGAAGATCTACGAAAAAGTCTTAAAGGTTTTATTTTCCAGGATGAAACTTCTTCATTTTGGTTTAATTAGTGTAAATCAACATAAAATAAAAATGGTTCATACTGATCAGGTCAATTTGACTCAGCATCAAAGTAGAGGTTAAATTGTCAGAAATGTCTGAATATTTATTTCTTTGCAGACACATTAAACACAAAAACTACATTTAAATGTTAAATATATTGAGAGAAACACTTGATTAAGAGGAATCAAGTGGTGAAACATGAACTAGTGACTTATCCTAATTAAACCACTACCCGTTTATTATATAATAGGATATAATATATTTAATATTCAAAGTTTTTGTTGATAGGAATCTATACAAATGTCTAACAAAAAATAAGGTTTTAAAAATGTAGGTGGTGTAAGTTCAGGAAACCAGGAGAGAAGTGATGGTATCCAACATAGGACTCAAACCAGGTATGTGTTTAAATCACTTAACATTAGGACACCCACAAAAATACAGCTTTAAAATATGTATTTTTGGGGCTTTTTGCCTTTTATTCAAGTTAATGAGTGGTTTTATTGACAATCTGTTAAATAAACACTTCACACTAAAGTTCACTTGCTAAACTCAGTCAGATCCAAACTTAATTTGCCAACTAAACAATATTCTAATCTTTGTATTAGTCACATGTTGTAGATGGGCTGTTAATTATCATGACTCAGGTGGTTTCTGGTCTCCTTTACTAATTAGAAAGTGATTTACACCTGGGAAACGAGGGGAAGGGAGTCACTGCAACTGATAAATAGCTGGTCAGGGAGGATGAATCCAGCATGTTGTGGATTCTCTGGTTAATTTATGTCCTGCAGTGTTTGATATATTAAATACATGTTAGTTCCAGGAGTTTGATGTCAACATCTGTCTCTCTACTGCACTAAAGCCTGTGTTTAGGGTTGTTATTCTGGCCATGATTACTCTGACGTCCCTGGACAGTCGTTTCTTCATACAAGGACTGAATAAAGTCCAGAATCTGAACAGATTTAGCCAAAAAATGTTGGCAGCTGTCGTCAGCTGTGTGGTGAACATCAGTGAATTCCACCTTAAGGAGTGGTTGAGCAGCAGAAGAAGAATGAGCCGCTGTAAACAGGTCAGGACTTGCTGAGTAAAGTTATGTAGATCACTATTAATAGTCACTTGTGACTCTGCTTTAAACCCTGGTCCCAGGGCAGAGCTGCTGTGTTTTGGGTGGTTTCTCTGCTTTAAAAACAGCAGCGTCATGTTAATGGATTGTTATATTAATGGATCGTTATCAGGCTCCTGCAGGGATTAGCTGATAATTTGAATCAGGTGTGGTGGAAAAAAACATCTGAAAACATGTGAAGTGGAGGAGGCAGGGCTGAAAAACACTGGTGGAAACCCTCCTCAGATATAGGTGAACTGTGTATTCATTAAAAAAAGAAATTTCAAAAGTGTTAAATAGACTGAAAAGAATTTCATGCAGATGCATAAAAGCTAAATACCTGTTATAATTCCTTAGAGCTCAAAGTAACATCAGCAAATTAAGGCTGACACTAATTTATTTCACCATCGATTAATATATCAATTATTTTATCAGTTAACTTAACTTTCCTGTGACCAACACAACCAAATCTACAAAAACATGAAATTTACAATTATAAAAACACTAAACAAGAAAATATTCACATCCACATGAAGCTGGAACAAGAGAATTTGAGCATTTTCTCTTTATAAAAAAGGCAAGTTGACTAAACGTTATCTTTTTTGTTGTTTCAGTCATTAATCCATGATTAGATGACCTTAAAATCATCACATTTGTGAAACTATGACCAGCTATAAAATGCATTAGTGCTCATTAGTTTTCTGTTGACTAATAGCTTCATTAATACAGTTACACAGCAACAATTTAATAAATCAGTAGAACTGTATATAAACAATATATATAGCTCTGATTTTACTACTTATAGATATGCGTTTGGCCAAAAGGAACATTTGAGTCCATAAACTACTGACAACATTATCTATCTATCTATCCATCCATCCATCCATCTATCCATCTATCCATCTATCCATCTATCCATCTATCCATCTATCTATCCATCCATCCATCTAGTACACACAGAACTTGAGTAGTGATACCATTTATAAGACATTAAAAAAGAAAATATTTACATTTATGAACCTTCTAAGAAAAGAATTTGAGCATTTTCTCTTTAAATATCATGTTTTGAGTTTGTCATTAGTCCATAATTAGATATTCAGTTTGTCTAAAATGCTTAAAATCCTCATGTATACTTAGCATTTGTGCCAATGAGTTTCCTTTAGCCTGAACTTTAATGCAGCAGTTACCCAGCAGCAACTAATTCAGATAACTCATCAGAACTCAGTGATACCTGAAGGACACGACTGAACTAGCGTCAAACCGGAGTCGAGTCTAATCCTCCACAGCTGATGAGAAAGGCTCAGATTACATAAGAAGTTGTCACCTGACAGTGGCTCCAGTCTCAGATACTTACACCTTTACACCTGAATGACACACTCTACTCTCACTAATGAGTCCAGGCTGGACCCAGTTCTACAGATTAACCTGCTGAGAACAGCTCACTTTCACCATCAACCACTGAGTCAACGCCCACATATCTGGTGACTGAGGAGGCTAAACACTTCTGGCTGGGACGATCAACAAAGTCCTTTATGCATTTTCCTTGTTATAAATAAAAAGTCAAATAAAACATTAGCATTAAATCTGGTCAGATTTGATCAGATTTTCTACTTCTTGTTTTCCCAATCAACATTTGTTGAAAACATGTTTTTTCTCCTCTGAGGATGATGCATTTAAAGGTTTTCTTCATTTATTTGGTGCTGACGCTTAAAACTGCAAACTGCTGCAGATGTTTGGAAGCTGCCGACATGATTTGTTGTGGGATAAATCTTTAAAAATGATTAAATGCAAATGTGTCCTCCAGATGTTATCTATGCTAAAACAGCTGGACTAAAAACTGTGCTGCTTTCATCTGACAATACTTACAGTAAGTTAGGTTAATGTTAGTTAGTTAATGTTATTTACATGAGTGCTTCACCTATTTGCTCTAAATTTAATGAAGTCAGTAAAACTTGCCTTTAATAATAATGAATGAGAAGAAGCAGCGTTTTAATTAGTTTAATGTTTATTACCCAGAAAATGTATGAAATCCACTGAGTCTCTCACATTATCCCTAATTTATTGTGAGTAGTGTAAATCACTAAATTAAATCTACATGTTGGACACAACAACTACTGTGGATTTTATACATTTGGTGTAATAAATACTAAACTAATGAAAACACTTCTCATTCACTATTAGCAATATCTTGTATAAATAATATCCCCAACTTATTGTGAGTAGTGTAATGTAAACAGAACAGAATTAAATTATTTTGTATTCTACATTTTCAGTCATGAAAATCGACCTAGAAGCTGTTGACATGACATTTTATGCCTTTGCTGAATCTTTAAATCTAATTTAAAGCCGTAATATTTGTAAGTTGAAATAGTTTAGACAGCTTTATATGATATGATATGAGACTCGCCCCTAAGTTCTGTATTAATCACGTTGTGGATAATAAAACCCTGAAGGCAGGAAGCTGATGACTGATTAAATCCATATATGCAAATATCTGCAGATTTATTTATTAATATATAACCATTAAACACCTTTAAAACACCAAACATCTACAGACACTTCTAAATGCCAGCCAAGTAATATTCTTACATCAGCTCTATTTTAAAAACACTTCCTCCTTTTTTTCCATCTCACTCATTCAGACAGTAAATTAATTTCTTGGTGATAAAATTAGATTAGAGCAGGACACTCACCCTTACTACCCTTGACCTGAAAGGCTTTAACGCTCGACAGCAGCTTCTATACCTGCAGAAACCAGAGTTCACTTCATTTCCTGGTCTCGGATGAGCTGTGACTCACCAGCGGTGGAGGAAGGGAGTGGCCCCTCAAGGTGAATGTGGCAGTAAGAGACAAAACTACCAACACCTACACGTGAAAGCTGCTTACAGGGAAAAACAGGCAGTTTTGGAGCCAACTGTGCTGTTTACAGCGACACCAACTTCATCCTGTTTTGTAGAACTACAAATCCCTCATCTGAGCTCACTGTATATCCTGCTGCATGGGTTTAAATGCTGGATATATCCTGCTCCGTGTAGTAAAACCACTGTTTAAAGCCAAGTGCTGACCATAAAGGAAACTACAGACAGGGAATGAGTTTCCAGAGACGCCAGGGCAGATATAGCTATGACTCAGGCCAAGAATCACGGCTTTCACAACATTTTCCTGAAGCATAAAAGGCCAGAGACACAAAAGTTGGGCTAAACAACTACAGGGGGAACGTTTTAACTAGATTGGGCAGAATCTGACAATAAAGACTAAAACCAGCAATTAATTAGGCCTAAAAAGCAGCATATGTACAGTCAAAGCATGAAATAAACATATCTGTGTTGTTGTGCAGAAACTATTATTCACTACTACTTTAAAAGATGAATCTATTCATTATTAAAAGGATTAATGGATTAGTTGTTTGGTTCATAAATGTTGTAAAATGCCACTAAAACGTCTTATCTTGTCCACAACCCTGAACATCATCAGTTCATGATTATAGAAAACTAAAGAAACCAGAAGATAAACATTTTTGAGAAGCTGGAACCAGAGATTTGACATTTTCTTCTTCTTAAAAAAAGAACCAAGCAATTAATTGACTAATTATTGAGGTTCTAATTACAATTTAATCATATGCAACAAAGATTTATCTTTTTCCCCCCAAACTGATGAGATTAACCACCATTCTTCACATTATACTAGTGAAGACAAACATAACATAGGACGCTGGCAACTGCAAATAAAAAGAGAAAGGTGCTATGATTATCTGGAATATTTAGATAAAATACATCAGCAAAGCAAATTAAGGCATGAATCATATGCTGTGATAAAAACTAATGAGTGTGTATTTTGCAAATATGTTGAGTAAGAGCTGTGTACCGAGTGTTACACCAGGGCGTGTGCTGCATTCACCTTTTGGAAATGGATCAAAGAAATTTAATTCATATATAAGTAGTTATTACGACATGTTTTCAGATATTAGAGCTGCAACAATTACTCGATTCATCAATAAATGTCTAAATTCTCTGGTTCCAGCTTCTCTTCTCTGATTATTTCCTGGTTTCTTTATTCTTCTATAATAGTAACCTGATGATCTTTGGGTTGTGACTGTTGGTCTGGACAACGAAAAGGACATTTTAGGTTGAATCTTCAGCTTTTGGGAAACTCTGGTCCACATTTTACACCATTTTATGAACCACACAACTGATCGATTAATTATTTCAATAATCAACTATCAAAATAGTTAATTGCAGCCCTAGAATAAAGTAGAGCTGCAACAATTAATTATTTGCCAACTTTTACAGTAATTGACTATTCTGATAATCGATTGAGTCACGTTCAGAAGAAAATGTCCAAATTCTCTGGTTCCAGCTTCTTAAATCTGATTATTTTCTGGTTTCTTTAATTCTTCTATAACAGTAAACAGGTGGAAAATGACATTTTGAGTTCAATCTGCACCTTTGAGAAACAGTGATTGACATTTTACACCAACTATTTCGATAATAGATTAATCATTTTGGGTCATTTTAAGAAGAAAATGTCCAAATTCTCTGGTTCCAGCTTCTCTTCTCTGATTATTTCCTGGTTTCTTTATTCTTCTATAATAGTAAACAGGTGGGTTGTGGACAAATAAGAAAAAATGGGGAAATTTAAGTTGAATCTTTAGTTTGAGAAAGAGTGATTGACACTTTACACCATTTAATGAACCAAACATATAATTGATTAATCGTTTTATGAAAATAGCTGTTAGCTGCAGCTCTATCAGACATTAATCTATAGAAAGGTAGGTTTTACACCTGGATTACACTGATTTTCTCTTTTCCTGGTGTTCCTATAATATAAAACCCTCTGCCTGCACTGGAATTCATTCCTTAGACCTACTTTAGTGGTAGAAATGCCCAGTGTAAAGTAGAAGTAGGTTAGGCCTGTGTGTTAGAGCCTCTGCTGCCTGGGGCCAGACGATCAGACATAAAGAAGGGAGCGTCCAGCTCAGTGTTTCCCTTATATAAAGGTTAAAAAGACAAATAAAACGTAATTTCTTTATCATAAAGTAGAAAACCCAAATCAACAGCAGTGACCTCTTACCTCCCCGCAGCCGCGGAGGGCTCCAGAAAATCAAACTGAAGCCGCTGATGTTAATGCGATCACCGGTGTTTCGGTTTAACTCGCGACCGTGTTAACTGGTGACTTTCACCTGAACGTGTCAGAAAATAAACGTCTCAAATGATCCTAAATTGAATGTTTAACGCGGTCCTGTTTGTATTTAATGTTTCATCATCACAATCTGTTGAAAGTCACCAGTTAACACGGTCACTCGTTACACCTAAACACCGGAGAGGCTGGCTGCAGACAGCGGTGGGTGTTGTGGAGATTTCTGCAACCCGAGCAAGTTCAAGCTCACGTCTAACGGCTCGCTGCTAAACCGGCCGGTTAAAATAAAACCAATTAGGGGACGTTATGACAGTGAGAACTAATAAAACATGTATCTGTACGTAGTTTCGTGTATGAGGGGTAAATCCTGCGGGATGTACGAAAAATGTCACCACACCGCAACGTTTGCTAGCCGGTGCAGCCATGGATGTATTATAAAACCTGGATAGGGTACCGCCTCCCTCTCTTTCTCCCAGTGGCCATTCGTGGTACTACAACAAAAAACCCCAAGCGATCCAAAATTTATGTTTCCCCTAGACCGCAATAGTAACAGAAAAGCAGATAAAACGGTTGACAGGGCACCCACAAATATAACCCTGTTAATTAGAAATCATTGTCTTCCATATTTTTAAGTCATGGACTTTTTACCCGTCAAAAACCTTTCTAACGGCCAGAAAAGCTCTGGAATACTCTCTATTCCCAGCGTGACGTCACAGCTATGTGACGCAGCGCTGTGTCTCGGGAGCGAGGACGGGTTTTTATTCATTAATTTTTTTATTTAACTTCTTTTATTCGAGCGTTTTTAATGTGGTCAGCGAGTTAATTAAACGACTCAAATATGAGTTTTGTTCGCAATTTACACGTTCTTATCGCCAAGCATCATGATGAGAGGCCCCAGAGCATCATGGGAGGTGACTCTACTACGCAGTCTCTATGGGCCACATAACGCGGAAATAAACCCGGAAGTCAGGAACTTTTTCGGCGTATGCGCCAGGCGAGCAACTTCCATTGAAATGAATGGCGGCCATTTTTCAGTCTGGTATCCAGTTCTATTATACATCCATGGTGTCTCTCGGCATTTCCTGGATCTTTCTGTCACACACACACATATATACACACACCCCTCCCTTCAACGTTAGCTAATGTTGCTCTAACTGCAGGAGAAAATAAAGGAAGTTCCCACATTTCCGCGTGAATGCTGTCTCATCATGCAAGAAGAAGAAGTCTGAAATCACCGGAAGCTTGTGAACATTTAAATAAAACTGCAAGTCTGCGCCCATTAAACGCTGCGGCTAATAGTGTTAGCACCGACTTCAATACATCATTCCTGAATGATTGAGCGATGCGGCGCTGCAGCGGTTGACTCATTAGCGGCATTTCAACGCGCTAGCGGAAAAAATTACCTTTATTTAAAGAAACAATAAAAACGCACCGCGCGACAACTTGCACGCCGCTTACCTGCTAAACGGGTCAAGCAGTGATTTGGTCCTTTTTGTATCAGCGTCGGTGTGTGTATGTGTGTGTGCAGCGAAACTCGCAGACCAGACTGGGCTTTTTCTTCCTGTGTGTGTGTGTCGGTGAATTTACCCAGCTGTCACCGCGCGCGCGTTTCCGCCCTTGTTCGCGCAACTAATTCCTTTCCCATATAAGGAGTGTGAGCGGCAGCGAAATAAGAAGAAGAAGAAGAAGCAGGAAAAAACAGATGAAACAACCGCTTTCCTTCCCCTCATGATATGCGCGTTTCTATTTGTGTTGACACATGTCATCGTGGCTCAGTCTAATTACTGAACTGCTGTGTTTTAAGACAGTTCTGAGGGACTTGTACATCACCTGTGTTCAGGAGAGTTAACCCCTAAATGCATGAATAGATTCACAGTTGGATAAAAATATTGTGTTTTTGCTTTCAAACTGATGCTAAATTGTCACATAAAATAGGTTTGATGCAAATTAGCCACAATAGGCATTGATAGTAACCAATGGTATTTTTTTAATGAAGCCACAGAATTGTTTACAATTATTTATGCTATTATTTACACTACATCTAAGTAACTATTTACTAACTACTATACTATAACTAACTATAACTATATACTAACTACTGTATTATAACTAGTAACTATAACTATATACTAACTACTGTATTATAACTAGTAACTATAACTATACACTAACTACTATATTATAACTAGTAACTATAACTATAAACTAACTACTATATTATAACTAGTAACTATAACTATACACTACTATATTATAACTAGTAACTATAACTATAAACTAACTACTATATTATAACTAGTAACTATAACTATAAACTAACTACTATATTATAACTAGTAACTATAACTATAAACTAACTACTATATTATAACTAGTAACTATAACTATACACTAACTACTATACTATAACTAACTATAAACTAACTACTATATTATAACTAGTAACTATAACTATACACTAACTACTATACTATAACTAATACCTATAACTATATAGTAACTACAATGACTTGTGACATCACAAATAGTTTGAAACCTAATTCTGGATCAATATTCATTGTAGTGTGAGGTGGAAACCTGAATCCTCCAGATTAAATAACCTTTTTGTTTTTCTATTGATTCTCTACTTTTAATTTCAATAGTGTATTTAATATCAGAAAATACCTTTTGATTCTTAAATACAATAAATATTAGTTTACTCCAGTAATATTCTAATAGGTGGTAATAACTTCTGCCATTTTCTGGTCAAATATCTGTATTTTTACTCAAGTTCAGTTACTTTATACACATCTGGGTTTGACAATATGACCACATGTCTAACATTGTCAGATACAGAGAAACATGTCCTAGTTTTAATATTTTAAGTGAATTTAGATTATATTACTTATGTACTTTTATTTAGGATTTTAAGTCAAGGCATTTTACTTGTAATGGAGTGTTTTTACTCTGTTTATTAGTACTCTGACTACTTCTTCCACTGCTGCACAAACCACTGTGTTTCTGCAGGCATGTTATATTTTCCATAAATAGGGAGCATTGTTTTAATGCTCCATCATGTTTGGACATGTTTTCTGAGCTGTTCTGGCATCTGAAAGAAGGAAAGTATCTGCACAATTACACAACACAAACAGGACATCCAGTCTCTGGCTCTTTTTTACTGTAATGTAATGTTAAAACAAACACACATATGGAATTATATGCACATACTGTAATTATTAAGGGTTTTTGGGGTCCTAAATCCTGGGGATCAACACCAACAGTCTCCCTCATTTAATCTGTCCATATTTATCCGATAATTCCTACAAATCCCTTAAATTGATCCGTTGCTTTTTCCCACAATATTTAAGCCCCCTTCCCATTCATAAACTGACTTTTCACTGAAGTAGGAGACATCTTATATCCAGCAGGTTTAACTTGTAAAATCTATTTGTACAAAATAATACAAAACTATATAATAATTACTATTTATTATAAAATATTTATATGTGTATTAACAAGCTGAGTGATACTTGATGAGAAAGTAATTAATTTGTATTATGCAAAGGAAGAGTGGTTGAAAAAAAATGACATCCTCAGCCACAGTATTTGTAAAGTATGAGGAATAAATAAAGCTTCAGCAGAGATCATTCATAAATGATCCTCTTTATCACCTAAATGTCAGTGATATAAACTCTTTACTGACCTCTGCTGTACTCTATATGTTCCATGAGGTGAAATTATATTACATAACTCAGGGGGAAGGCTTCAATTATCCATTGTTATGGGCTCCCATTATTACCATTATGTGTTAATGGAGCAGCAAAGGACACCACTCGGCTGAATGAGTTTATAAAGGTCAGCGAGAATCCAATGAGATGACGTCAGGGTTAAAGGAGGAGTTTGGATCTGCTGAATGTCAACGAATCTAATAAGAAAACAAAAAGGAATTTGTTGGATAAAGGTGGAAAAACAGACTATGAGGAAATAAACTGCAGGAACTAAGTGAATCACTCTGCAAAACCAATATTTTCCTAAATAAGCAGCAAAACAGACGTCGGCCATGAAACCAAGAACATAATGAAACATTTTATTTTTAATTTACAGATTATCCAGTTGCATCAGGTCTGGTCACACAGAACGAAGGGGGTGATCCTTCACTAAAACTCTATTCAGAAACATTTTAAATTAAACTCCCTTCATTTCATAGGTTACTCCCTGTTTTCTCTCTCCGCCTTCACAGTAGACTCCATCAGAGTCGAGGTCAACTCTCTTCTAGAGGATGTGTCTGGACATTCTACATGTAACAGAAGAAATGTGGAATTTTGCATCGTCAAATTTTGACCTTTGAGTTTTTAGAGATTGAACCAATTTGGCTGTTTTGAGAGTGAATTAACATCAAATCTGTATATGTACTCCACAAACATTTTCTCCTGATGTGCAAAAAAAAAATTAAAAAGATGACATTTTTTTTAACAGAGTTGGCATTCAGGTGTGACTGATTTGATTTAAACGTCACAAGTTGGCAGATAAATTCAGAAACTCTAGAAATCATGACGTACAACAGCAGAACTGACACCAGCATGAGATGACTCGACAGTACAAATTAGACATTAACAAAACAACAAGAAAACAAATTAAACGGTTGCTTATTTCACACGTTAATGCTCAGAGTACAGGTTGACCAGGATCAATGACGTACCCTTTATAACATTCAACAAAAGACAAAAAAGTGACTTAAAACATGAGAGACGTCACGTTACACATCAGCCAGTTTCATGTTCCTGCATGCAAAACCATCACACAGAGTTTTTAGAGGGAAGAGTGATTTGGTTAAAGTTTTCCCTCAGAAAAAGGCTTGACCAGCGCTGATAGGACAAATGGAAGCAGCTTTAGTTGTTTCTCCTTTCTCTGTGAATCCGTGGTAATCTCCTATCAAACATCGCTCAGATTAACCTTCGCCTCTTATTCTATTTGTGGTCAGAAATCTTTTCTTTACAGGATTTAACGGTTTCAGGTCAACATTCTCTGATGGAAGATTACTGATATCTGCACTAATGTCAATTATTTTTGTTTTTCTCCCAATAAATCCACCCAGTTCAAGTAAAACTAAGTATTTACCATTTAAAGGATAAATCGTTTGGTGAAATCACACATGATGTGAATGATTCCACAAAATTAGCAGCTTTTTCCACATATTAATGCTCAATGAATGAAGGTGAATCTGGGCTTTCAGCTGCATTCAGGATAATAGATAGAAGTATTTTATGTAATTTAAATGTGGCCGGTGCCTATTTCATCAACTTCAATGTCACTTTTCCCTTTTCCACTAATGAGACTGAAGCCGACAGATGTGGAATCAAAGTAAAAAGACGTCTAATCACAGCAGAAGGAGAACAGAAAAGTGTTTTTTCATGGTTCAAGCAGTCATTACTTTAGTAAATATGGCGTCCTGTGCATCCAGGTCTGATGTGGACTTCCTCCTCGTTACGTCTCCTCCACTGAGACCGAACTACCAACTCATTAACGTTGTGTACTCCAGTGTGTATCCAGGGTTAACAAATCCGCAGAGAAGCGAGTCACCAGAATAAAAACAAGATTTTTTGTTTCTCTGCCATAAATGAGGACAATCAAACATCTGTGGCTTGTGATGTGGGTTAATAACAGACGTAAAACATACAAACGGCTCTGAAGAAACAACTTTTGGCACAGCAGCTGCAAAAAAAACCCCAAAAAACAAAAAAAAACCTCCACTGTGTCAGGCATACACACTCAAAACTAACAAAACATGCAGCGGCTCGTTCCAGTATCAAATCCAGAACTGCAACCCGTCACTCTTCATGCATGCGTTTTATTTATTTTCTTATTTTTGGAAGGGACGTCCATTCTGTTTTGGTTCTTTCCTTCCGCCAGGTCGCCGTTTTTTGCTTTTTTTGTCTTTTTACCCCCGGCTACTAACAAAAAAACAAATAATTAGAGCATTAAGAGTTAACCATTGGTTTTTAAACATGGCAGTGTTTGGTAGCATCATGTTGAAAAAACGTGAAAGTCCGTGTGCGTTCAGTACATGCGTGTCTACGAGAGGCAAAGTGTGAGTGTGTGGGGTGAGCTCGCTGGTTTCTGTGTCGGTGAAGCAGAGTTTTTAAGTCAAGTGTCACTCGGATACAGTAAAAGTCTGTAACCAACGAGGGGTAACAGGAAGAGGGGTAACAGTACATTCTTTATGTCCCCGTGTTCACTCACAGGGGTCTACGATATATTCTTTTAAATCTTTATAAGCACAGTGTTCGCTCCTAATTCTTCACGAAATGGTAGTTTTCTTTGTGTGTGTTGGCTCAGTGTGGGAGCAGGGACATTTCATCATAGTGGTGTTGTTTTGTTTCTGTGACAGTGGGAGAACATGTTTCCAGCATGTTTTTCCCTCTATATCCAGGTAACACGCAGTTTATTCTTCACGGATGAGAGGCGTGAGGTTTTTGTGTTGACAGGTGTGTGTGTGTGTGTGTGTGTGAGGGCGGTAGCAACAGCAGCAGCAGCAGCAGCAGCAGCAGCAGCAGCAGCAGCAGAGCTCTACCCCCACCTCCTCTCCTGCTATAGCAGCTCTTCTCTTTGCTTCTTGGCCCTCACGGGGCCCTGGCCGTTCCTCAGGGATCCGTTCTGGGGCCTGAGGAGGTGCCCTCGCTCCTGCTCCGTCCACGGGACCCCGCCCTGCCCGTCATCACTGTCCAGGTCCGAGTCCGAGTGCATGAGGGCGGAGGAGGTGGGGGCGGGGACCGGCTTCATGCGGCCTGGAGGCAATTAGACGAGAACTTTAAAAATAGAAGTCCTGTTTGACATTTGACACGCAAGACGTTTAATTTCTAGTAATATTTGATTCTTTTAATGATTTGAAATCATTGAGGCCTCTGAGCCTTTAAGTCTATGACTTTTTATACTTATACTGTCATTTTATACTTAAAATAAAAAATTAAATGTAACTCATACAGTTTTTTTCAGACATGATTTAGACAAATGTTGATGCAAAATAATTAAGTTTCCAAATGGCTTCTGAGAACATGAAGAAGACAGACTCTACCAGAAAGAGTCATTTTATTTAGATTGTTATGATTTTTAACCCTGACATGGATATATCTATTTAATCACTCAATTCATTTGCAATTTTCCAAAACATAATTTTGTTATGGGCAGATTTGTGTAAGAGGCAACTAAAATAGTCATTAAAATGCTATTTTCTGCAAAGAAAAAAGTACAAAATGGAAAAAATAGATGCATAACATGATTGTTAATGACTCAACTGATATAATTATATGCATGAAATCTTCTGGGTTTAAATGGGTGAACCTGTTAAATTCAAAGCCTCCTGATAGGGGGCAGCATTGATTTTATTTATTTGACAGGGATAATATAGAGTTAGATGATAATACGTAGCTCCTTCATAAATACGATCTCTACACACTAAGGACAAATGTTTTTTACTTTTAACAAAGAGGCTATGATGTGCAGTTGAAACTAATTTAATTTGAAACTGACATTATGATGCAGTGAATAAATACAGAATTCCTGCTTTTTGAGATCTATTTCTCTTCTTTAGTCACATATTCCTGTGTTTTTAGCCCTGATATCACCTGTTTGTTTAGCCCTACATTCGATATTATCCTTGTAAATATTTCCTGTCTCCTTTATATGTTTTCAACATTTTATTGCTCTCCTATGTGTTTTATCACAATAATATCATAACTGAGGGTCAAGTATGGTGATTACTCGTATCCTGAGGAACTAGCTGGTAGCTGCTGCTAATATCCTGTGATTTCTGTGAATTTTAGTTGGAATATTTGATATTTGTGGTGAGATTTGCTGGTTCTGCGTGTGTCTTACCAGCTCTCGGTGGTTGTAGCTCCAGACTGTCTTGCTCGTCAGCTTCTAACATTTTATATCGGCTTTTGCTTCTGCGAACTTTGCTTTTACGTCTTCGGGAAAAGAGAAAACACAGAAACAGACAGAAACGGTGAAGCATATACTTTATATAAAACAAACATTTAGTAATAATCATTTAATCTTTCAGGATGGATCTCACCTGTTGCAGCAGCACACCATTCCCCAGACAAACGTTGCTATAGCAACCACAATCATAAAGGATGCTATGGTCACATAGAGGACACTCCACTCTGAAACACGAAGATATTTTATTATTATTTAACATATTAAAACTCTGTGTTCAGCTTCAGCAACTCATGTTTAACTTCTAAGTGTGTGAGGAGATAAAATCTGACATTAATCACATTATTAACCAACTGTTATTAAATCGTATATTGATGCTGTAAACATTATTGAAGTATAAGGCCTTGCATTTATCTACTATTCATTAATTGTTCCATATTAATCTTACTGTGTTAAACTGTGGGGATCAACCTTTAAAACCACCTGAGATTCAATAATAAAACTGTAAAACAAGTCATAGTATCATCAATAAATCTGATTTCTTTGCTCACATTGAGCCACTTTTTCTAAATTCCCATATTATGAAACTTAATGATTTGTTTTATTATAAGATTATGTTTAAAGCTAAATCTAAAATGCTCCCAGACTCAATACAGAAGTTCTTTTCAATCCAAGAGACACTGTATAATCTCATTTTATCATTACTGGAGTTAAATTCTGGAATGAAGCCAACATTAATATAAAAACAGGACATTGTCTTTTAGCTTTTAAGAAAATGGATTGTGAAGCTATTTCTGAAGCTTATAAGTGCAACTGAATATCTGTTAATTTTACTGATACTGTGCTTTTCTGTTGTCGTTCTCTTGACTTTTTAATTGTTTCTTTGCTTTTCTGGAATTTTGCAGCCATAAAAGTGTTATAATCAGTTTGCTTCTGCCTTTTCAGTCACATGATCATTGGTTTTGTGTGAAATGTCAATGCTGCACATTGTTTTTCTGACTGAATAAACTCACTCTCAGACTAAAACAGTGAATACACATGAATCTCATCTCACCACAGTTGCTCTCTGCGTCACCGAGCTGAGCTCGGATGAAGTTCTCCATCCAGAACGGGTGGCAGACACAGCGGCGAGTGAAGGAGTCACATTCACCGTGACCGGAGCAGTTCAGCTGGCAGACTGAAGACAGACAGCAACGTTAATGTCCAGGATATAAAATAACCAGGAAGGAGAAGAGATTATATAATATAATAATATAGAAAATATCTCAAATATCTGAGAGATTCAACCTGTGATTCCTGTTGTTATTTCACCGTTATCTTAACACACAGAGGTCGTTAGGTCAATTAATTTATGCTCTTATCACCTTCTTTTAGGCTTCGGCTCAAAGAGAACATTCCTGTGACCACTCGGCCTGGACTCCAATCTTATCTCCAGGTGTAAAACAATCAAATAACCTCTGCTGCTTTAGTTTTTACATCCTAACGTGTTTGTTCTGAACTCACTGACTGTATCCACCCTCCGAGCTTTGTAAATCAGAAAGTCGTTCTTCTGTTTGCGCAGCTTGTTGCGGAGGCTGAATGCGA
Organism: Lepturacanthus savala; assembly: GCA_030544235.1. Taxonomy (NCBI): domain Eukaryota; kingdom Metazoa; phylum Chordata; class Actinopteri; order Scombriformes; family Trichiuridae; genus Lepturacanthus; species Lepturacanthus savala. Next base: position 6,305,825 of record CM060472.1, on the reverse strand, counting down.
CGCTGTGTCCGGACAGAGGAGGGCGCCCTGGACCGCCGGACACCAGGAAGACCAGACGAGTGCTGAGGAGGAGGAGGAGGAGGGACATATTTACTGGTTAATGCTCACATGTAATAACCTGACACATAGAAACCTAGAAAACAAACCAGGCTTCCACTAGGGCTGCTCAATTATGGAGAAATCATCATGAATGTTCATCAGGAAATCAATTAAAGGACTTTTAATTTGGTAACATGATAAATTTACCTTGTTAACACAATAAAGGCTTAAAAGACTTTTAATTTGGTAACATGACAAATTTACCTTGTTAACAGGATAAAGGTTTAAAAGACTTTTAATTTGGTAACATGATAAATTTACCTTGTTAACACAATAAAGGTTTAAAAGACTTTTAATTTGGTAACATGATAAATTTAACTTGTTAACACAATAAAGGCTTAAAAGACTTTTAATTTGGTAACATGATAAATTTAACTTGTTAACAGGTTAAAGGTTTAAAAGACTTTTAATTTGGTAACATGATAAATTTACCTTGTTAACAGGATAAAGGTTTAAAAGACTTTTAATTTGGTAACATGATAAATTTAACTTGTTAACAGGATAAAGGTTTAAAAGACTTAATTCGGTAACATGATAAATTTACCTTGTTAACAGGATAAAGGTTTAAAAGACTTTTAATTTGGTAACATGATAAATTTACCTTGTTAACAGGATAAAGGTTTAAAAGACTTTTAATTTGGTAACGTGATAAATTTACCTTGTTAACAGGATAAAGGTTTAAGGCTTTTAATTTGGTAACATGATAAATTTACCTTTTTAACAGGATACAGGTTTAAAAGACTTTTAATTTGGTAACATGATAAATTTAACTTGTTAACACAATAAAGGTTTAAAAGACTTTTAATTTGGTAACATGATTAATTTAACTTGTTAACACAATAAAGGTTTAAAAGACTTTTAATTTGGTAACATGATGAATTTAACTTGTTAACAGGATAAAGGTTTAAAAGACTTTTATTTTGGTAACATGATACATTTACTTTGTTAACAGGATAAAGGTTTAAAAGACTTTTATTTTGGTAACATGATACATTTACCTTGTTAACAGGATAAAGGTTTAAAAGACTTTTATTTTGGTAACATGATAAATTTACCTTGTTAACAGGATAAAGGTTTAAAAGACTTTTAATTTGGTAACATGATAAATTTACCTTGTTAACAGGATAAAGGTTTAAAAGACTTTTAATTTGGTAACATGATAAATTTACCTTGTTAACAGGATAAAGGTTTAAAAGACTTTTAATTTGGTAACATGATAAATTTACCGTGTTAACAGGATAAAGATTTAAAAGACTTTTAATTTGGTAACATGATAAATTTAACTTGTTAACAGGTTAAAAAGACTTGTTGATCCAAACATTTCCACCAGTTCCACCAGTTTCTCTGGTTAATTAACCCCCGTCTGTATATCAGCATGGATGAAGCCTGATGTCTGGGTCTTTTCTAGGACTAGAGCTCTAGAGCTCAGCAGAACCCCATGATCTAGACCTAGTTAGTCAGGAGTTCATCCTACAGCAACATGATCCACATCAGACCTTCATCATCTGTCACATGACACATTAAACTTAAATTAAAAACTGATAAATCAACGTGTTCTAAATCTTTTGACCGGTGGTGTATATCATGTTCTCCCTGACTGGATAGTTGGTGAATCATTTTCCATGTTTCCAGGTTTTCCAGGACATACAGGGATCCCTGTAAGTTGCAGACTTCCCCACCTGTGCTCGTTAAACGCGCTGATTTCCCTCACACTGATGTCGCTGTCCAGAACGCCCAGCAACACGCCGACCTGACGCAGCAGCATGTCTCGCTGGCGGTGGGACACCTGGGAAACAGGGATCTCCAGCACCAGCTCCACCAGGTCACGCTCCCATATGTCTGACAGAAAGGAGGAGGGAGATTAGAGAGGAGAACACACAGCACAGCAGGAGGACGACCAGGAGACATGAGGGAAAACAGGAGGATTTCACTCTGAGATCTGGGAGCGAGGCCAGAGCAGCAAGCGATGGATTAGTGTCTGGTAGAGTGTGAGTCTGCTCCGTATGTCACACACTGACCTGAACAGCCTTCTGCTGCTCAGGCTGTTGCTGTGTGGTTGAAAATGGATGTTTGTTGTGTTCTCACAACAGTAAAAAGAAAGAAGCAAAGCTCAGTATAAAATATGTCATTTAGAGCTGCAACGACTAGTCGATTAGTCACAATCGAATAACAACAAGCAACTAATCAATTAATTCAGTAATTGATATACTAATCGACTATAAAAATAGTCATTAGTTGCTTGATTTTTTTATATTAATAGAATTAGAGCTGCAACGATTAGTCGCTTAATCGATTAGATGCAAACTATCACATTAATCACCAACTATTTTGCTAATCGATTAATAGATTTGAGTCATTTTTTAAGTAGAAAATGTCTAAATTCTCTGGTTCCAGCTTCTCTTCTCTGATTATTTCCTGGTTTCTTTAGTCTCTATAATAATAAACTGATGATCTTTGGGTTGTGGACAAAAAAATACATTTTAGGTTGAATCTTCAGCTTTGGAGAAACACTGATCCACATTTTACACCATTTTATGAACTAAACTATTAATCAATTAACTGCAATTATCAAAATAGTTTGTGATTCATGTAATAGTTGCTAACTAATTTATTAAAAGTTGCTCTGAACAGATTTTTTCATTATTTCATAACTTACAATGTTTTTTTTGTACACAACCCAAAGATAATCAGTTTACTACTAAAGAAACCAGAAAATAATCAGATTTGAGAAGCTGAAACCAGAGAATTTGGACATTTTGTCAAAAAAATGTGACGTTTTAGGTTGAATCTTCATCTTTGGAAAACAGTGATGGACATTTTACACCATTTTATGAACCAAACAACTAATCGATTGTTATAAAAATCTATATTTATTGATTATCCAAATAGCTGTTAGTAGCAGCCCTAGTGTAATCGTATCTATGTTGTTCCTATATGCCTGATTTTTATTACTTTCAATGCATCATCAAACAATGAAGCTGACCCTGAACAGCAAGGGCACGTCAGCTAAAATACAACCAATATTCAGCATTAATGTCAGTCTCTCTGTGTGTATATGCTGTAGGTTTGTGTATTTAACTAATTTCATACCTGGTTTGACCTCTACTGACCCCCGGTCAGTGCTGGTCTGACCTTTACTGTCAGTCACAGTCAGGGTGAAGCTGTACTTCCCCGTCACCAGGTTTCCTAAAAACAGCACGGCCTGGTGGTCGGAGTTGTTCAGAACATCCTGTCGGAACAAAAAGAAATGAACATATATACATATATATAATACTGCTGGATCAACTTTACACTTTATTTAAGTCCATTACTGCAGTAAAGCTGTATCTAAGTTGTTAACTATTACTTGATAAATTGATATCTGTCTTTTTTGGGTCGTTGGTAGTTAACTGATTATTTTTCTACCATTTAAATGTCTCATATTCTTCACTTTCCTGTTTTTATAGTGAATTTTTCATCTCTAACCAGATTTGAAGCAGCAAAGATCATCTCAGTATAGTTTCCACTTCTTTTCTCCAGCTTCTTTCTAAGCCTCTCCTCCTCCTCTTTAAATGGCTGTTGGTGCTGACTGTATAGTAGTGACATCACAACTTCACGTAGGTCATGACTCCTTGTTTTAAGGCTCAGTTTCTGAATACAGGCTGTGTTTCTCTGTGGATTGAGTGTTTTTTAACATGGGACAGTATTAATACACTCTCTGCTGTCATATATACAGTAAATATAAATCTAGAAGGATTCATTGGAATTAAACTGATTACATTTATATAAAAAGGTAAAAATTAGTGTTCTATAACTGTTGAACTGTCGTGTATGTTCTACAGCAGGAATTCACTAAACAAGTGTAAATGATGTTAGTAAAGTTATGTCTGCCAATCAAGCAGCAGAGAATGTTTAAGAGAATGTGACGCTTAGTATTTACGACACTTTTGCTGCTCTCCGCTATGCTGAAAGGTCAAAGTTTATCTCATCAGCTGATATCATAAAAATCCTCCAGCGAGGACTGAGTGTCCATGTGCAATTTAGATGTCAGCTGTTTATTTATGATAGTTACCATACCAGGCAGGATAAGTGTTAAATGTCCAACTTTACCTATGAGAAGGCACCAGTAGCATCGCTTTGCTGTTTTAGTGTCATCTTTAGGTTTAATCATTAACTATAACGAACAAACTCAGCAGTGAAAATCCAGATGTTTAGTCGTCTCACCCCAGCTGCAGGACTACTGTCGTCTCTGGTCCACAGGAAGCTGACTCCACCTTTATCATCAGTGGAGTGGGATCCATCCAGAGTGGCCGTCTTCACAGGGAGGAGGATGGGAGGACTAGATACGACATGAGCTACAGGCGGCTGGTCCAGTTCTGGCACAGAGAAACACAATGAAGACTTAAAGGGAACGGATGGAAGAGAGGATTCACTCACACCTGGTGCATCCAGGGGCAGGAATCACATTCATGAATGGATTATTCTGAGAATGTGAGACATGGTGGATCCGTATATGATTAAGTTATACAGTCATCATACTGGCTTAATAAAAGAATTTGAATAAATTAACATTTTTTTAGTTTTGTCAAGAAATAATTAATCTCCTGTCTAAATTTGCAACCTGGTCTGAAATAAACAGCAGATCTGTTCAGTGACTGTTTTTGGTAATTTCCAGTATTAACATCCATGCTGTATGATAAACCTCTAGGGCTTAACATGAGGGTTTTTAACCCTCCTGTTATTTATCAGGAACAGCAATGTCCGAAACCCCAAAAAATCCTAATAAGCATTGTTAATATTTCATTATTAACTCCATTGCTGGTGTTCCTGACCTCTAACAGGCAGTGGTTTAATTAGGATAAGTCACTCACTTTTCATTAAAAAAGACAATAGTTTTACAAAACATTGAAATATAACATTTAAATGTAGTTTGTTTGTATGTGTGTGTGTGTGTAATATGTCTCATAGTTGAAATATTCTGACATATTTTACACTCTTTTACCTCCAGTTTGATGCTGCAAACTGACCTGATGAGTATATATGTCCTATAAACATGCAGGGAAGCAGTTTCATCCTAAAAGAACTATTATTCCTAGATCTCCACACTTTGAAACAGGACCCATAACATAACAGGAGGGTTAAGATACAACCCGACCAAACCAACTAACCAGAATCTTATCTAAACCATTGGAGTCCTAACCTTCTCTGACGATGACGGACACGGTGTCGCTGCTCTGCAGCTTCCTCTCATCGGTCACGGTCAGGGTGATCTCGTAGGTGCCGACCTGGAGCCCCGTCAGCGTGGCCACAGCACTGTCTGCGTTCTCTATCTTCACACCGTCAGGACCCCTGGAGGACGGACAGGACCGATGTGACAGGGAGGATTTACTGCAGCAGGAGAGGCTGCATAAACCTACAGGACACTCATGTAGAAGGTAGAGTGTAGAGTATGTAGAGTACAGTAAAATGCTCTTATGTACGTTTTAATTCTAACACACATTTACAGGTGCATTTCATTGATTTCTACACAAGCATTTATTTTCACTATAATTCCACAACGACAGAATTTATGACCATTTGTGTAGATTTTTTCACATCAAAGATCCTTAAACTCACAAAAACTAATTTATACTTTAAACTCATTTATTTTAAATGATGGTGTCATGATGTCATGATTAAAAATAAATAAATAAAATTATTTAATTAATAGTATTTATTTAAACATTTATGTATGTATTATTATCCATTTGGACATGAATATATTTAATTTCACAGTTTATTTTCGATTATATAAATGTTGAGGTGAAAATGAATGAGTGAATAAATAAATACATTTAAAAAATAATAAATTATAAATAAAGTGAAAAATCAAATAAAAGTGAAAATAATACAAAAATAATGTTTATGAATTAATTAAATGGAAAATTAAATAAATATGGACATGTACGGGTATATTTCCTTCTGTACCAAGTCCTAATTAAAAATAAATACATGTATTTAATTTAGTATTTATTTACTTATTTATTTATTTACTATTATTTGTGTATTGCTATTGTGTATTGCACACAAATTTATTTAATTTCACATTTAATTTCCCATTATATAAATGTTGAGATGAAAATGAATGGGGTGAGTGAATAAATAAATACATTTAAAAAATAATAAATTAGTAAAATTAAAAATAAATACACACACACACATATATATATAATAAATTTATTAAATGGAAAATTAAATCTATATGGACATTTATAGTATATTTGTTTATGTAATGTGCAGTATTTATTTATTCTTGGCAGTTTTAATCCTCCATATTTTGGCCTTGAGGTTCTGACACTTTCTTTAATAAAACATCCTAAAGCATAAATCTTATCAGGTGGGTTCTGTGGTCTAGTTTTCATGAGTTTAATGATCCTTGATGTGAAACAGTTTGAGAACCACAGCTCTACACATCAAAATCCATTATGTTTACTCCACATTGAAACTACTAGTCAACTTGTTATGTGAGTTTTCTGAAGTCTGAAATAATCGGTGCTCTTCTTCAAACCCTGAAGTTTCAGTATCAGTGTGATGCTAAATGACTAAAGTGTTGGTACAGATGTGTGTATGAGGCTGAGTGTGACTGACTTGGTCTGTTTCCAGTGGTAGGTAACGATCTTCTGGTCATCGCTGCTCTTGCTGCCGTCCAGCGTGGTCCGATCCACCGGCAGCGTCAGCTCCTTCTCTGGTCCGGCATCTGCTACTGGTGGCTTGTTGTTCTCTGGAGGAAGGAGAGACATTTAATCAGAGTAGAACAGATGAAATATATTGGTTTATTTTTCATGACGAAGACGAATTAATGTGTGTTTATTGTTGATGGAAAAAAAGACCAGACGAAATCTACTTTATTAAATAAAAACTTTGTCAGACTTTTTAAATTACAATCTAAAAATGGATGTGTGTCACTTTCATTTCTTCTCCTGTGTGTGTGTGTGTGTGTGTGTGTGTGTGTGTGTGTGTGTGTGTGAGAGGAGAATCCATCGGTGCTGTCGGCACTAAATGTGGCGATGTGGCGAGTGCTTCTCCAATCAATAGTCATTTCACATTTTAACCCGTGTTTTTAATAATCATGTTCCTGCCTGGAACACACTGAAAAATAGAAGATAAAAACCTGAGAAAAAGACTAAAATGAATCGATTAGTTTGACTAGAATTCATTTAATTAACATTATTATCGATCTGTTGTCAAAGGAAAGGTTGAATAAAACTAGACTAAAATACGTTGGGTTTTCATTGACTACAACTAGAATTAAATGTGACTAAACAAAACACAACACAAGTTGAATAAATATGACTTAATATGAATAAAACTAATTACTTATGATCAGAAGGAAGCAAGAAAAACCCATGAAAAACAATATCCTTCATGACTAATTAAAAAAACATTAAGCAATAAGTAGAATGAATGTGAAAGATCAAAGAGAAAACCAATTATAGTAAATCACCTCATGTGAAGGTCAGTGGGCGATTAGAGAAAATCAGCTTTGATGTAAAATACCTGGAATTTGTGACAACACGCTGCCATTTCTTTTAGATATGAGTCAACGGTTGACGTGACCTTGTCGGTATCCTGATGTTTGTTCACATAACTGGTCCTGTTCAAACACGGCAGGAACCTCTTACTGGTGAGTGTTTGCAGTCTACATTCTACATCTGCTGCTTAATGGGTGCAATTGAGTCCAGTATACAGTTCCTCCACTTCACCCACACAAAAACATTGAAAAATAGAATTTATTGACTTGGTTTTATAGAGTTCTCCTTCCTAAAGGTTGTTTTTAGGTGTTTAAATGGACTGGGCCCCACAAGTGATGTCTCAGATCTTTAAAAAGACTTAAAAATATCCAGGACAATAAAGATAATATTATTTAAAGAGGTTTAGTATGAACGTTAAATTAAATTATTGTCACAATAACAGCACTTTACTAATCGTTAATGTTAAATGCTGCTCATGTTTTTCAGCAGTATTTACAACTGTGCTTTTTTATTTATTGTATTATTCACAGTATTTGTGTCATTTCATTGTTCTAAGTGTATTTAGTACATCTCATTGTATTTTAAATGCCTGAGTTGGATTAAAAACTGCATATTAGCTGAAGGTTTGATGCATTAAAATAAATAAATATGCTGTTTCTTCATAAATTCAGACAAATGCAGTTTCCTATCAGAAAAATGATTACTCTGCTGCATGATGCAACCATATAAACACAGCTGCATTATGCATTTAGCTCAGTAGCTCTTCAGACTTTATGCATATTTGCTGATATAGTAGAATGTGAAGAGAGAGAAAAGGTCAAACGAGAATAATACAAGTCCCACAGTGAATGAAAGAAGTGCTGACGAAGTTTCTCTTTAAGCCTTGTGAACAAATTTAGCTAAAATAAAATCTCAACATCAGTCAATGAATGAAACTGCTTGGTTGGAACTAAAGCCTGCACCCACATAAGCCCTCCAGGCCCGGAGTTTGAATCATGTGATCTAGACTCACTTTATTTCCTTTGGGGGGATATTTTTAGCCTTTATTTAAATTGAAAATTCATGTAGACAGAAAAGGGGGAAGGGGATTTGAACTGGGGACATGCATCCTAACCCACACTACTCTTCTACTGGGTCCTTTCACCTGTAACATGAAGGTGTCATGACCTCCTGCTGCTGTTTACCTGGCTGCACGATGACGGTGACCTGGGCGGTGTCCTGCTGCCCCGCCGAGTCCGTCACGGTCAGCTGGAAGGTGTAGTCTCCCTCCTGCATGGCCGACAGCTGCAGGATCGGTGTCCGAACGCCCTGAAAAACACAAAACAAAACGATGCCAATGCAAATACATGAGGCAGGAGCGCTGCTCGGATGTGTAATCACAACTAACTGGATAAATAAGAGATAATAATCCCCTTGTTGGTCTCATCCACAGTAAATAAGGCTACGTCAGACTGCAGGCCTTAATGCTTGGATTAGTTGTGAAATCTGATTTTTTTTTTGTGAGGTTGTTCACATTTCCAGTTAAACACGACTTGTGTGTGAACTTTAACCCCCCAAAGTGTCCCACATGGTCATTGGAGGACACAACAATGTCACATGCATCAAACACACATACATGTATATACACAAATATGAACATATACACACGTATATGTTCAAATGTAAAACTGCTAAATGTACATTGAAATTGTATTAATAAAGTTGTATTTTAAAAAAAAGTATATACACATGTATATATATCTATGCAGTGAGCTAGCAGTGAATATCTGTTGCTGTCAGAGCAAACACATGTACAACATATTTGTTTTAGGGAGGAGCCGTGGTTGTTAATTTTTCCTGCTTTCACCTATTTCAGCATGCAACAGTGAAGTTTGTTGCTTGTTGATGACATGTAGGTCAGTTGAACTGAAGTTATATGTCAAAAAATGTTTTATTTATTTTGCCTTATTTCCTTAGTGCCTGTTTTATTGCTTATTTATAATTCTGCAGCTCTTTTATAACATATATTGTAATATAATTGTCTTTGCTTCTCGTATGTAACACGTTGTTCTTCTGTCCCTTTTTTTTTAATTGTTTAAGTTAAGTTTTATTTTGCTACAAATGACTCAGGGACAAGAATTTGTGTTTTTAACAAATGGCAATAAACTCTATTCTATTCTAAAATATCACAAATTTATTGAAATCCGATCTGTGTCGTAGTACAAGTGCCTGAATGTTGTGAAACATGCACTGACCTGCATCTCCACCACTTTATCTTTGCTCTCTGAGCTGAGGGACCACTCATAGGCCAGAGAGTCGTGGTCGTCTGTGCTCAGGTTCCCGTACAGAGTGATGGAGTTACGTGGCAGCGTGATGACCTGTTCAATTAAAACAACACAAACAGTACAATTAAATACAGGAAGAAACAATCCTTGTAATTCTTTGGTTAAATCAGATTTCAACATATTTCAGGTCAACATATTGAGCACAAATAGATGTTTTTAAATGCTAAAATACATAGAAATGTGAGTGTATAAACCTGGATGGGTCCGGCGTTGGCCACAGGCCGGTAGTCCTTGGCTTTATTGACAGAAACGATGGCCTGTGTTGAACTCGTGGCTCCGTCTGAGTCGGTCACTGTCAAACTGGGAAAAGAAAACACAAGTCATTCAACTTCTAAGTTAAAGGTCCCTGTAGATCCCTTTACTTGTTGTAAAGGTTCCCTGCTCAGTCCACCTGGCCCGACTATAACTCCCACTTTTTGCATTATTCCAGGGGGAAAATCAACCATGTTCTTTCTGGAGAGCTCTGTAAAACTATATTTAGTTGAATTGTTGTGGTTTAAACTGCAAATATATCACATCAGTGGGATCAAAACCTCAAATAAAACTCAGAAAAGTGCACGATATGAGACCTTTAAATAAAAGATCAATCATTTAAATCACCATTTTTAGATTTTAAGTGACTTCAAGCCAATAATTTTTTCTCCTTTTTCAACATTTTAATCAAACTGACAAATAGAACATAGAGTCTCAGTATCCACAATTTTAGCAGAGACCAAAAAACATGGACTTTCAGGAGAGTGCTGTAAAAATACACTGAGTTGGATTTTTTTGGCTTTAAAACTGCAAATAGATCATATTGAGGGGTTCAAAACGTAAAATAAACCCGTAAAGTGCATGATATGGAACCCTTAAATAAAAGGTCATTTTACTTAGATTTTAACCTAAAATCCAAGGCCCCATCATAGAGAGCAGCACTGAACTTTATGCATTGAACAGGGTGAAATCATCACATCCATACATATATATAGCAGGAGAAAACCTCAGCTAAATGGTATTTTTATCTGTAGCAAAACAAAATGTTAGATTTTTTGCAAAATAAAAACATTTGTTCTGTCACAGCAACATAAAAATGTATTTTAACTCTTCTGTATTCACTCTACATGTTGTATTTTCCCTTTAATACCAGGTTGAAGTACATAGCCCTTGTGATTGTAGAGATACTCCATATGCAGGAATGCCATTATAAGCAAAAAAATGTTCTTTTCTAACATTATAATCCTAGATCACGTGTGTCCAACCCAAGGCCCGGGGCCCAAATCTGGTCCTCCACCTCATTTCCTGTGGTCCCTCCAGAGCTTCACAGACTTGTGTGGTTTATTGAGAGATGGGAAGTGAATAAATGTTTGAAGTTAACGGAGAAACACTGGTCACGTTTTCTTTTTATCAATCGGCCACGAAGGTTGTTTAAAAACAGGAAAGTTTCTGTTTTTCCTTATTTTCTTTTGTTGAAGTACATCTGTCATTACTTTCTGGTACTTTCTATTCTTTAATATTTAGCATAGCAACACTAAACCATAGATTCTAATCTTTGTAAAATCCATTAATAGTGGTTATCAGCATATTCTGGTATGAGTCTCTGTTGTTTTATAATTAGACGCTAACAACAATACAACATTATTTCTGCATCAGCACATTTTTAAATTCTGTTTAAAAAACTTAACAAACTGTCACCAGTGAAAGAGGCAATTATCTAATATAATACCATTTAATAATAATAATACGTAGATACATATATATGATCTTTATAATTTAGTTTGACTCTCCTGTCCTAGAGTGATGAGTCTCTGTATCCACATATATATACATATATATATATACACATTATATATAAAACTAAAGTGTTTCCTTGTCCTTCCAGTTGTGTTTGTCCTTCAGAGACTCTTTAAATGTTTTTAGAGGTCGTCCATATCTATGAGATAAGGGTCCAGCTGTACCTGAAGGTGTAGTTCCCAGGCACCAAACGCATCAGGGTGAGGACGGGGGTGTCGGCAGAGACCTTCTCCTCCCTCAGGGGACCTTTGACCTCCTCCCAGTGCCACGCCACCACTTTATCATCGTCTGTGCTCTCTGACAAAAAGAAGAGGAGAAATATATTTAAACATTCTGTGTGAGCAGACACTGGTCTGTGTTCAGTACGTCTGTGTGTGAGACTCACGGCTGCCGTCTATCACCGTAGAGCTGGTTGGCAGGGAGATCTCTTGGAATTTCGGGGAAACTACAGCAACAGGAGGCTTGTTTACCCGCGGCTCTTTCAGGTGGAAAACAAGGAAGGAATGTGGTTAATGAGCTGTGCAGCGGCTGTTTGCGACTGAAACAAGTCAGGGAAGTCACTAAATATGAATCCTGTGGGAGGAAACCATAATTATTTGTAATTTTATGATAAAAACATAGAATGTTTTTATCATTTTTGCTATTTACACTAAGAAAGACAATACCAGCAAATACTCCACAGCACTGAATATAACCTTTATTGTTAAATCTATTAACTGTCAACAGTGGTGGATTAATTATAATTGAATGAAATGTGAAAAATAAAAATTAAAAATCAAGTTGAAGTTAATCAATGACAGAATGTAAGGACTTCCATATTAAAAATAAATAAATTCCTTTATTTAATATCGCATTACTATATTTATTTCCTGTTAGTTGTGCTACACTTTGCATGTGAATTCATTTAATTTTTAATTTTATTTTCTATTTTATACACTGAGGTGGAAACGCAGAGAGAAATTAATAGAATAAATAGGAAAACCTACAGAAATAAATACATGTAATTAATTAAATGTTAAATGAATATGTGCATTTACTGCCACATACAGTTTATTCCTCCATAATTTTGTCCACACTTTATTTTATAAAACATTTAAAGCAATAATATTATCAGATAAGGGTCTGTGGTCTAGTTTTTGTGAGTTTAGGGTGAAAAGGTTTGATTTGCTTGTATTTCTGATGCAGCAGTTGAAAATACTGCAAATTTATGATCAGATCTTGATGCAAAAGAGGAAAACCACTTAATAAAATGTGTCATTACAAACACTGAATACAAGACCCATAAAAGGACATTTGACTAACTCTAAAAATGACAGTGAGCAATGAAAGTTGACGTGATGCTGACGGTGAGAAGCTGAATCCTCACCTGGTTTGACTGTGACATTGACGTAACCTTCACCGTGAGCCCCCTCCCCGTCCACCGTCACCTCAAACTCATACAGACCCACCGTCAGCTGACAGAAAATGATGCAAACAGAAAGAGGAAGTTAATCCTTTGCTGTGTCTTATACATTCAATAGAGCCACAGCTGCACGTTTTGTTTTTTTATTTTTAGCAATGAACTCATGAATATGAGGCCGCTACCTTGCTGAGCTTCAGTGTCCTGCTGTGTTTCCCCTCCATCTCCCCACTGTAATCTTTGGGATGTGTTATCAGACCCCAGTCGAATGCATAGTGTGTCCCTGTGGAGAAGATGAATAAACAAATCTGCTCATGCATTTCATTCAGATCTAGATAAGAGACTGACACATAAAAGATGTTGAGCTTGATGAGCAGGAATTAACAGGCTGACAGTGATTCAGGTTGCTGAATCACTGTCAGCCTGCAATCAGGCTACATAAAGTGAAATTAATACTTAGAATGTTTATGCCTTTCACATTCAGTACGTTTACAGGACACTCAAATCTAGTTATTGTGTTAATCTGACTGTAGTCATGGATACACCTAAATCAGATTATAATCGGACTTCTCATAGTCGAATTAACACATCTAGATAATGCGACTGGAATTGGATTTTCTCTTTAATTAGACTGAAGCTGGACAATAAATGAAGCTCCACCAGACAAATAAGGACATTTTATGTATTTTCACACACTAAAACCAGCAAATATGATTAATTAAAAACAGAGAGAGACTAAAGGAAACCTATTCTCTGCACCAGTGAGACAAGTCAGAACTGTAGTTGAGAATTTATTAATCTTATTAAGGTGTTTATATTCATTTTATTCAACAGATTTACATGTGTTGTTTGGTGCATGTGACATGTGACAAGGACAGAAGTCAGATAAGATGTAAAAACCTAATTTTGAGCACAGCTCGATTAGTTTCTGAATTTTTTTATGTTTAGTAAAAATAATACAGTTAAAAATAAACAGATTTCCCCAGAAAACTCATCACCATCTGTTCTGTGGAGACGTTTCAAACCTCCCTGTGTGATGAAGCTGTTGCTGTAATAAATCTGCACATCAATAAGAAACAGAGAACAAAGAGCTTCTGTATTTCCTCCTTTTCCCTAACTTCTTACCCGGCGGAGGCGTCGGGACCACGAAGGCGTTGAGTTCGACGGCGCTGCGCGGCAGCGTGACCTCCACGCTCTTCCCCGCCGACACCACCAGCTCCCTCACTGCAGCAGGTACAACACGTAGTCAGAGACGGCGCCAAAACAACGGCATGGCAACCGCACGGTTGGCATGGCAACCGCATCAGAGCGGAGCAACATCCACATGTGGGGGTTTTATAATGCCGAAGGAAATAGGTTTTAAAAATGTGGGTAAAAAAAAAAATCATGCATGTATAACTGGGTCAAAGGTCACGCTATTCCCCTTGTGTTTGTAATACAAGGCCTTATGATTCATTGTGGTGCATCATCGTTCATACTTCCCATTTAGCAGATCCATCACACACAGCAATATCAGCATTTACGTATGAAGTTAAGTCAAATAATGAGTCTCCTTTTAGCTTCAGCTTTGTTAAATTAGGTTTCTTATTGCTCTACTAGTAACAGAAACTAAGGTTGCAGGCCGGAAAATCAAAGACAGAATGTGTTGAAACACTCTGGCGACACAAAAGGAAGTGTGTGGAGCCACAATTCACCCAGATAACGTACAACTTCAACAAACGGCTCCGACTGTAATGATTTTCTCTGCCAACTTAACCCTATTGTCCTTTTTGGACATTTTCTATCAACTTTTCTTTATTTGTTGATAATTTTTTGGCTGTGTTACAGCTTTTTGCCTGAATTTTTGTAGAGACTCTTCTTTTTAGTTGGGTTTTTGAAATCCATTGTCTGTGGACAAATAATGCACCTTTCAAAACCTTTGGGACAAAAACTTTCACGCAACTGCTGTAAAATCATCATACAACAATATTTTTTTCTGCTTCTTCCGCAGGTCCATAATCTAATAATCACCCTGACAGATAGAAACACACACACACCATGGTTTTATACTATAATTGGGGGGGAATAAAAAATGTGGTTATAATGGAAGTCAATGGGACTTCCAACATAAAAAATAAGGCACTCAAATCAGTTTTGTTGCTAATCCTGCTGCAAAGTCCCACCGTTTATTTTATGGAAAATAATATTTTTTTTGTAAAAAATAATGAAATAATTCAAATCGATAAACTGAAGGGTTTGTTAAAGGGTTTGAATCCAGCAAAAGACTGAATGTTTGGTAGTTTTGAGCAGGAAAGAAGTAGTTTTATACGAGATATAT
The DNA here is from genome assembly GCA_030544235.1 of Lepturacanthus savala. NCBI lineage: Eukaryota > Metazoa > Chordata > Actinopteri > Scombriformes > Trichiuridae > Lepturacanthus > Lepturacanthus savala. The sequence goes on along the minus strand of CM060472.1, from coordinate 6,290,426 downwards.
GAGAAAAAGCAGGAAAATAATATTGATGCATGATGATTTTACAGTAATGTGGGTGCAAAAAAACCAGAAAAGGTGCAAAATTTAGGGTTAAAACTGTTCAATCACATGAATGAGATTCTCTGCTGTTAATTCCAGCTCAGTGAAGTTGTTGCTCTTCAGGGAGGAGAAACTGACCATACGAGTTATTCCTGTTTGTAGAAGCCCAGCGTGTCTCAGCACATTCCTATTGCCTACAATCATTTGGCAAAAATGACACTGGAGCAGGCTGCCAGAAAATTACTGAAGTACAGTTTTACCATTGGCCAAATATTATTCTAAACAAAACAAATGTGTGTTTTTTACCAGCATGTGTTGGAGTGGTGGTGACGGGCGGCGTCATGGTGGGCGTGCTGACATCGCTGCTATTGGAAGACGCGGCTGCATCAACGGTGTCGACCGCTGTAGAGTTCTGCAGCGATGGGTCCGGGACGGTGCCGGCCGTGCCGTTGGTCAGCTGACTGACGTTCCTTTGGCCTGGAGGAGGAAGTGCGATGGTGCTGGAAACCGTCGGAGGAGGGTGAGCGGCGTCCAGTCTGGAGCTTCCCTGTCAGGAGGGTGAAACATTCATAAACTCTGAATAAAAAGGTGCAACTTTAAATCTTAACAGGTGAAAATATGTTGTTTTTGGTACAATTAGTCCAATATTGAGTAGAATTTTCTTATTCTACTGGCAGATAATTTAGAATTTACAAGTTTTTTCCCTAATTTGGGTTAATTTGGTTTATGAAAACAAGAATAACATTTACTTTAAATTGTCCAAAATCAAGATTTAAGGATTTAATCTGTTTTTTTAAGAAAATGTTAGTTTATCTTAAGTGAAAATATCTTCCAAATATTGTCTGATATTCAGTAGAATTATCTAATTCCACTGGCAGATTATTTAATTTATTTCAACTTTTTTTCCCTGATTTTCTTTAAGAAAACAAGACAAATATTTTCTTAAAAAAAAGATTAAAATGACTAAAATCGAGATTTTTTCTTGATTTTAGTAAATTTAATTCTTTTTTAAGAAAATCTTAGTGATAAACCAAATTAATCCAAAATCAGGAAAAAAATAGAAATAAGGTAAATTATCTGTCAGGGTAATAAGATAATTGTGGTGTGTACGATAGGTTTATAATTAATTGACAAATTAATTGGTGCAATAGAAAGAAAGAGGGTGTGAATGAGAAGAAAGAACGATAGAAAACAGAAACCACTGCTTATTTTAACTCATAGTTTATACATGAATCTAACATTAGACAAGCCAATGATGTAAAAGTGAACATAATGAATATATATAGTGATATATATAGTGTAGTTACCGTGCTGGTGAAGTGTCCTGTGAGTGGTTTGTGTCTTCCTGTATTCTGTCCATTCAGAGCCCTTCTACGCCTTAAAGTGACAGGACCCTAAAAAAGAGACATCAGAGAGGGTTTAGAACGGTTTTTATCAATTAACTGAAAACATCTAATTTCAGACAGACACCAACATAGAGAAAATAAATAACAATAAAAAATGCTATAATACTCTTGTAAAGTGCACATGGTATGAGGTAGGGGAGGAGGTTTAAATGCTATAGGAAGCATGTTTTTTATGATTTTTATGATTTATGTGATGTTTTATTAGATTAAGTAGCCTGATCACGGACTGGGGGTTGTAAACTAGCCATCTGGATATATACTGTTTATGTATCACATCTACATGTTTTGTCATGTCATGATTATAATAATGTGCACTGCATTGTCCCTGCTAAATAAACTACAAAAATATCAATAATTGCACATATTCTTCACAATTCATATGAGGGTTTTTTAACCCTCCTGTTGTGTTACGGGTCAAATTGACCCATTATAAAGTTTGAGGATCTAGAAAAAATAGTATTTAAGTAGTGTTAGTATTTAATCTTGTTTAATTTGTATTCATTTAAATATTTCCCCTTTTAAACAACTGTTAAAATTGTATCTTGATGCTTTTAATGTTTTATATAAAACACTTGTTGAAATGTTCTATACAAATAAATGTGCCTTTCCTTAATCAACATGTAATATTAAATTTGTTCATTTCACATAAATGTTCTGCTTCACAAAAAGCCTGAACTGTAAAACAAAATGTGAATGTTAAGTTTCAGTGTTGTTCAATGGATTTTATATGTTGGTATTTCAAAAATAAGTGATTGAACATGTGAATTATCCTAATTAAACCATTACCTTTCAGAGGTAAGGAACACTACTGCATTAAATCTTCATACAATACTTATTAATGGAGATAATATTGAGATATTGACAATGAATGTTAGATATTTGAGGGATTGTGGACATCTTTTGGATCATTAAGGCGATTCGTGATAAATTAACATCATATTTCCTAAATAATAAGATAATTTCCGCTGTCTGGCCCAGTTGAGATCAAACTGCAAAGACACCTTGGAGAGCAGCTGCAGGAGGCCGATGGACTGCTGGTGTGGCTGTGGTAGCGAGGACATGGGGCAGCCTCCTTTACGGGAACAGCTGAGCAGCACGCAGCGTCCGCCCAGGCTCCACACCGCCCTGCAGCCGGGCTTCAGGCAGCACGTCTCCCAGCAGGTGGCGCCGCCCCTGCCCTCGGCCACAGGATGCCAACCCAGGCTGATCACGCTGCTCCAGTGGATCCCCAGCACGCCGCCGCTCACCCGGCACAGAGTGGCCGACACACCTGGAGGGAGACGGGATTAACGAGACTGAGAATCTGTCACAGGCACGAGAAAAGAAAAAGGAGCTGAAACAGAGAAAGGAGAGGATCAACAGTTGAAAGTTATAGAAAGAATGACGGTAGTTTTAGATCTGTCACTATTTGACATTTCATGCTGGGGAAAAAAAAAATGTTCAAATGCATCTTTTAATTTAATAGTCATTGAAATGTAATTCATGTAATGAAGTTTTCACTTCATGGTATCACACATGAAGACAAAATGTACATTTTTTTAAATGAGATATGGAGAGAAAGAGAATGGTTGATTATATTTATTAATATTTATATGTTTATTCATAGCACCTTATGCTACATTTCATATGTATGAAAAGTGCTTTATAAATAAAGTTTGATTGATTGATAACTACGACATTTATGGGTCATTGACAGTGGTGTAACCCTAAAAACTAAGATTAAAAACATGCTATCAACATGTTTTATATTCTAGTTGGATTAAATATTTACAAATTTATGATAATTTATCATTTATCAAAAAACACAAACAAAAAAACAACAAAATGTAGATTTTAACAGCCGTGATGAACGCTTCTCAAAACTGTATTTTAAAAAGTTTTTGACTCTTGACTTTGTCACGTAAAAATAAAACAGATTGAATTCCGGTCCCGCCTAATGAGACTTTTAACAGATCAGGCTGAACATTTCTCAGAAAAGACGACATGAAACCACAGATGGAGCAGTCGGCCAAGTCAGCAGCAGGAAGTGAGGCTTTTCCCTGACAAAACAAGACACTGATTAAAACCCAGAGCACATTGTGCAGTTTGTGCAGTAAACCCCACCCTCCGAGCCTCCATATCACTCTCATATCAAGCAGTGCATCAGTCTGCTGCTGCTGCTGCTGCACTTAGCTGCTCCATCTGTTGGTTTCTACATTCAGATGGTAGAAATATCCTCCGTCGACCTTTTTGTTGCAGCGAAGAACAATAAAAACTATCATAACGCCTCGAAAATTGGGAGTTTTTATTTCCCCCGTAGTTAAATGAACGGCCACACAAACATAAAAGTAAAACTAGCTGTGAATGACAGACAGAAGGAGCACAGCTGGGTCACTGATGCAATAAAAAAGGACTAAAAGTTGATTTTTCTTGTTTTATAGTCCTGAGATAAAGGGAATGGTCAGAGCAGTTCACTGCATTTACTGAAATATGTAAAAACAGGTGAAAATATCTTGTTTTTGGTCCAATTAGTCCAATATTGAGTAGAATTATCTGACTCCATCAGCAGATAATTTAGCTTATTTCAGGTTTTTTCACTGATTTGGGTCAATTTGGTCTTGTTTTAGGAAAAAAGAGATTAAACTGATTAAAATCAAGAAATAAAACTTGAAAAGATAATTCTACTCAATATTGCAGTAATTGTACCAAAAACAAGGTATTTTCACCTGTAAAGACTTCAGTTTTTGCAGTGTAATCACATGCTGTCAGACTGATGTAGGTGAGCTTGTGTTACAGCTTCATAATAAAAGTATTGGAATGTAAATTCACAGCAGTAGAGGTAGTTGTGGTTGTATCAGTAATTAGTTAATAGAGCTGTGACGTGGCAGGAAGGTGCAGAGTAAACAGGGAGGATGTTATCAATAAGATGAAACTAGAAACTTCATGCAAACATCACTTCCTGACAGTTTATATGGCGTGGGAAAACAATGAACCCTGAACGGACGCTGCTATGACAATGAAAACAACTACAGACACACAATCATGGGATTTCAATACATGGAAAAGCTATTTCTAATACACGAAGACCACAAAAAGTGAGATTTATTCTTTTTTTCCTTCTATAGTTTTTAGATTCAGCTGATTAATGCAGCTCATCAAGGTTGAAGTGTGACTGAATCCAGTTTTATCCTGATCATAAACTGATGAAGCCATAATTTACAGATACTGAACCACCTGTTGTGGTCATGTGACTGTATCAGGTCATGTGACTGTGTATCGGGTCATGTGACTGTGTGTCGGGTCATGTGACTGTGTGTCGGGTCATGTGACTGTGTATCGGGTCATGTGACTGTGTATCGGGTCATGTGACTGTGTATCAGGTCATGTGACTGTATCAGGTCATGTGACTGTGTATCGGGTCATGTGACTGTGTATCAGGTCATGTGACTGTATCAGGTCATGTGACTGTGTATCAGGTCATGTGACTGTATCGGGTCATGTGACTGTGTATCGGGTCATGTGACTGTGTATCGGGTCATGTGACTGTATCAGGTCATGTGACTGTGTATCAGGTCATGTGACTGTGTATCGGGTCATGTGACTGTGTATCGGGTCATGTGACTGTGTATCGGGTCATGTGACTGTGTATCGGGTTATGTGACTGTGTATCGGGTCATGTGACTGTGTATCAGGTCATGTGACTGTGTATCAGGTGTGAGAGGGATGACTCATCACAAACAGCTGGATTTTTATTACTGGAGGGAAGTTTCAACCCTTCAGATTCTTCAGATTACAATTCTCCAATAAAATGCAATAAATAAATAGAAAATATTGTTTGTTGTGCTTATTGTGTTGTATTTAGCCTCTCTACATTTATTTCTTTTAGAACTTGTATAATATTTATGAGCTGCTGTAACAACTATATTTCCCTATTGTGTGATGAATAAATTATATCTAATCTAATAAAACATGTTAGGGAAATATTTTAATGTTTAATGTTAAAATAATCATGGAAAATGCCTCATATGACATGTCACAATAAGAAAAATGATAACGAGCTGCTCAATTTAGCCAATTTACTTTATTTTTAATTAATTTAATTTCTGTTGTTCAATTTGAAGCAACTTTAAACAAATATAAACTTTAAAAATAATGTTAAATTAGCTAAATAAGTAATAAATTGCATTATGGAAGCAAGTAAACAAGAGTTTAATCTAACGTTTTAGTTCTATTTCAGTGTAATTTAATGAATGAACAACAGAAACAGGTCATCACATTGATCCTTTAAGGAGAAACGGGTTCCGGGTTCTTTTGGGACGTCAGTGTAACTCAAGTCTGGAAAAACAAAGGTCTTTTCCTCACACAAAGCTCTTTAGTGTGTTGGAGAACGGACTCTTTGGCTTTCAGTTTAGTCATCCCACCAACCCTCAACACACACACATGCACTAATGTCTCCTAACAGAGCCCCTATTGTTCCGCTGCTCATTGTAACCCACTGAGCAGGGTGGCATCAGAAAGCAGAGGGGTGTCAACGGCCCTCTACGTCCACGCCTCAGATTAGGACAGTAAACACCGTCCAAACAACCTGGTTATCACATGAAGCTCCTGAGGAGGATGAAGACTCACCCTGAGTAATCAAAGGCGTGTGAATATACTGCAGCCACAGCTGTTCCCTCATGTTCCCTCAGTCTTATCAGTTTTCCGTCAATAAATGTGGTTTGTCCAGTTTAATTCACTGTGCCGATTGGTTGTTTTTTTACCTGTGGGCGGAGCCAGGAGCCACAGGTATGTCAGCGGCAGGAGGAGGAGGTGAGGTAAGCTCCAGGTCAGCAGCTTGTGGCGTGCATAGGACATTTTCCAAGACCTGGAAGGAAGAAAAAATAAAATATGTTAAGAGCTCTTTAACCAGGGTCCCAGCAAGTTCTCCTCAAGTTAAATTCAAGTCTTTTTAAAACTATGATGAACTAGAGTCAATTATTTATTATCAATTCCCATTGAAACATGTAACTTGCAGACGGTCCCTAACACAGAATGAGGGTAGATTAGTGACGTGGAGACGCTGTTTATGGTGAAATGTTGAGGAAAGTTGTCAGTAATATTCTAGTTCTATTGATGTTTCTGTATTCTACACTTTTTATTTACGTGGACTCTGCCCTGGTCTCTCATTAAAAGCAAAGATGAAACCAAACATCAAGAAAATGACAAATATGGAACCAACTTCACTGAGGTAAACTACAAAACTAACATTTTAAAACACCAGAACTTTCAGGTCATGACAGTCCAACACTTTTCATTGAGGCCACGTTATTTAATCAAAATTATAGTAGTTATCAAATGACACTTTTGCAGAGTCTGAGACATGAAGATACACATTTTAAGACCCAGATACCAAAGTCCAAGACCTTTTAAGTCTTTCTAAGGTATTTACATACATACATATATATATATATATATATATATATATATATATATATATATATATATATATATATATATATATGTATGTAAATACCTTAGAAAGGATGCAGCAGGGGTCGAACCTTCCACTTGAAGACATTGATTGGACATTGATTGTGGAGGAGATACACTACTCATGATTAGTTAGGGAATGCAGTGTAGAAGAATTATTATTACTAATAATGAATGAGAAGAAACACCATTTTTCATTAGTTTAATAATAGTGTATGAAATCCACTGAGTCTCTCACAATACGCCTAACTTATGCTTAATATGGAAATATACTGATGAAAGTAGAGAAGCATAGATCAGTGGTTTTGATTCTATTAATAAACCACTGGAGACATTGCTAAGGACCTTTATTAGTAGAATCAGGTGTGTTACTGCTTTAGGACCAGCTTTGCCTCCCACTGACATAGATAATGCATCAAGATGATAAGATTTTTTAAATCTTGCACTATACAGACCACTTCTATTGTCTTAAAACTGTCTGCTAATAGTTTGTTATCCATGTTTATGTTGATATGTGATATATATGTACATATGTGTGTTTTTAATGTAGAGAGTTACACCTGATGGTGTAAAACTCCTTGTATAAACTATATAATTGGCCAAATAATGACAAAGGACTGAACAACACCTCTTTCACCTTGCAAAGTGTAGTAGAATGGATGACAGGATCTCCACAGCAGTGCTGCTAAATTTACTCTCTGACACCTCTGATATAAAAATAATCTGAGACTAGTACTACTGATATCCTGTGACTGAGCTGAGAGTCGTAACTTCACCACAGCATGTTCACACGTTCATAATGAGCAGGTGTAATGTTTACTACGGTTAGTAGTGTCAGCATGCTGATATATGGGATAAACACAATAGTTTCTCTATGTGGATTAAATAGTTATAATTGATCATTCTTTTTCTGTTACAACATTTGACATTTCGTGTCAGAAAATAAATAAAAACTGCACATTCTGTGTGATTTTCTGAAATAAAAATGGTGCAAATGATCTTTAGAATGATATGGAATCAATATACAAAATGTACAGTTTGAGAGACCTGATGAAAGCTTTAAATGTCTATTTTTAATCTTATTGTGCCATTATTTGTCACTGATCCATTTGCTAATTAACCACACACACACACACACACACACACACACACACACACACACACACACACACACACACACACACACACACACACACACACATTATGGTGACTTGTTACACAGCTCGAACATCAAGATGTTCAGGTTTTCTCTTCCCTTCGATAATTACTGGCAGAAGTACAATGAAGAGCATGAACACATCAGCCTGAATATCAAAGTTCATGCAAATAGACTCAACTGTCTGAGAGAGCGTCTGGAGAAGATTGGCCTCAACCTGCCCGCCGGGCGCCGCAAAGCAGCCAACGTCACTCTGCTAACATCTCTAGTGGAGGGTAGGGAGGACACACACACACACACACACACACACACACACACACACACACACACACACACACACACACACACACACACACACACACAACCCTGACAATCATTGTTAATATTTCATTATTAAGTCCATTAATAACTATTTTATCAATATTTAATGCAGCGGTGTTCCTTCCCTCTAACAGATAATGGTTTAATTAGGATAATTCACTTGTTTTTTGTTAAAAAACACCTTTTCTTAATGTTTCATCACTTGATTACTTGTGTAATACCAACATATAAAACACTAGTTTTACATAATGTTGAAATTTAACATTTAGATTTTGTTTGAAGCAGAAATGAACCATTTTAATAAAATAGAACAATTCAACAAGTGCTTTATGTAAAATATTAAAAGCATCAAGATGCAATTTAAACAGTTGTTTAAAAGGTGAACAACATTTAAATTAATTTAAAAAACACTAATAAATACTACTTTTCATATTTTTTCTAGATCCTCATAATTTAAAACGGGTCAATTTGCACCATAACACAACAGGAGGGTTAATAAATATTATCTATATACTTCTACTACCATACATTGTTTAGTAATTTAGAATATATCATCATTATTATTGTATTGTATGTATATATGCATGTGTTTGTATGTATGTGTATAGATATATATTTGCATATTTTATATATTTAACATTTCTATTCGATAACATAAATTATAGCTTATATTTATTACGCTCTTATTATATTTATATAATTCATATTAATGTATATAATAATGTATAGATAATGGGTAACCATGTGCATGTTATGTATGTATTATTTTTTTTTTTTTTTATTATTTAGGCAGTTACAGAGACGACAAGCTGAAACCAAACTTCCACCCACTCCCCCAGACAAACGTGGAGTTCTCTCATTAAAACACATCAACATGAAATGAAACGCTGCACTCACCTTTCTCCCGGCCAGGCGCTGGAAGAGAGTGATGTGGGAAGCTGAGGGTGAGGAGTTAAGTGGGCGGCGAGCTGCTGTGAGGTGACGGGTGAAGACGGGTGAGATCCAACATGGCCGCCGCTGCCGCCGCCGCCTTCACGGGCTCAGCTGCTCAAACACGAACCTGGAGAGGAGGCGGCAAGGAAAGGAAGTGATTTATTATGTTGATTATTTCATTCTGTTCACATTAGGATGAACATGTGGGACATTATAGGGCTGAAACTACGGACTATTTTAATAATCGATTTATCTACTGATTACACGATTAATTGATTAGTTGTTGGGTTCATAAAATGGAGTAAAATATTAAACATTCAACCTAAAATGACTTTTTTTGGCCACAACCCAAAGATCATCAGTTTATTATTATAGAGACTAAAGAAACCAGGAAATAATCAGAGAAGAGAAGCTGGAACCAGAGAATTTGGACATTTTCTTCTTAGAAATGATTCAAATCGATTAATCAATTGTTAAAATACTTGTTGATTAATTGATTAATCAACTAATGGTTGCAAAAGTTCAGTATAATATCAAACTATGAATAAATATGCTTATTCTAAAAGCAAAGGCATTTTGGCAAAAACACAACTGTCCAGATTAGAGCTGCAACAATTAGTCAATTAGTCGCCGTCTATCACATTAATCACTATATTGATAATCGATTTGAGTCTTTTTTGGGTAGAAAATGTCCAAATTCAGTGGTTCTTGGTTTGAAGAAGGAAATAAACTCTGTCATATTCTCACAATGTTAAAAAAAAAAAAAAATCAAGCAGCGATCCTCAATATAAGTTGTGCAATTAGTCGATTAATCGTTTAGTCACCGACCATCACATTAATCACTATATTGATAATCATTTGAGTCATTTTTAAGAAGAAAATGTCTAAATTCTCTGGTTCCAGCTTCTTTTCTCTGATTATTTCCTGGTTTCTTTATTCTTCTATAATAATAAACTGACTTTGGGTTGTTACTGTTGGTCTGGACAAAAAAACATTGATCCATATTTTACACCATTTAATGAACCGAACAACTAATCGATTAATCTTTTTAATAATTAATAGATTCATCTACTAATGATTGCAGATCTTAATTCGATGTTACTGACTTTAGGAAGGATTTGATCATAATTCAAAAACATTCTGCAGTCAGAATTATTGTGATGGAATGAACTGTAGTTCAAAGTGTACAGATATATCTATTGCTGTCTTTGTTGTACGCACGCGCGCGCGCGCGCGCGCGCGCGCACGCGCGCACGCACGCACGCACGCACGCACGCACGCACACACGCACGCACGCACACACACACACACACACACACACACACACACACACATTATGGTGACTTGTTACACAGCTCGAACATCAAGATGTTCAGGTTTTCTCTTCCCTTCGATAATTACTGGCAGAAGTACAATGAAGAGCATGAACACATCAGCCTGAATATCAAAGTTCATGCAAATAGACTCAACTGCTTCAACTGCAGGTGACAGAAAGAGCTCAGACGGGAGGAATTGTAGATAAACTAATGTGACAGAATGGATCCGAGGATTAGAAGATGATTATTTATACGACAGTAAATCATTAATTTACTATACTATCCAAGAGGATGCACATCTCAGGAAAAGAAAGGAAATGATAGATGGTTGTTGTGGTTATATGCCTCAGCTTCCCATGAGGGAACATTTCAGTCTCCTTTCTGTCTCCTGCTGTAAATAAGAAACAGAAAGAAATGTTCCCTGCTGGAGCAACAAATACAAGTTTGACGTTTGACTCGTTACGCAACAATTCTGCCGATACCCTGTCAGGAGGAACTTTAAGGAGGGGACGACGTGACTCAGAACCCTGTGAGCGCTGTCCTTTAAACTATCACTGGGAGTAAAAACAGACAAAAACACAAGAAAACATGACAGGTGACAGATCCATCTGTTTCAGCCAAAGGACGGATACACACAATATGCAAAACACACAATCTCAACTCTTCAATCCGTCTTCTGTTGCCTTAGGTGTCTCGTCTTGAAACGTGACGACAGCAGTCAAGTGGTTGTGGTGAGTGTGAAAATCAAAACAAAAGCCATTTTTATAATCAATAAAATCTGATGAATGCATCCTTCCATGCTCCTCTGTACTATTGTTAAAGTGAGTTTTTTTATGTGGAACTCACAAAAGCACAATATATATAATTGTGTCCAAGGCAGAGTCCCAGACGTCACAGTGTGAAATATCCTTTGCTGCAGGAAGTTTCTAATTTTAATGCTGATATATCATGCAGGATTAGACAATGATTAATTCTCTAAATGAGCTGACGCCAAAAAAAAAAAGAAAAAGGAGCAAGACTCAAGACTGTTCTGTTAAAAGCGAAGCGGCACATTAGTGAAGCTGGTTCCTGATTCGATGTGGAATGCATAGAGCTGGTCTTGAGTGAAGAAGGAGGCACACAGCACTTTTCCCCCTCTGAAACGTCCATGTGAGTTTCTTTACAGCAGAAAGGGGGAAGAAAAGGGGGCGTGAACGGTGCAGGTTCTGGGACACTGTGTTCAAGACGTTCTTCTCCTAAAAAGTCTCACCAGGAGACCACTATGGGGCAATTTGGTGCTAAATCAAGCTGCTTTCACAAGCAACTGCTCTGCAGAAATAAACTGGATGTTTTATATATGTATATCCAGATGTAACCTCATGAAAGCAAATAGTTGTTTTATAATTAAAATCTGTGAAAACACATACATGCACACATGCAGTCAAATATTAATTTGGGTGTAAAATGTATTATTCTGAATGATTCTTTTCATATAAACAGAATATTTCCTCTATTTTAACATCATTTAAACATGCATTGTTGACATGTACCTGTATGTTCTCCCTCCATATGTGGATGATGTTGGTTGCTGCACTAAAACCCTGCAGCCAGCAGCCTCCTTCGCTGTAATCAGCAGCTCAGTCAGCCACAAATCCACAAACAGTCATTTGTCCTCCGCTGCTTGTTTTTTCCCCCTACAGGTAAACCACCAAAGCAGGACAAATAATCCAGCCAAAAAAAAACAAAGTCACGTTTTTTCCTTCCTTGATAAGTGGATTTAGTTTTGTTCCTGCGCAACAAAACCGCCAGAGGCCGGTGGCGGCGGCGGTGCTGACGTTCAGGTGCACTCGGTCACCTGTGCTGATGACAGCTCAGTCATTACACACTGTTCAATGGCTACTTTTCCCTTGAGAAGTTTCTGCAGAACAATGATCTCTCTGACCAGAAGATCCCTTACATCCAGGAGGACAAGTTCAATCTCACTCCCCCTTCTCTCTCTCTCGGTTTCCTCCTCCCTCTCAGTTGCAGAAGTCAATAGCACATTTGTCAGCAGTGCATTGGCTCCTCGTCAGATAGTTTGCTGGAGCTCTGTCTTTAATGACGCCAAATCCCACGCAGAGTCTCTTTGGGCTGCTGAAATGAAAGAAGAAGTTGATTTTATCTCCCAATATCAATATCCTTAAATACTTAATAAAATAATAATATAACAGCATAAAAATCCTGACAAAAATAACAATTATAATGCTGAAATCTCAATTTGAATAACAAAAGCATCACATTATATATATAATGCAATGTTGCAGAATATACTGTTCTGCACTACTGGATAATATAACAAGCATTTTCCTAATGCTGTGTGTAATACTCAACCTCTTTTTACATGTTAATCCTTTTTGATCTTGCTTATTTAAACAATAACTGGCTTTATTTCTATTCTGCATGTCACTTTTACAGTATATATATATATATATATATATATATATATATATATATATATATATATATATATATATATATATTTTTTTTTTTTTCCATTTTTCTTTTTACTAATGGATTTGTCTGTATTGAACGGTCTGTCTTTGCCTCGCTCCAAGCCAAATTTATCTATTTCTATAAAAAGATCTATAACTATTTTTTAACATTAAATAAATAATAAAGTTTATTTATTCATGTGGCACCTTTCATGCACAAATGCTTTACAACAGAAATGAAATGTGCATGTTTAAAAAATAAATGAAGAATGAATGAATAAATGCAGTGAAATAATATACATCCCTAAAGACATTCCATCCAAAATGGTGGTTCTAGAGCATTATGCATGTTCCAGGCTGAAACAACAGGATTTACTGTGGACGGGGTGTCACATAATTTAATTTAATACAGGCCGATAGCCCGCAGTCCACTGCACTATCACTCATTACAAATGAGTGTTGCTCGACTCAATAACGTGACACATCCGATCTAAATGATCCTGTTACCGAGGTCCCGGCAGAGTCACCTTAAAGGTATCCCCCCACCTGGGTAATCCGGGATCACGCGCTCGCGTTTTAAGGCACCTTGAGGCTAACAGCTGCTGGCATCTCTCCGTCCGACACACGCTGCGTTAGAAACACGCATTTATCCTGCGCGTCTTAAACGGGCAACAGTCACGATTCCGTTAAAATAATAAAAGTGCACGTACGGAGACAGGAAGCGGCGCGGTCTTTACGCTGCGGGTCGGCGGCTTTGATGTGTCTTTGATGTGTCGTCGTCGTTGTTTTTGTTGTTGTTTGTTGTCCCCCCGTACAGTAAAATAGGTCAATATTCCTTCCGATGGCACAGCTGATGAGCCTGTGTGACTGTGACTGAGCCTTTGGTCACTGTTAAGCTCCAAATGATGAAGAACGCTTCCGGCTTTCTGGAATTTCAAAATAAAACACCCAACTAAAGGCGAAATAATGAATATTAACAACATATATAAGATGATGGACGTAGTATACTAAATGAGGCTACGAATTATGTTGCATACGTGCTTGTTTAAATTATTTTTGTGCCTGTCCAGCAGCGAGAATGGAGATAAATGACGGTTATTAACGTTAATCCGACTACTTCCGGTCTGCGCCACCTGCTGACCACTTATAGATCATGGATGTATAATATAACTGGATACCCGACTGAAAAATGGCCGCCATTCATTTCTATGGAAGTTGCTCGCCTTAGCGCATACGCCGTAAAGGTTCCTGACTTCCGGGTTTATTTCCGCGTTATGCGGCCCATAGAGACTGCGCAGTAGTCACCTCCCATGATGCTCTGGGGGCCTCCCATCATGATGAGAACGTGAAAATTGCGAACAAAACTCACACTTGAGTCGTTTTAATTCACTCACTAACTATATTAAAACCGTTCGAAGAAATATAAGTGAATAAAAAAATAAATTAATAAATAAAAAATCCGTCCTCGCACCCGAGATGTGACGTCACGCTGGGAATAGAGACTTTTCTAGAGTGTTTCTGGTCGTTAGAAATGTTTTTGATGGATAAAAAACCCATGACTTAAAAGTATGGAATACTAAGATTTGTAATTAGCATGGTTTTGGCTGGGGGTGTCCTGTCAACAGTTATATCAGTTTCTCTTTTACTATTGCCATATATGTTATAGATATATACGCGTAGATGCCGCATCCGGGCTGGTGAGATGCGTCTCTGTCGCCGCCATCTTACTACGGGGGATTCTGACCCGTTTCTATAGTAGGGACTGCCAGACTTCAGTGCAGCTCGTCTGTTCCAAAGAAACGTAACAGGAAATAACATTTAACAGCTAAGACGTTACTGTAATATAAATTACCTGTATCATTAATACACATATGGTATTTTAACAAGCCTTAAAATAGGTTAAAATTTCAACGAGTTGTGGTTATTTTTATTGTGGTTTAGAACTCCTGCCTCCATAGACATACATACATTTAGGTTCGGTTTACCCCGACATAAAATGGCGGCCGTGTTGACGCATCCTTCCAATGGACGAAAGCGGCTTCTACGTACACACATCTATGCTGACAGCTGTCTAGGCGAACAGCTCCACGGAAGCAACTGCGTTTTTTCTTTTATCGAGCGCCATTTTCCTTAGATACTTACATTACGGACATATAAAAAATTGGAAAAAACTTTGTGAAATTATTTATCTTCTTTTCGTCGCTTCTCCGACGTTACAACGCGGAGCAAAATGGCGCCATCGCCTCCCAACTATCGTCGCTGCTATTGGTTCGCCGATATGGTTGGAGCGTTTTCATTGGCCGTTCTCCGGTTTATTTTGACACTTTACTTCCGGGGTTATGCTCACGCGTCGTTCTCGCGCGTTTGAGAGAGCTGTCATCAAAAGTGAGTTATTTTATGAACGTTTGATCATTTAAACGTCACACCCAGAAATGTTGGCAGCGGCTACTCAGAATAACGCATAGAAAACAACCGGGAAACACCGATTGATGAAAAGATTGATAACGTGGAGCTAAATAATGTCATTTTCCGTTTAATTCTCAAGTCCCTTTTATAGTTTTTTTACTTTTTAATTGCTCTCTTGATTAGACAGAGGTCACAATGGCTGACTGCGCTGAAGTTACATCTATCGTGATCGGTCCTGATGAAGAGGAGCAGGGAGGAGGAGGAGAAGGAGGTGGAGGAGGCTCAGAAGGAGACGCAGGAGGTGGCCTGACTGATGCTCAGAGGGAGGTGTTGGAGAAATGTCTCCATGCCCTCAAACACGCCAAGAATGACAGCCACACTCTGGCTGCACTTCTGCTGGTAAGTGTTAATCTCTACTGAAATAAAGGTCTAAATTATACATAAATAGGTGAGATGTTGGATTCTTGGCAACAATTCAGTCCTTTTTAATTACTGGGACTCACCTGGATAAGCTTTTAAAATGCCACAGCATCACAGATTCTACAAATCCAATGCAACCAGGATAGTGTTGAGCATGAAAACACAGTCATTAGTATCCCAACTGCATTATGCCAAACTACTACTAATAATAATACATTTTATTTGGATAGGACTTTTCTGGGCGTCTAAAACATTCACATAAAACAAAACAGAATCATTAAATATAACAACCGTTAAGTCGATAGTTGTCTTTATTTTAACTATATGTATTTACTGTGTACATCAACAACACACTTTTATATTAACCAGATTAAAGGAACATTCTGAATGTAAGTAAATTGCTGGTTTATTTGTACTCACCTGTTTTAGTATTTAGCCGTGCAGATGCTGAGGTTTTCATCTTCTATCCTTGAACGTTTCCAGAACTGTGTCCCAGTCCATGATCCTCACACCTTCCTGTGAACATCTGAACTAATTCTCACTGAAGATTTAACAAAGTCTTCCTGTTATTCTGGAAAATCCTGAAAACCTCAACGGTTTTTGTTGTTCAATGGACAAAGAACAATAGATTAAATCATGCTCATCGGGTTGGAGGCAAAAACAAACAAAAGATGAGCAGATGATACTAAAACTGCAAATAGATAAAGAAAAGCCAAGTGAGAATATTGACATTTTCTTCTAACAATGACTTGAATCTATTAATCGGTTATAAAAATAGTTAATGATTAAGTTAATAGTTGGGAAGTAATCAGTCATTGCAGCTCTGCTTTGAAGCAAAGATGAATCAAGCACAAACAATTTAAATCAACATCATTAGATGTGAAAAAATAACTTATAACCCAACCAAAATGTAAAATTAAAAACACATTATTGATATAATAAGAAAGCAGCATTTTACTCTTAAAATGACTCAAAGTGATTAATCAATTATCAAAATAGTTGGTGATTAATGTAGAAGTTGACAACTAATTGTCTGGGCAGATGAAACCAAAACTGCATTTAGATGAAACTTAATCTAAGTGAGACGATATGTATGTTTGTTTTTCTGTCATTCTGATGAGTTTATCTAAGACCCTGTGTGTAACAGACGTGTTTCTACCTCTCCGTCTTCAGATCACTCGTCTGTGTCCAGCGAACCAGCTCGATAAACCCACGTTGAGCCGGATCTTTGAGGCGGTGGGTCTGAACCTTCCGGCCCGGCTCCTGGTGACGGCGCTGAGGGGGGACGGCGGCTCCGGGCTGCCCCTCAACGAGCTGCTGTCCCTGGGCACGGCCCTGCTGTCCGCCCTCAGCACCGACCCGGACATGGCGGCCCACCCCCAGCTCCTCACCACGGTGCCGCTCCTCTTGGGGATCCTGTCGCACGGGCTCGACGGCCAGCAGAACCCGGCCGGTAAAGACGAAGAAGAAACCCCGCCCCCCTCCTTCAGGCTGGACGATGCCCTGGCAGCCGACTGCTACCAGGTCCTGACGGCGGTCTGTGCTTTACCGAAGGGTCCGGACCAGCTCCTGAGCCGGGGCGCCGTCCTGGCTCTGTGCCGGGCCGTGGACCAGAACCAGACCTTCAGCCGGGAGCAGGGGCTGGCCCTGCTGGGCCGCCTCCTCTCCGGTAAAACCAAAGACAAAGCGTGGAGCCGACACCCTGTGGAACTCCTCGCTCTGCTGGCCCGGCTCTCCACGGACTTCTGCCAGTCACCGGACCGGGTCAAGCTGGAGATGTGCTCCCAGCTGGCCCGGTTCCTGCCCCCCGTGGGGGCGGAGGTCGACAGGGAGGAGTTGAGGGGGGTCGCGGGTCGTCTGTGGGGGGAGCTGAGACCCATGATGCAGGCCAAGCTGACTCCGAGGCAGCTGGGCCGGGTCCTGGTCCTCGCCGCCTGCCTCCTGGACCTGTGCGGCTGGGACCCGGTCGGACCGCCCAGGTTCTGCTGCTTGCTGGTGAACCGGGCCTGCGTGGAGGTCAGGATGGGTCTGGAGGAGCCGCCTGGTACCGACCTGAGCCCAGAGCTGCAGGACACACTCACAGGTGGGTCGGCTGCTCTGTTATAGGGAAAAATCTTTTTTCAACAATATTTTTATGGGACAATTTAAAATGTGTCATGTGGTGTCACCTTAAAACTTAGAACCAGAGAGTTTAACTCTCTTAAAAAGGTTCTTAAAAAATTAAAAACACATGATTTTACTTTTTCGGTTACATCATTTGACATTTGGCATCAAAAAATCGCACATTCCATGTGATTTTTGAAAAAAAAATGTACTTTTGAATGACATAAAACCATCATGAACACAGAACGTACATATTTAGAGACGTGATGGATGCTTTTAAAACTAATTTAAAAAGGTTTGGACTTTCTCATGTTGCCAAACATTAGTTGGTTCACAGGAATGAACCAAAACAACCAAACGGAACAAGTAAATTAAGGATAAAAAGGCAGCTCAGTTCTAAGTTCTATAAATAGAACATGTGGGTACAATAAAAAAAATAAATAGAAAATGACCAGCGTTGAATTCTGGGTTTATTCTCTGGGAAAAACAAGTCGTGTGTGTTTGTTCTCAACAAGAATCAACATGCTGCATAAATTAAATAATGATGGTTGTTAAAGCTAATGGCAGAAATCCAGGATTCAGATCATCACTAAAGCATCTGCTGCCTCAGGCGACACATGTTGAGATATTTCACAATTTAAAGCCCAGGTTGTTAAAAACATAATGAATCAATCTTAACTCAACGTTCACCTGCTAATTTGTTCTAAAGTTTTCAGCAGATTGAATTTAACCAGTTGCTGTGGAGTCAAATGTAGATTTTTGATGATTCTGATCAGAAATGCAACGATTAGTTGATTAATTGAATCATTGCCAACTGTTAACATTAACCAACAACTATTTAGATAATGGATTTGAGTCATTTTTAAGAAGAACATGTCCAAATTCTCTGCTTCCAGCTTCTCAAATCGTTAGTTACAATTCTAAGCATCTGCAGGATTTGTCATCAATGTTTGTCCTTTAAACAGCTGGAGACTAAATCAAGCTCATATTGAGTCAGTGCTGTTTTCACTGTCCTTCAAGATCCACAATAAAATGCAACCATCTTCTTTGGAGTAGAACATTATTATTAAGCAGTAAAACTGCATTAATTCTAACAGTGTGTGAGCTGTG
The DNA here is from genome assembly GCA_030544235.1 of Lepturacanthus savala. NCBI lineage: Eukaryota > Metazoa > Chordata > Actinopteri > Scombriformes > Trichiuridae > Lepturacanthus > Lepturacanthus savala. The sequence goes on along the minus strand of CM060472.1, from coordinate 6,271,321 downwards.
ATTCAGGACATTTAGACAGGAAAAAGGAAATTATTAGATCTGAAAAAAGCCCAAATCTCTTTTTTTTTGTCCACAACCCAAATATCATTGGTTTATTATTATAGACATTTTCTTCTTTAAATATTATTCACATTGGTTCATTGATTATCAAAATAGTTGGAGATTAGTAGTAGATAGTAGAATCAATTAATCAACTAATCATTGCAGCTCTAATAGTATTACTATAAAAAACATCTAGACAATACGACTAAAACTTACAACTGTTAAAGTTAAATAATGTATTGATTAGTTTAATTATGTAAAATGATGATCAGTGTTTCCAAAGATGAAGATTCAACATCAAATGTCCACATTATTTTTAGTATTTGTAATCATTTTTCATATTTTTTAATTACTGTTTGAATATATTGAGGTTTTGTATTTTTTGTGGTTTTAGTATTTTTGGTATTTTATTTTTTAATATTTAGTCATTTTTGTATTTTGTCATATTATTTGTAGATTTGTATTTTGGTATTTTTAGCCTTTAAATGTTATACATAAAATACATAACATGACCAACAGTCCACAACCAAAGTTTACTATTATAGAGACTAAAAAACAGGAAATAACCAGAGAAGAGAAGCTGGAACCAGAGAATTCAGACATTTTCTGACTTTGAAACAGCTGCAGATAAAAGCAGCTCATATTGTATCAGTGTTGTTTGCATTGTCCTTAAACATCAAGACCTTGGAAATATGTCAAGCTCCTATTTCCTCCTTAGTATAGTAGAACAATATTATTAAGCAGTAAAAATGTCCTTAATACACAAACTTGAACTAACATTGTATAATGATAACACCAACACTGGGCCATAAACCAGCAGCACCGTGACATTTAGCATTTAAACACAGTTAAACCCTGTGTTTGTTTAAGCTGTGTCCTTGTTCTCAGGCTGTTACAGGATCATGGAGGCGGCCATGGAGCAGGCCTGCTGTCCTCCTCAGTCCGCTGCACCTCCTCAGTCCGCTGCACCTCCTCAGTCCGCTGCACCTCCTCAGTCCGCTGCACCTCCTCAGTCCGCTGCACCTCCTCAGTCCGCTGCACCTCCTCAGTCCGCTGCACCTCCTCCCACCTCCACGCCTGCTCTGAATCTGCAGCAGAGCAGGCAGGTGCTGGCTGTGCTGGAGGAGGCTTTCTCTGCCCTGATGTTCTACCTGCAGCAGGTGAGAGGATCACGTTTAAGCTTCCTGTTCCACATCAGTTATATTTATCTTTATTCCCACATGAGCTACTTGCTGCTGCTGCTGCTAGAAATACTGCAAACTACAGTGAAATCTGTGCCGTTACCCCTTTAGGTTTTGCTGCAGTCCCACTTTTCGAAAAATAATCCAAATTTAACTCACGGAGAAATGCAGACTATTCAGAAACGGTGCTTTGACCTTTGAACTCTAGACCTCTTAACTTCTAGAATTCTTAAAATTTACAATAAATCCTTTTTTTTAAGATGGATGGTTGACTTTATTCAACTCTGATGGGGAAATCTGGTTGTCATAGCAACAGAAGGGTAATATAAGGTAGATAAAATGGTGGGTAAGTTGCAGCAACAAGATGATGGTAACAATACTGATGGTTGTAGTATTATAGTAATAATAGTAGATTACAGTAATCGTAGCAGTACACTAATGACAGTTTACTCATGAAGACCAGATTTTAAATGATATTTTATAGACCTGTTATAAAGATGTTGGCAGAAATTTATCCAGTTCTCCCAAAGAATCTTTGGAATTTTCATGACAATGAAAAAATGTAGTTAAATGTTTTTTTTATTTAATGATTAATCCAGCAAAGTTAAAAGAGGTTAAAACCAGCCTTTAGGGTTAGATATTATAGTAGACTACACTAGAAAAGTGTCAAATATTAAATATAATGTGTTGTACTTTTATTTTGAAATAGCAGTTTCCAGCTTTAATTATATAAAATCCTGCTCTTTATCTTTTATTATCACATTCTTTCTGCTGTAAAACAATAAACTTCCTCAGAGTTCACTCTAACAACGTCCTCTTCCTGTTCTTGTAAGGTGGATCCAGGTCGCTATGGCGACCCTTTCGTTTTCGCCACGTTCCGGGCTCTGTGCTCGTGGTTGGCCGAGGAGACGTCCTGTCTGAGGGAGGAAGTGACCCGGCTGCTGCCGTTCCTGATCGGCTACTCACGCAGCCACCTGCAGGGAGGAGGTCCGGACCAGGACCTGTCGGACTGGATGGCCAACATGGCCGTTGCCATGGAGACGGGCGGCTGGACGGGAAAAGAAGCTCTGAGGTAAAGATGATATGGATCAGAAATCTGATCCAAAAACGTGTGGTTCCAGGTTCTCGGATATGAGAATTCACTGTCTTACATTACAGAAAGTTTCATTTTTAAAAAATAGGAGAATAGAAGAAAATGTCCAAATTCTCTGGTTCCAGCTTCTCTTCTGATTATTTCCTGGTTTCTTTAGTCTCTATAATAATAAACTGATGATCTTTGGGTTGTGGACTGTTAAAATAACATTTTACACCATTTTATGAACCAAACAACTAATCGATCACACATTTTATGTCTAAATGATGAAATAATGAATTAAATAAGTAAGCTCCTTGTTTTTCAGCTCCTCTCTGGCTCCTCTCTCTCAGGTATCTGCTCCCAGCTCTGTGCCACCTGTCAGCGGAGGACGGTCCCAGGAAGGTTCTGCTGACCCTGGACACCCCAGCCCTGCTGGTGGACTTCCTGTCTCAGACCTGGACCTCCCTGAAGGGGAGAAGTGGGGCGGCGTCAGTCAGAGACCCCAGCATGGAAACCGCCTGCTCAACTCTCCTCAACTTCACCGTCACAGAGTCAGAGAGAGTCAGGTACTCAACTGTGGTGTTTCTATCAATTTGGCATCAATTCAGTGCAAATTCCAACTTTTTTACCTTCCTCTTTGTTTTCTAGGAAGGATCCGTGTTTCAGAACTCTGGAGTCTCTTCTGAGTGAAGCACTTCCTGTTTTGGTGCATAAGCCCCGCCTCCTGGTCCTGGCAGCAAATTACTGCACTTTAGGACTAATGATCAACCGCCTTAAATCAGCTCCTACAGGTGACAGCGGTTATAAAGCATGAATGAACATTAACACAGATACAGGCTGAGGATGGAGTCGTGGTGTGTATCAGCTTTGTTTCTGGTGTTTGTCTGCCCCCTAGTGGCCACAGAAGGGATTAATGCAACTTTCTCATTATATAAGTCATGTTTTAACTTTTTTTATTACCTCTAATGATGTTTTATTTAATTTTTTGATTCATTTTAAACAAGAACATCAAAGTAGAGCTGTTTCTTTAGTCTTCTATAATAGTAAACTGATAATATTTGGGTTGTGCACTTTTGGTCTGAACAAAAATAGACATTTTAGTTTAAATCTTTAACATTTTACAGCATTTTATGAACCAAACATTAATTGATTCATCTTTTCTATTATCAGAATCATTCATTCAATCATTTAATAAATGATAATAAGAATGGAGATTCACTCTGAGGTCTGGTCAAAAAGACATTTTAGGTTGAATCTTCAGCTTTAGGAAACAGTGAACTGACATTTTTCACCATTTTATGAACCAAACAATTAATCAATAGATTAATCAACTTTTAAAAGAGTTGGAAGTTGTAGCCGTGTTGTCTAGATGTTTTTTATAGTAATACAATTAGAGCTGCAACTATTAGTTGATTAATTGATTCTACTATTACATTAATTGCCAATTATTTTGATAATCAATTAACTGATTTGAGTCATTTTTAAGAAGAAAATGTCCAAATTCTTGAGTTTCAGCTTCTCTTCTCTGATTATTTTCTGGTTTCTTTAGTCTTCTATTATAGAAAACCAATGATTTATGAACAAATCAATTAATCGATTCAATAATCAATAGATTTATAGACTGTTATACCAATAGTTGCAGCCCTACTTCACAGATATTAGATCTGTTAAACACTGTTTTTTGTGGCTAAAATCCTGGACTCTCCAACCTTGTGTTTTCCATCCAGGCTCAGTGGAGGCCGGTCAGAGGCGGTTCTTCTCGGCGGCGCTCCGGTTCCTCCGCGGTGCCCTGGACTCCAGGTCCGGGTCCGGCCCAGCGAGGGTGAGCCTCGGCTGGGAGGAGAGCTGGGAGGAGGCGGCGGAGCTCTGGAGGCTGAGTCTTCAGGCTCTGGGCGGCTGCATCCGCGTCCAGCCGTGGATCGTCACGCTGGTCAGGGACGAGGGATGGCTCAAACACACGCTGGCCATGCTGGATCAGTGCAGCTCGCTGCCGGACCAGCAAACCCAGGAGGTTCTGGAGGAAGCCCTGTGTGCCGTGGTGGACCGGTGCCCACTCTGTAAGCAGCAGATGAGAGACTCCATGATGGGAAACGATACGGGAGCTTTAAGATGCATGAGGAACCTGAAGAAGCTGCTGGAAGTGAAGTGAAACCAAACTGCTGCACACACAGCGTGAACTTTTCTAACGGAGTTAAAAGTCGCACATTTTAAGAAATGGACTTTTACTGAAGCTAAACTGGTGTGTGTTATTTACACCACTCTGATATGGGTCAATTATTTCATTTTTGTACCGATCTGTCTGACAGTGAGCTGAACAACCATGGGATGCTGCAGGTCTAGTGAGGATTGCATGATAGGTTTCATGGTTTTGTGAATCAGGTTTTATCATCCAGTGTAACAGTGTAAATTAACTCTGATCATCATTTAATTTGCTCTACTTGCATGAAAGACACAGAGGTGCTCTCCATCTGGAACTTACCAGTGAATGTTGAAATGTAAATGAATTTAATAAAGAATTATTTTGTTAGAGAAGAGTAAGAATTGTTGCTGGTTTTATTTCTTGTGTGGCTTTAATTTAATTGTTGTTCAGCCACGATCCAGATAAAGACTTCTGTCTGAAAACGGCTGCATCTCCTTCATCAGGTTCATCAGTGGAGTAAATTTAATCCAATAGAAATGTTTTCTCTTCTCTTAATTACCACAAGGTGGCGAACTGAGACTTGTTGTGTGCTGAAGTTCTTCACAACTCACACATTTAACATTCATCCATCCACATTTCTAAATGTTTGCAGGTCAAAGTCTGTAAATGTAAAACTCTCGGATTCTAAGACAAATATATCATTTTACTCCATTAAAATGGGGTAAAAAGGACAAGTTTCCAATTTAATAGTTTTCTGAAATTAATTCTTTAGAATACAATTAGCTTTTTGTTATAAACTTTGAAGTGATGTCATATTCTCTTCAGAATATGACATCAAGACAGATTATATTTTTCTGTAAATTTCTAGAAAGGGAAAAGTGAATAGAAAGAGATCTGTTGTTTCTTTTGTGATCATCTCCACTGACGCTGATCCCTGCTCCTGTGATGCATCAATCAACAAATCCGTGAAAAAGTTTTCAGCGACCCCCACCTCGACTCCTGTCACCTCCCGCCCTCTTTTTGTCACCCCCCTCCTCCTCCTCTCACCATCACCCGTCTCTTTTCTCTCTGACTCATCCATACAAACTCCTGCACCGTCTCCCAAACTAACTCACTCCTCCTCCGTAGCGTCTGTAGCCGGTCTCCTCTCCATCCGCCGCGTCACGTTAACCCCTCATCAGCTGCAGAGGCACCACCATGCTCTGGAAGTCCCGAACCAAGACCGGCGGTGTGCAGGTAAAAAAAAAAAAAGCGACGCCCCGGAGTGTTCTTATTGTGCGTCTGTGCGTTTTTACGCAAAAAAGACTGCAAAAGTCTGCTTTGAGGATGATCTGAACTTATCATGTATTCATTTCAACCTGTTCAGTTTGGCTTTTGGAGAAAAAAAACAAAGTATAAAGATGAAAACTTGGTGAAACTTAGGTGAAAAATATTTTTTCACCAAATGGATGTGAAAATGATATTCTTTGATTTTTTTAATCGTTTTTACGCAACGATTAAAAAATCAAAGAATATCATTTTCATGTTTTTTATAGATGTTTTTACTTGTTAAACGTGTTTATAGTGCCACTCTGTGCGTAAATCTTATAAAATGCAATAAAGCAGAAAATGTAAAAGTCCAGCACGTGTGTGTGTGTTTGCGCATCAAAGGCCGGTAATTGAATGAATATATCTCTTTAAGAGAAGTGGACCCTGTCGACCCCTCCCCTCATTCTGCCGGGTGCGCGCAAAACCTATAAGTAGTGCGCTCATGGAGAGGCTGGAGGACTCTGTGTGTGTTGTGCGCGTGTTTGTGTTATCTGGTTGCAGCTTTTTTTTTCTTCCTCTTCGTGTGTGCGTAAAGACGCTCCGAGAAACATCGAGATATCAGGGGAGAAAAAGTGAATAAACACCTTGACTTGAATGGACCGTTAAAGCAGCTTGGATTATATCTCGGAGCATTTTTCTGTGGTGACATCTTTCAGTGACTGGAAGCATCCGCGTCCCGTTTGAATTTTAAATTCGGGGCATCCAGAGTGGTCCAGATGTTAATCCACACCTATTCAGCCATGGTGAGTTTGGTTCAGCATCGTATACATATATATTTATAGGTGTGTGTGGATCTTTTTTAATTATAATCATCCCAAAATCCTTAATATAACTTAATCGTCAGTAGTTTATTCTCTTTGATTGATGTTATTACACTAAAACTGGAAACAAAAATACGTATCCAATCACTTAAAATCATCTTAAATCGAGCAAATTCTATTAGTTAGAATGTTTTATAAAGAAAATATAAATGTGTTTAAGGCATAAAGTGTCATCTCGGGGGGAATAATGATACATGGTGGATTATTATTTTTATGTCCTACATTTTTTTTATTTAAATCTAATCACTTTAAAAGCTTCGTTGCTTTCCATTATAACACGATAAGTGGCACGTGCCCATTACTTCTCACTGTGTTTGACACGGCGTGGCGCATCTGTCTGCGGAGATGCTCTTTGTCTGCGCAGTGTCACAGCAAGTGAGACCAAGTGTCCACTTACTGCAAAACTAAAAAAGATGTGAACAAGTAGAGATATTTAATCTTTCTGCAGGTGTTTTATAGAGTTTTTTAGCTTTAAATATAAAGTGTGTTGGAATAAAATCAGATGGTTGATGGATAAATGTGTCTGAACCTGGCAGCGGATCCTCTGTGGTGGATAATGGACATTGTTCCACAACAGCATCGATCTACGTGACCCAGCTTTAAAAAAAATCCAATTTTTTACCAGTGTGTGTGTGAGCAGACATGTAGGCTACATGTCTGCTCTCCCTCTCACACACACACACACATGCTGACTTCTCTGATCCATTAAAGAGGAAAAAAAACTTCTAACTCCAACTAAAAATCACATTTGGCTCCACGCGCCCTCGTGTTCAACCTGCTGCTCCAGTTTCAGCTGAGGGGTCAGTGCGGTTTAGTTGACAGGATGACGGTTTATTTACTGATGTCCCGGAGCGACGTGTTGTTTTTGTTTGTTGTTGTTATTGTTTATTATTACCTGTCCTTTGTGCAGCTTCTCGGTGGCTTTGACCTTTCTGACACTGTTCAGCTGCCAAAGTCTTTTTGTACCAGCGCGCATCACTTCAGGCGCAGCTGCTTTTCCATCTCTGATATAAAAAATGGAATTATCCAAATTTATATTTGGATTAAATTTAATTTGTGCGACTTTAAAATACATTTAAATATTGTTTTTGGGTGTATTTCTAATTCTTTAATCCAATTCTAATAGTCGTTATAATTGCTTCAGTTTTAATTCGTTTCCTGCAGTTCAGAACTTATTGCATCTCTGATCTTTGGCGCAATAGTTGGCGCCGTTTTGCAGCTTTTTGGGAACTCGGAGCTGCTGATATGAAGTGAACTTTTGTGTGAATTTTCCCCAGGACCGCGCAGACGGACTAAGCGGCTCCTCGCCGAGCGGGCGCCTCTCCCAGCTGTCCTCCCTGAACCAGGCCGCCTACTCCTCGGCTCCGCCGCTCTGCCACACGCCGGCCTCCGACTTCCAGCCCCCGTACTTCCCTCCCCCGTACCCCCAGTCCTCGCTGCCGTACTCCCAGAGCCAGGACACGTACTCCCACCTGTCGGACCCCTACCCCTCCATCAACTCCATCCATCAGCACCAGCAGGCGGCGGCCTGGCACTCGCAGAGGTCGCGCTCCGAGGAGGGGGGGCTGCTGTCACAGTCGCACCGGGCTCTGAGCCTCGACCCCCGGCGGGACTACGCAGCTGTCCCCCGGCTGCTCCACGGGCTCGGGGAAGGGGCCGCGGCTCTCGGGGACGGTCCCCTCGGGATGCACCTGGGACACCACGGCCTGGAGGATCTTCAGGTGATTTCACTTTATTTTCCTTGCTTTTCTTTTAATTTGTCGCACAGCGAAACCGTGCGTAAAATCAACTTAGCACGGGACCGTGGCGCACACACACAACTTCTTTATTCAGAAAAAAATATAAATCTTCTTGTCATTTGTAAATTAATTTGTTTTATTTCCTTTAAAATAATCCACTAATATGGAGAAATTGAGCAGAAATATCGCAAAAGCTTAAGAAATACGTGCAAGATGGAAAAAAGGCCTCCAGGCGATTTATCCTCCATTTCCTTCTTTCCTCCAAAAGACACTAAGAAATAGCTTTCATTAATAAAAATTGGGTTTAAGTAAAAATGAATGAACAATTAATGCATTAAAAAAATATAATTTCATTAATTTGTGAACATCTTAATCTACCGGTTCCTGCCAGTTCATCTTCAACCTATTTAAACATTTACCCCCAAAAGATGTGTCTGATTAATGAAAAACAAGTAGCCTAACGTTGTTTTGTTGGACGTTTAAAACATTAGATTTTATATTGTCGCAAAAATATTTTTATTTAAGTTTTTAGCTCATAAATTAGGAATAATAACGAATATTATTTTCTTTTTAAACGTCTTCAGTGCCACTCTACGCTGAAGTTGGGGATAACATCAAATCTTACAGAATATAAAGGAACATTAGGTATATTTTAATTATTGTGACTCTTCCTGAAACCACGATTAAATGTTATTTCTGGTGATATTTCCCCCACTTTATTATTCATCTCCACATTCATCATCTGACGCATCTCACACAGACACAGTGATTCTTCTCTGCAGCCTTCTGCAGTTTTGTTTAGTTTTTTTTTTTATCAGAGAAGAATAGTTTGTATGGTTTGGTAGCAGCCAGCTTCCCTGCAGCAGGTGCAGCTGCAGACGCTGTTTGTTGCCTCCTCGCAGGAAAAAAAAACCGCAGCGAGACCAATTGATCTGCGCGGTCATTAATAGAAAAGAAGCGTCTGAGAAGAAGGAGTCAACGCTGCTGCCATGTAACTGTTAAACGCTGCCACTGACAAGCAGCCTTTATTTGATTAATGGATTATATCCTCGCGTTTGAAGCTTCTTATAAATTCGCCACAAAGGAGTCGCCCTGCAAGACAATTTCACCCCCAGTCAATGAAAAGATCAAATGCACCGCGTTTAATTTACTCTGGTCTCATGATCGTTGTCTCACTTTTTATTATTATTTTAATAAAACAGACCTAAAGTGGGAGAAATCTAAGTATTTTTTAAAGATCTCATAACAATTTTACCTTTTAAAAATATATATATCACCATCTGTACTTATTTTTAAATAATATTCGTTTTAATTTCCAATTTATATTGTATTGTTGCACATTTTCGCACAGAAAAAAGCTAAATTGCGTCCATCATTTTATACACACTACTCATAATAAGTTAAGGATATTGTTATTTAAATGAGTGCTTTTCATATTAGGTCTGAATTTTAATAAAATAAGTGCAAGTTTCCTTTGATACTAATAATTAAATTAGAAGAAACACCAATTTAATTACTTTAATATTTATTACCCCAAAATGTATGAAATCCACTGAGTCTCTCACAATATCCCAACTAATTGTGAGTAGTGTGTGTGTGTGTGTGTATATATATATATAGTCATGAACCATATATATGCCATATATATATATATATATATATATATATATATATATATATATAAATTTGCAGATTTAAATTGTAAAACTGCAGACATTTTTCCATATTTGCTTTGTGCATTTTTATTTTAAATCACACAGTCTAAATGTGAAAATAAACTCTTGCAAACATTCCCAAAGCTGCACATATTTCACCGTCCACTCTCCATTTTTGCACAAAGCGACTTTGCACCAAATGAAATTGGACCCGAGCAACAGATTTTTTTTTATTATTGACTTGGATATGGATGGTGTTGGTGTGTGCTGTGAGGGGGAAAACTAAAACGTTGGACCTTCCATCTTCCTTTGGCCTGAGAGTGTGCGTGTGTTAGAATGTGTGTGTGTGTGTGTGTGTGTGTGTGTGTGTGTGTGTGTGTGTTAGAGAGTGTGTGCTGTCCATGAGGCCGGTGGATAAATGATAGTGACTGTCTGTCTGTCTGACACAGGGAATGGAGGAAGGATCAGCCCTGGGCATCCTTGACCACTCTGTCATTAAAAAAGGTAAGAGGTGGGAGAGCTTTCTGTGTGTGTGTGTGTGTGTGTGTGTGTGTGTGTGTGTGAGAGAGAGAGAGAAAGACTGAGTGTGTATGTGTGTATGCGTTTGTGTCCAAGTGTGCACCTATATAATTGTGCTATACATGCTGAAGGGGGTTTTGTGTTTAGGGGGCACTCCAACACCAGACACACACACACACACACACACACACACACACACACACACACACACACACACACACACACACACACACACACACACACACACACACACACACACACACACACACACACACACACACACACACACACACTATAAATAATTCTGTTTTGCTATTTCATTTGAAGTCAAGAAGTCCTCTAATACTCAGCTGCAGACTTCACCCCAAAGGCACACATTCTTAATGAACTGTTCATGGTCATATGAGAGAGAGGGAGAGAGAGCGAGGGATTAGAGTGGAGAGGAGGAGAGAGAAGTGGGGCAAGGAAGAAAAAAAGAAGGGAGGGGAACATGATAAAAGAGGAGTTGTGGGGAAATTTGCAGAGTATATGATCACTCTAATATTACCGATGCTGAGTGGCAGGGTTTTTTTTTCCTTCTCTTTTTTTCTTCTTTTTCACGAGACACAGGGGCACGATTAGAAAATCCAAGTTGTCGAAGTGTGATACTGCGAAAAGGAGAAAAAAATAAGTAAAGCTTCGCCTTCAAAAACAGATGAAGACAACACCTGCTGTGTTAAAAAATCAACTCGGAGCTAGAATTAAAAATTACTACTTTAACATAATTGAGGAACTTCATACATATTATTCTGATCTTCATATTCTACATTTTTTTTTAGTCTTTTCCGCTTCTCTGTGCTGTAAAGTTTCAGAAAAACAAGGATGTAATTCTCCAGAGGAGGAGGAGGAGGTTCTTACTGTACATTTCTAGCTCGATTCAAAGTGCTGGAGCGTCGCTGCTGAAAACCAAAGTCATTTGCCGAAGCGACAGTGATTCCACTTGTTTGCCAAACGCTTCGAATTGATCAATTACCACAGCGAGACTCTCCCCGGCACACGCACCCATAGCAAGAGATAGCAGAGCAAACTCTTAGAGCCTCATGAATAAGGAGGAGGAGGAGGAGAAGAAGGGAAATCCAACGGGGGGAGAACAGAACAAGACGGAATATCCAGAGAGAGAGAAAGACAAGGAGGGGGAGAAAGATAAAGAGTGGAAGGCACAAGAAAGAGGGTGAGAGATGATAAGAGAAGGAGGAGCAGACAGATGACAAAGAGGAGAGAGATGGAGCTTTAGAGGCCTCTCCATGGCCTCATCAGCTGCTCGTGAATGAGGCCGTTTTGAGAGATTTCTCCAGTTTTTTGGGGGAATCTTTGCACAGCAGGGGCGTCAGAGAGAGGCCACACACAGCCGTACGCATCATATTTTATATAGAAGACAAGGAATGACTGGATGGAGAGGATATAGAAGGAAAAAGGGGAAATTCAGGCACCTTTCTCTGCTTTCTTAAAGGGACGATTCTGGTTAATTACAGAAACCAGTGTGGTTTAGAACCCCCTAAACAAGTGGATATATGACACACTCTGTCTTTTAGTTTAAAATCACTATTTTTGTTTCCCTGCAGCGGCAGAAACAGGGAATTCAGCTCTAAAAGCAATTTAAATCTGATAAATGTCGACTTGATTTGATGGATTTTGACAGCTGAAGCTTCAGATTAGCTTCAGATAAACTCTAAAATGTTGTGTGGGTTATGTCAGGTCTTGTCTCGTAATGGTCAGTATGAACAGGAGGAATAATTAAAGCAACAACAAACATGTCAATGTTCATTTGTGGGACTTGTTTTAGGTCACCTTCTCTCCCTTTATTTCCATTTCCATCTGTTTTTGAAGTAGACAGTAAAGTTTGTACTGTCTACTTCAAAAACTGACTGAAATGCCTATAAACATACTTCTAAATTCTTTCTATAATTTATATATATATATATATATATATATATATATATATATATATATATATATATATATATATATATATATATATATATATATACAGTTTAAACAGTTAACAGCATTCAAAAATGACCCTTTTCCCCAAATACAAGTTCCTCATTACTTTTCCATATTCTAGCAACAGGAATGTAGATTTTCCAAAGCTGTGAGCATCAGACACACATTTCTATTGTACAAAACTGGATGATATAAAACAAAAAGGATCTGAAACATCTGAGTCCTGACATCTTAACACTTTAAAGAAGCAATTTGATTCTCAGGTGGATTACACTGAATCAACTTAATTCAGTGGTTTTCTGCCCACACAGCTGTATGTTCTGGGTTTAAGTTATAATCTTATGATTTAATGATGATGTTACAAAGACTAAGAAGGAGAAGACAACATAAACTATCATTGAGATTTGATTGGTGTCTTAATCACTTAAGCCCCAGGCTGATTTTTCAGTTTCCCTGCTATAAATGATAATAAATGTTAAATATCTCTACAACTACAAAGGTTATTGCACTTAAACCTGGAATCAGAATAAATCTACATGTGAGGTGACTGCAGACGAGTCAGAATCTATTTATGTTGCTGTTACAGAGCAAATATAGATAAAATAAATAAATAAAATTCTGTTTTACTACAGATAAAAACACTTTAAAACTAGAAAGAAAACTAAACTGACCCAAATCAAAATCAAATACCTAAAATAATCTTAATTACCTGCAATGCAAAGTTTAATGATTAATAAGATAAGAGTCCAAAGATCAATTATTTGTCCAAAAAATGCTATAAATCCCACTGAGGATCATTATAGAACATGAAGAATATATTCTGTAAGATGTTTAAAAAGGAGATTATAAAGGAGACAATTAAATAATCAAATAAACCAAATAAACAGCTTAAATCTAAATTAAATATCTAAATAGTCTCTACTACTGATATTCTATTAAACTATTATCTTATAGTATTGATGATGTGGATATTGATGATATATATTGATGCTGTAACAGTAACATTGGGTTTTACTACAGATAAAATACTTTATTTACTGTTGGAGCTGGTTTTCTTATATGATTTATGAATAAAACGGCAGCTGCAACAGGTAAGAAACGTTATCATACTCACACATATTAAATCCATCAAAAAGAGACAAACTACCAGCCACAGTCCTGAAAGTTAACTGCGGCACATCAAGAAATGAGTGTGAATTGAGATTCTCAAGGTGTGACATGAAGCTATTTGAAAATGCGCAGCTAAAAACAAAACCACCTGCACGTCATAAACAACAGGATCAACAAGCAGCGCTGCTCTAGATTTAGAGCTGTGGGCCAAGGGGGAGGGAACATTACACTGAATAGATTCATCAGGAGAGGAGGACGCCGTTCACACAATCCTCACTGCACTAAACATATGTTTGGCGTGATGATATTTATTCACTTTTACCTCTTATCTTTCTTTTTTCGCTCTCAAAACTTCTTTTTTCTATTGTAAAAGTACATAACTAACCCTGTTAAAATGCTGCTGCTAAGACTAAAAAAATATACATGTATACATATCACTCTTAGTTTCTTTCACTGGCTTCCTGCTGCCAAAGAATTAACTTTAAAACTATTGGTTTATTAAGCATTGAATGGTCTCAGGCCTAAATATATGTCTGATCTGCTGATCCCTTATGAACTGTCCAGACCCCCTGGATGGTTCTATGCCCCACAAACTCACAGAGATCTGGAACAAACTCACAGAGATCTGGAACAAACTCCCAGAGATCTGGAACAAACTCCCAGAGAACTAGAACAAACTCCCAGAGATCTGGAACAAACTCCCAGAGATCTGGAACAAACTCCTAGAGAACTGGAACAAACTCCTAGAGATCTGGATCAAACTCCCAGAGATCTGGAACAAACTCCCAGAGATCTGGAACAAACTCCCAAAGATCTGGAACAAACTCCTAGAGAACTGGAACAAACTCCTTGAGATCTGGAACAAACTACCAGAGATCTGGAACAAACTACCAGAGATCTGGAACAAACTCCTAGAGAACTGGAACAAACTCCCAGAGATCTGGAACAAACTCCTAGAGATCTGGAACAAACTACCAGAGATCTGGAACAAACTCCTTGAGAACTGGAATAAACTCCCAGAGATCTGGAACAAACTCCCAGAGATCTGGAACAAACTCCTACAGAACTGGAACAAACTCCCAGAGATCTGGAACAAACTCCCAGAGATCTGGAACAAACTCCCAGTGAACTAGAACAAACTAGTATAGAACTAGAACAAACTCCCAGAGATCTGGAACAGACTCCCAGAGAACTGGAACAAACTCCCAGAGAACTGGAACAAACTCCCAGAGAACTAGAACAAACTCCCAGAGATCTGCAGGTCTGCTGCCTATTGCTGATGTCATTTCTTAATTATTATTCACTGCACTCTTTGTTCTTGTTTTGATTTCCCCTTTTAATCAACTGTTTTTAAATTACATCTTGCTTGATTTTGTATATAACAATCACTTTGGCTCAATATTGCTAAAAAGCAGTAATATCAAATCCATGTTTTACTGTTTAGATGTAAAAATAGCCTTTTATTGTGAAGGACAAAAAGATAATCACATCATATGACCAGGAAATCAAATCTTTTGAATGTCCAGGGCACATTTGCTGCAGTAAACCCGAATTTCACAGTTCGTTCTTGACAAAATTAGAAAGAGCCCTGGTCAGAAAACGTTCCATGGTGTTGCCATGTGCCATCTTCATGCTTTTAATGTTTTACGTGAAGCACTTTGAGTTACCTTGTTGCTGAAATATGCTTTATAAATAAACCTGCCTTAACTTGCCTCTTCCTCCCTCTCTCTACCACCTGTTTTTTCCACCAGTTCCCATCCCGTCGAAGCTCAACGGTTCGTCCCTGTCGGCCCTGTCCCTCTGTAAGGAGGGTCTGGGTATGGGGGCCGTGTCCAACCCGGCCGAGGTGTTCTGCTCGGTCCCGGGTCGCCTCTCGCTGCTCAGCTCCACCTCCAAGTACAAGGTGACGGTCGGGGAGGTGCAGCGACGCCTCTCCCCGCCCGAGTGCCTCAACGCATCGCTGCTGGGAGGAGTCCTCCGCAGGTGAGGGGGGGTAGATTCAGGACTGGTTTATTGGTGTTTAGGGATAGTAGTTCTCAGAGTGGGGACCCCCAGGGGTCCTTGATGCGGTTCCAAATAGGGGGAATCATTTATGTTAATTATAAGTCCTTCCTTAAATAACATACACAGGTTTCATACACTTTCTTTAACATCTAAAAGCAAAAAAGCTTATACCAGTGGTACAAAATCTTATCAAATAGGGGTCCAGTTTATGGGTCCTTGACATGAAAAAGATTGGGAACCACTGGTTTAGGGAGAACACTAGAAAAACTGAAATCAGGTGAAAATATGTGATACAAGTAGTCCAGTATTTAATACAATAAACCTATTCAACTGGCAGATAAGGTAGTTTGTTTAATGTTTTTCTTGATTTTATTCAGTTCAATTTTTTTCACATTCAAAAACCACATCTTCACTGTTAAGATTTCAGTTTTTGCAGTGTAGAGGCAACAAAAAGCTGCATTGAAGTGGATTTGGATTGAACTGTTGGTGCTACACCTTTGTCAGTTAGTGATGTTGTTATCCCTCTTATTACTGTGGGAAACAGCCTGAATATAGATGATGATATAGATGAGGATGACTAATATCAACAGGAAGTGACACGTTATGGATGTTGGAGCATCAGAACTGACTAAATAAAGAAATCTGTCACAAAAGAGGAAAAAACAGACATGTGTCCATTAGCAGAAGCCTAAATATTCAATATAACATCAAACAAAGATCAATGACATGCCCTAATGTCACCTCGTTTCAAATATCCTTAACCTCGTAGCATAAACTTACAAAGATAAAGTTAATTATACTTGTTATTTATAAGTTAAGACTGTTAAGTTCAGTTAAGTTAAACTAACTTGGTTTAATTAAGTCAGTAATACTTAGAAAGATCAAGTTCATTATACTTAACTTTCCAAATTTAGGTTAAGACAATTAGAAGTAAACTTGACAATATTAGTTATAGATATTTGCCTTTTTAGTGCAATCTGTTTCCTTTATTGTCGTAAACTTAAGTTTTAACATTTGATGTGTGATATTTGTGATATAACTTGATATTTTAACAGTACATTCAACTAGATGTGTGAATAAATATACAAAAAGAGACAGACCCATCATCAACTGTCCACCAAATAAGAAGTGCCTTGACTATTCTTGTCTTATTTGCACGATATCTATCATACCTTGAAGCAAAAAGGTCATTTTAACTTTAAATACATAGTTCATAATCCATTTGATTGACTGAAATTACATTTAATGTCTAGAAACTGAAGAAAAATGAACTTTTACCGAATTAAAATGAATCAAAACTGCCTGTAAGTCCAATGAATGACTCAGGCAGGTAGTGTTGTTGGATTCTAATGAATGTTGGTAGAAACACAGGATGATGCAGCAGTTTTAACAGAGTAAAGTTATGCAAATATCTCAGTTTGGCCAAGAAATGACTTAGGATATTATGCTATGAGGCTAATGATATATATGCACACTTTAGATTTCAAACAGTAAGTTAAGCATATTTCCACTTTAGGAAATTCAGGGAATAGTGACGTCAACATTTAGATCACAATCATCCACTGGAATCCACTAAATATTTGTATTATTGTTTGTAAAGAACTAACAGAAAACATCCTCCATCTACCATGTTGGAATTGTTTTCATGTAATTTTATAAATGCGGAATGAACCGTTGACAAAAAATGCCTGAAACCACATGACAGAGGTGTGAACTCCATAACTATGAACTCCGTACATGCAGGGCTTTTTTGTCTTTTTTAGAGTAAGAGCACTTTAATTTAACTATGGGGCCAAGACTAAGGACTCGAAATGGGTCATGGGACTAAATCACAAGAGAAGCGATGTGGTTTAATGAAGCAGCGCCTCGGGGCAACAGAACAACTTTATCATTTGGTTTTTGCAGCTTCAAAAGGACATCACTGAAAGATCCACACGGGTGTAAATGTTGTAAACTAAGTGCACACATCTTCAGCCATGATAACAATACACCACTGTCTCATCATAGTCAGCCCTTTTAATATTTCTGGTTTTTATGAATACATATTAGGAAATTAAAGAAAAAAAGGGAGGGGGGAGGCAAAGGAACACATTCCAAAAATGTAAAATGATGGGAAGCATAGGGAGACTTCAGCTTCATGTTCACTTACTTAAACACACATAAACACACAGAGATACAGGCACACATACAATGCATCACAATAAAACACATAAAGACAAACAGACACAAAGTAGGAGATCTACACACACACACACACACACACACACACACACACACACACACACACACACACACACATGGGCCATCTCCTAAAAACTGCTCTCTCCGTCTCCCTGTCCCCCCTCAGGGCGAAGTCAAAGAATGGTGGCCGCTGTCTGAGAGAGCGTCTGGAGAAGATTGGCCTCAACCTGCCCGCCGGGCGCCGCAAAGCAGCCAACGTCACTCTGCTAACATCTCTAGTGGAGGGTAGGGAGGACACACACACACACACACACACACACACACACACACACACACACACACACACATACAGTGACCTGCATACATCCTGACAGATAGAGACACATATTTACATAGAAATATCCTCGCATGGGCAGGCAGGAATAAACAGAAGCAGCATGGACGCACGCACACACACACACACACACACACACAGTGTGGAGGGTGTCATTTTGAAAAAGCTGAATCTGCCTCACGAAGCCAAGGAGCAGTGAACTGTTTGACCGGTGAAAGTGAGAAAAGCAGCCGAGGAGTTTATCTCCTGACCCGATCTGACCTGAGCAGTTACAGCAGTCGGGTTTTCACTTAAAAAACAGAATCGTTTCATTTGGAATCTGACCTTTTGACCCGTATAAACACACAGAGATAGGAGCTGCTTATACATATATATATATAGCCATGAACCATATATGTACCATATGATTTTAGTATATGTATGTATAAATCTGTAGATTTAAATTGCAAAATGGCAGACATTTTTTTTGTTTCCTTTTCTAAATGTGAAAGTAAACTGTTGCAAACATTCCCAAAGCTGCACATATTTCACTGTCCACTCTTCATTTTTGCATATATATATATACATAAAAAAACACATGAGTGAATGAGAATCAGTCAGAATTCAGAGAAAAGCTGTCTCTGTGTCATTTAGTGAGATGAATCCTTGGTAAAACGTCCACATTTCTCAATAAATTCTTGTGTTAGTTTCTTCTCCTTTCAGCTTCATTGTCTTTGTTAACCAGAGTCGTCTTCTTCAAAACGTTTTCTTTATATCTTAAAGCTAAAAGTGACTATATTAAACCTAGTGAACATTCCCTCCCTTCAGCTGTGTTTAATCAAACATGAACACTGTATGATCAGTACAAACTTGAATTTGAATGTAAGGTCAATAAACACATCTATACCATTCATTTCCTTGGTGCGTCCTCCAGGTGAAGCCGTCCATCTGGCGCGGGACTTCGGCTACGTGTGTGAGACGGAGTTTCCGGCCAGAGCCACGGCCGAGTATCTGTGCAGGCAGAGTGAACCGGACCAGCTCCCAACACGGCGCAGCATGCTGCTGGCCACCAAGTGAGTGATCCACAGAGAAGATGAAGATTATTAGTGCAAAGTTTAAACACTTAAGCCCCGGGCTGGTTTTTCAGTTTTCCTGCTATAAATGATAATAAATCTGGAATATGGAAAGGTTATTGTACTTAAACCTGGTATCAAAACAAATCTATAACCTGTGAGGTGATGGCAGACGTGTTCAAAAATCAACTATTTGTTCATAAAATGATAGAAATCAAACTGAGGATCATTATAGAACATGAAGAATATATTCTGTAAGATGTTTAAAAAGGAGATTAGAAAGGAGACAATTAAATAATCACACTGTTCATCGATTTCTTTGTGTATTTAGGCTTTAAGAATCATTCTTGATCTTGGTAGTTTGAAGTTTTCTCAACTAATCTTATAACTTAAACGTTCCATATCGTAGAAAAGTGAGATTTTAAATAGCGTTTTGATTATATAACAAGGTGGAGGTGCATGTATAAAACTCTAAATCCACAGAGAAATGAACACAGCCTGTGTTCAATAACTGTGGCTGAACACGAGCTGTCAGAACGTCCATGAAGTTGTGATGTCACAGCTGTACAGTCACCGCCCATCTAACCATTTACAGCGGTTCAAATCAGCCAATCAGAGGAGAGCTTTGACACAACCTGTTCTTTCTAGGAAGAAAAAAAACCCATAAATATATCTATCAACTTCAAATAAAACCCAGGAAAAGTTTTAGATCTTTAAAGTGTTTCCACTCAAAAAATGTGTTTTGATTATTGTTGCATCTGTTGGATGCTTGATCTTCACTGTGTAGAATTTAACAGAATGACTTTAATGCACGTCCAACTAATGATCTATGATATCACAGTTAGTTTGGAGACAATCCAGGACCAGAATTTAACTGATTTAACTTGTTTATTTGGGCTAAACCACAGTGATCTTTGTGTTGAAGGTATACAAATAAGTCAATCTTCACTTTTAAATGTAATTCAGGCTTAAGTGGAGACCAGATTCATTCAAATTAAAGGTGAATCCTGTGCTCAATAATATATTTATCCTTATTATATAGTATTTTTTTAGTATTTTGTCCATGCTAGCTAATTAACCACTTTAGACCCAGGTTTATTTTTCCGTTTTCCTGCTTTAAATGATAATAAATATGTAATATCAATACAAACACAAAGGTTATTGTACTTAAACCTGGAATTAAAATAAATCTACAACATGTGAGGTGACTATAGAAGAGTCAGAATCTATTTATGTTGCTGTTATAGAGACAATATAGTTAGAATATTACAAAAAGAATCTAATATTGTGTTTTACTACAGATAAAAATGCTGTATTTAACCTTAAAACAAGACCAAACTGACCCAAATCAGGAAAAAATCTTGAAATAAACTAAATTATCTGCTATGTAAAGTTCAATGACTAATAATGTAAGAGTTCAAAGATCAATTATTTGTCCATAAAATGATATAAATCCCACTGAGGATCATTCCAGAACATGAAGAATATATTCTGTAAGATGTTTAATAAGGAGATTATAAAGGAGCCAATTAAATAATCACACTAATTAAATATCTAAATAGTCTCTACTACTGATATTCTATTAAACTATTGTCTTATTGTATTGATAATGTGGATATTGATGATATATATTGATGCTGTAACAGTAACATTATGTTTAATACAGATAAAATACTTTATTTAGTGTTGGAGCTGAGGTTTAATACTGGGATTTACACTGAACCTGTATTTTGGATTTTAACAGATTTAACAGTTTAATCATAAATATGATATAACTAACACAAAACTAGAGCTAATCTCAAGTATAGATGTGTCAGTTTTGAGGGGGAATTTAAAAAATAGATTAAATGAGGAAATAAGATCTCAAAATCTCATATTTAAACATACACACACACACACCTGTACTTGAGATTAGTTCTAGTTTTGTTAGTTATATGATTAAACTGTTAAATCCCTGATCCAGGTTCAGCAGAGTTTTATAAGAACACCTCAGCTCCAACACTAAATAAAGTGTTGTTACCTGTAGTAAAACAATGAATGAAATTAGATTGAAGTGATTTCCCAGGTGAAGTTATCATGTGTTTTGTGATGATGTACTAGTGTTTTATTGTGAATTGATGATACAGGTTAAAAGCCTCAGGGTTTTTATGGATTCTAACACCTCCCGTCTCCTCCTTTTTTCCAGGGAGATCTGTAAGGAGTTCGTGGACCTGATGTCCCAGGACCGCTCCCCGCTGGGCGGCAGCCGGCCCACCCCGTGCCTGGAGCCCGGCGTCCAGGGCAGCCTCACCCACTTCAGCCTGCTCACCCACGGCTTCGGCACGCCCGCCATCTGCGCCGCGCTCTCCGCCTTCCAGAGCTACCTGATGGAGGCCATCAAAATGCTGGACAAGGGAGAGGGGGGAGGGAAGAGCCACCACGAGAAGGAGATGAAGCACCGCAAATGAGAGGGTGGACGGACAGGAGGAGAAAAGAGAGGGGTGGGGAAAAGACTGGCTCGCGGCCCCCCGCCCTCCCCCCTCGGTGTCTTCGCCTTCGCCCTCAGGACAAAAAGACGTTTTACCTCCCAGGAACCTCCTGGCGTCAAGGAGGCGGGGCTTATGATGATATCTGTGCTGTCATGTGTGTCCACAGCCACCTCACTCTAAAACGACGCATGGACCTCTCTTCTCAAGTAGCTGGTTTGTGTCGCGATGGCGTCTCCGAAACATCTCTTCAGGATGACTTCTTTGAGTTTACCCCTTCTTTTTTATTTAGTTATTTTAACCCTCTATTGCAGTGGTTGTCAAAGTGTGGTCCACTTAAAGAAGTGCAGAAAAAAAAGTAATTTATTTCCACTATAAGTCCACTGTATAGAGGACTGCCATCATTTAAAATTAATAATTATATGTATTTAATTTAGTATTATTTATTTCCTATCATTTGTGTGTTATTTTCTCTTTGCACATAATTTATTTAATTTTATTTTCCATTTTATATATTGAGGTGAAAATGATTGGAGCGTATGAATAAATTTAAAAATATGTTTAAAAATTAATATATTAATAAATAAAATGGAAAATTGAATAACTGTGAAAATAATACACAAATTAAGTTAATTAATTTAATGTAAAATTAAATAAATATGGACATTTACTGGTGTCATTATCTATGTACTGAGGCATTATTTATTTTTTCGTGATTATGGCAGTTGCAGTCCTCTATAATTTTGGCCTTGGATTTCTGACACTTTCTTTTATAAAACATCTTAAAGCACAAATCTTATAAGATGGGGTCCGTGGTCTACTTTTCCTGAACCACTGCTCCTCTACTGCATAGCGTTGCCCAATGGTAACACCATGCAAATATTGTTGTATAGGGCTCTTTTTAACTTTGGCCCAGAATGAACTGCGATATAATCGGGTTCACTGCAACAAATGTGTCCTGGACGGTCAAAAGATTTTTGTCAATCCATGTAAAAAGGAGTGAAAACAGTATTTCCTGGTCATGTGATGTGATTATTTTTGTCCTTCAAAGTAAAAGACTCCATTTTTACAACTAAAAGGTAAAAAAAGATTTTTTTTTACTGCTTTTTAGTAATATTGAGCCAAATTGTTCCCATATGGCAACACTATGCAATAGAGGGTTAAATTTGGTAAAACATGTCACCTTTAATCTGTGTTTTTAGCAGCCACACACACACACACACACACGTTGGACTGAACTCATCCGGGAAGCATCCTAAGCCATATCCGAGACAACAACCACAACCTGCTCTTTGCTCCTCTAGAACTTTTTTTTTGGGGGGGAGACTTTTAAAACTCCGCCTGATTGGACGCGGCTTTCGTTGTAGTTCGTAGTGGGTGGTCATGGGAAATTGAGTTCTCTGGGTTTTAGCAGCGCGGGTTAAGGAGGAGTAAAAGGCAGCTAAAAGAGATTTGATTTCTTTTATTTTGAAGTACTACATGTTGGTAACTTAAGAAAATAACTCAAATCATTTTGTACTTTCTGTGTATGTTTATTATTAATGTTATTACTGTTGTTATTATTATTGTATTACGGCATAAATGTAATATATTATTAAAGAATTAAGAACCGAGTGGTTACGTTTCACGAGTGTGATTTTATGTTTTTGTCTGGAAAATCAAGCCAATAAAAATCTAATGGCAGCTTCAGGCAGCTTTAACTGCGACAGCTCACATCAACTTAGTTTTAAATGAGAGGTGATAATGGGATTTTATTTTATTTTATCATGCTTTTATTGTAAATGTGTCCACTATTCTTTCCCTTGGTCACAGTAATGACATTTTTTTATTGATCCCTGTAGGCAAAGTCTATTTTCACTCAAACAGGAAGGTCATAGCCAGGGCTCCAACTAACACTTCATTTCATTATTGATTCATCTGTCAATTATTATTTTTTTGATTAATCAGTTAATTATTTGGTCTATAAAACGTCAGAAAATAATGACAAATGTCCGTAGCAATGTCTCACAGCCTGAAAAAGATATTCAATTAACAATAATAAAATAAAATATTCTCCAGACACGATTTTTCCCCAGAAAATGAATCCTTGTGATTTTATAGTTTTCCTCTATCAACACCAGCAGGTAAAAGAACAGTTTACAGTTTACTGAGGATTCATTCTAATAATGTTGGTGATAATCTGACCTTTCCTATAGTGTTTAACTTATTTGACCAGATATTAATGGTGCCTTCTGAGAATTGTATAAACTTTGATGATCCCTTAATGTTTGACTTTGCACCAGTCAAATTACTGGCACCCCCCTCAGCCTGACCTGCATTTTATGATGGTTCCTAATGGGTAAATGTTTGCATGCTCATTAAGACAATTACACATACACATAAATCTTTAGTTCCAATGTTATTTGTCAAGTTATCTCTTGTTAAATGCCAACCATGTCCTGTAAAACATTTTCACATCTTTGATGACTGATCTTTAAGTCAGATCTGACTCAGGCTGGATAACTTACTGCTTAACCTGTTAAAATCCAAAAGAAACGTATACAGCATTGAGTTTTATTTATATATTGTATGGGAAAACCTCAGCTCCAACACTAAATAAAGTATTATTTGTATCTGTAGTAAACCATTATGTTACTGTTACAGCATCAATATATATCATCAATGTCAACACAAAATATGTTTAATATAATTAGATTTAAGCTGTTTATGTGATTATTAAATTGGACCCTTAATTTTATAGAATATATTCATGTTCTATAATGATCCTCAGTGTGATTTCTATGATTTTAATGACAAATAGTTGATTTATATATATATATATATATATATATATATATATATATATATATATACCTGTAATGATATCTTTTATATAAAGTAGAAGGTGAAATAGTTGAGGTAGTTGGTCTTCCTCCCTCTCTGTCGGCCATCTTGGTTGTACTGACTACTTTTTCCCTCCAAAATGACCAGCCAATAGGATTTCTTCTATGTGATGACGTCATAGCTTCCACTAGAGTGAACTATATATGCACCAGTGCCCAAAGTTTCAGGCATATATAGAGAATAACACTTTTAAACAGCTGTACACTGTAGTATATTGTATATTGATGAGTGGTTCTTTCGTTAACCAGCTGAATTAATGCATTTGACCTATATTCAAACTTGTCTTCTTGCATTTGGCAGTACTGTAACGTCTCTGAAAACCACAGCTAAAACAATAGCGTTTATCTGCTAATTTATTCATGTGGGCCGTAGCCTCTTATATTGTTATAAAAAATATATATTTAGTATAAAAAAGATGAACCTTTTCACACGTGAAGTGGAAATTATGAGTGTGTTTTTTTTTTTTTTTCAAATCACGGACTATTATAATACATCGATGGCTCAAGTGCTTTTGTTGTCGCTAAGTGAAACATGGCGGACCTAGAATGCTAACGTTAGCTAGCATCTGCTATTGAGGGTAAAACCAAATAAGAGTATTTTTTTTTTAAATGTAAATAAGTGTAAATGGCGAAGCTAATTAAATTATATATGCTACAGCATTATGTAGGCTCCACACCAACCCACTAAAAGCAGCAGAAAACGTTTAAATGAAAGCTAAGCTTACCATTCATGTCACTTTGGCTGCTCTCCGCCATGTTGAAAGGTCAAAGTTTATTTCATCTCGGCTCATGTATAAAAACATCCGGTTTTCCAGTGGTAATTACATGTGAGTCGGTGCTCGTGCACATTTGATGTCGTTTTATTTTTGGTATTTACGATAATTACCATAAGACATGAAGTCACAATTACTGCAAGACGCGTTCACGGACCCTCGGGAAATCGCAGCACTGTCACCTAACAGATATATAATCGTAACATGACCAGAAAAAAACGAAATAACAGATTTATCATAAGTCTGGTGTTAATTGGCCTGTCAACACAATTTCAAAACTGATGTGTAGATTGAGATCCGCACTTTCAACAGAAATTCTATAATTTTTCTTACAATAACTGTATTTTCATGTCTCTCCTTATCTCAATGTCCAATGTCTCCTTATGTCCATGTCTCACCAAATGTACAATTTGTCTATTAAGATGATAAAACAGTCCAATACACCCTCACCAAACATGACTAAACATGTCAAATCTACTTAAGCTTCCACTTTTCTATAGCAGCCCTTCTCAACCTTGGGGTCCTGACCCTAATTGGGGTCACAAGATTATTTATGGGGGTTGCCAAATCAATTTTGGAATAAGATAAATGCACAGAATTAATATATCGTCTGATCAGGCATTAGAAGACCTCAAAGAGGCGTTTTATTACTCAAACCTAGTTACTGTCAACTGTAACTACTGCAAACAGAATTTAAAATTAATTAAATCAGGTATTAAATGCATAATATGTCCAGAAAACCTCACCTGTAGTAGTTAAGGCATAATGTATATGATGTTCTACAGGAAACTGAATAGGGAAAAGTCTCAGCAGCATAGATGTTCACAATGAAACATGTTGTTGAAGCTGTTTTCTCCCCATTGTGTTCAGTTAAGGCTTGTGGGTATGCACTGGCTGCAGTTTTCTATAATTAAAAAGATTTATTTAAAAGGAGGGAGAACCACTTTTCTATAGGAATACAGTAGTGTTCAATGTAATAGCAGTAGAGAAAACATTTTTATTTCGATGAATTTTAATTTTGTTGGTGCTGCTGGTTTACTGGTGTGTTTGGGGTCAATATCTTCACATGACACATGACCTCTTCAAGTATTCTGATTCAAGACTCAAGAATTCTTTATTGTCATTCAACACATATGATGAACGAAATTTGGTTCCCTGGTCCCGGGGGCAGCATAGAATAAAAATATAATATATTATTAGAAATAAAATATTAAAATAAATAATAAATAAAGACTAGAAATAGTATATAGAATAAGAAAATGTAATTATGGACAGAGTAACATATAATACAAATATGCAATACAGACAAACTGATGTATCACATGGAACATAGCTGCACATCCTTCCTAAGGACACTGCACTAGATTATTAGAATAAATAAATCAATCAGGGTTTTCATGGGTCCTGAGTTTAGGACACTTTTTTCTGTGTTCTGGTCCCAAGGGGCCACTCAAATATTCAGGGCTCCTCTCTGCATGCAGGGGCGTCACATCTGCAGCCCTGAACGCTGTATCTGCTGGGAGAAGAGAACAGAGGTACTGGTGTGACCCCCCCACCACCCCCACCTCCCAGTATACCACACACACACACACACACACACACACACACACACACACACACACACACACACACACACACACACACACACCTCAGCTCCCCCTCCATCCATCTGCTCCTGCTCCACCACCTCTCGCTGAGTCTCCCTCCACTTTTATCGACCCGGGACGAGACGCTGTTTCCAGGGACCGTTGTATCACCTGCTCTCAAACATTCCTACCTTTTCTCTCTCCTCCCATCTCATTACCCTCCTGTGTCATCTCCCCCCGTCTCTGTAACCTAACCCCCTCCTCCTCCTCCCTCCCGTTCTCTCCCTCTCTATCTGACACTCAGCGGGGCCGCTCTCCATCTCTCTCTGTGCCTGCAGGCAAACATATGCTGCACTTCCCGTCAGATTCCGGTGTGTTTGAGAGGAGGGATTGTTTAATGTTTATTAATCACCTGTCTGTGCTGGAGAGAGGAGACGGTGATGGAGCCACACACACTGTTTCTCTCTGTCTAGTACATGTACACATGAGTTTACAGTCTCACACACACACACACACACACGTCTAAACTTGGCCTGGTTTTTGTACTGTTATCGCTGCTGATACACAGTCAACAAAACTCCATCTAATTGTCAATCAAATGGTTGAGATGCTCCTAAAAACCCACCTAAAGGCTCATTGTTGAGGCGTTTCAATTTGATGTAATTGCACCTTGAGGGAGCCCATTCATTATATGGAAAATAACTCAGTGATCACCACTATTAATCAAGTGATAGTGAAAACGGCTGGTGTAATGTCCATGAAAAATGTGTTTGTTTACCCTTGTTCTTGTGTAATTCATTTTAGGGGCAGTTATGTTCATTATCAATTAATCTATTAGATTATAACAGTGGTTCTCAAAGTGGGGTCCGGGGACCCCCAGGGGTCCTTGGAATAAAGGGGAAATCATTTATTTTCACTTTAATTCCTTCCATAAATACACAATGACAGAATGTAGGAGCGTTTGTATGGAGGAGTGAAATAGCCAGAATAAAAAAATACTTTATTTGATGTCCCATTAACATAATTATTCCATATTATTTTCCCTTTACGCATTTAAAATGTTATTTTTCACTTTATATATTGAGATGGAAATGCAGAGAAAAACATTTGAGGAAATAAATGGGGGGCCATGAATACATATATAAATTAAATTAATTAATAAAAGGAAAATTAAATAAATGGGTCATTTATGTGTGAAGGGAAAATACACAAATAAATAAATGTAATTCATTAATTTAATGGAAAACTTAATCTTTTTCTATTTTATTTGAATTTTAATAAAAGTTCCCTTTAATATTACTAATAAATGAGAAGAAACACAATTTTCATTAGTTTAATATTTACTACCCCCCAAACATGTATGGAATCCACTAACATCCCTAACTTATTTTTTATCATGGCAGTTTCAGTCCTTCATAATTTTTTGTGTTATAAAACATCTAAAAGCAAACATCTTATCAGACAGGACCAGTTTGTGAGTTTAAGGGTCCTTGAGGTGGAAAAGTTTGAGAACAACAAAAAAAAATGCAAACAAAATCACAGAATAGTAAAGAAACTGGAATATGATGATGGACGCTTGTTAAAATGAGCTTAAACTGATTTAAACTATTTAAACTAACCATGATAATTTGATTTACAGGGATTTCTTGGTCATTCTGGGACATGGAACAACTTCCTGTCAGAAATCTGCTTTTTTTTCCTCCCATGAATATGTGCATGCGTGTTTTACTACACGTGTAGAAGCATGAGCGAGTGTACATTACCCACACGCACACTCGCTGAATACAAGTGCAAAAGTACACAGCCAGAAGGCTGTTCTCTTTCTATGTGCAGATGAGTAGACGAGAGAGCGATGAGAAAGCACCACAGGGACAAAGAGCTTGTATCTCAACTGTGTGTGTGTCACTTTTTATTGGAACAGAAAGAGCAAGGAGGTCAACAGTACAAAAAAAAAAAAAGGAAAAGGAAGAAACGAGGGCGTGAGGGTTGGTAGCTGAGCAGCGAGCGGTCACTTGGCGCCGAGGGTGAGCTTCTCCAGGTCATGGATGCCCTCCTTGTCAATCAAACGGACGGTGAAGGAGGGGAGGTTCAGGATGAAACGCTTGTTGAGCTGCGAGGAGGGAGAAACAAAACGGAACGGGAAGAAACGGCGCGAATTAATGCAAAATCGGGTGAAGCAGGAGCGGAGAAACAGTGGAAACATAAAAGCAGAATATTTCAAAGGCTAATAAGATGAATCCACAAGTCTAAATGATTTTTAAGACTCCCAGGAGGACACGGGAAGTATTGACGGATGCTTTTTTATTTCCAGAGCAATGCTACTACTTGAAAGGCTGAGTATCTAAATAAATAATGAAATATGATGCTTTTCATTCATAGTCAAATCCAGGAGTTAAACTACTTCCTACAATCACTCACTTCCTCAATGCACTTCTTCAGCAGATCCACGGCCTCGTCTCGGGTCAGATCTGGACGCAAGAGGAGGAGAAACAGCTTTCATTGACTGGAAATTCAGTGTTTACAATAAAAATAAGATTGTATAAAAAGACTAAAATTAGTAAATTTAGAAAAGATAGAAGCTAGTGGGATCAAATTAACAGTATAACCAGGGTTCCTACAGGTTGCTTCAAGTTAGATTCAACCACTTATATAAAAATAATACCTATTTTACAGACCTACCAGCAAAGAAAAACTGTTTTTTTTATTAATTTGCTTATTTATATTTGTATTAAACGTGTACTACTTCCATAAAAAATATGATTTCACTAACACCTCACCTGTAGCAAACTGAATAACACAGCTATCTAATAACTAGTCTGTTCATTGATTTTTAATTAATAAATTTACAGCAAACAGGAGCAAGAAAAAGTCATCTAGTTGATTTTTGGTGAATATTTTTCATTAATCAATCCCCACTGAAACATGTAACTTGCAGACGGTCCCTAACACAGAGAATGACAGTAGATTAGTGACAGAGACCATGTTTGATGGTAAAATTGAGGAAAGTTGTCATTCATATTATAGTATATGATAATGTTGCTGTAAACTACAGTCTTTATTTACATTGATACTGCCTCGGTCTCTGACTAAAAGCTCAGATACAAACATCAAGAAAATAACTTCACCACAGTTTAGTTCCTAAGGTAAATTATCTAAATTAATCACCATGACAACGACACTAAGATTCTACAACACCAGAACTTTTGGGCCATGACAGTTCCTTTGCTTTTTATTCAGGCTACGTTATTTAATCACGATTAAAGTGGTCGACAAATGTTATTTTAAGGTATTATTTCCAAATTATAAGACTTTTAGGACTCCACAGGAACCCTGTATAACTTGAAAAAACGCAATCTCAAACACATTTAAATATCAAATGGTATGGGCGTGATTCTAAATGTCTATTCCCAGTTTCAACACCCAGTCCTCCCACTAAAAGAAGAATCCACTGAACACCAACGGGGTCCAGAATCGAAACAAGGAACCGGAATCGTTTAAATTCCCACGATACCATCCCTCAGCTCTATAATGTCTGCAGATGCACCCACCTGGTCTGTAGTGCTGGTCGAGGATGGACAGGGTGAGGAAGGCTCCGTAGCCGTGGGCGGCGAACGGCGCCTTGGCCAGAGACGACAGGTAGTCCATGTAGTAGAGACCCGGCCCGTCTGCGTCGTCATAGCCCGCCAGCAGCAGGTTGACGTGGTACGCGGTCTGGAGGGAGGAGAACAGGAGCATCAACTCACATCCACAGCACGGTTTTATTACGAGAAGGTGTTAGCCTGGGACCCGCAGTAATTAAACGGAATATTAAAAGTCACCACTGAATGTGAACACTCAGCACCCAGAAGCACTTCCACCAACTAGTGATATCATCTAAACTTAAGACTTTTGATTTTAATAACAATGTTGGATCTTTTAATGTTTTGTTTTACGCAGAACATATGAGCAGATTTAACTGACAAGACAATATAGGTGATAAAGTCATATATAGATTAAACCTAAATAAAATATTTCAAACCTTTATTTCTTATGAGTTTGTGAATGATTAACAAAAGGTGAGATGAAGATGGTATGAAATATATGCTACAACCTCCACAGGAACCAAGGTATCAACAACATTTAGGAGCAAATACAATCACCTCAACACAAAATGAGCTGGAGACAAAGTGTTCATCCCTTCAGTGTTACACATTTTACTAAAATCCTCGTCCTTTTGAGATGGAAGTTGACATTTAATGAGAGAAACGTGGTGAAATCTGTGAAAGTGAATGCAAACCACTTCAATTTTAAGAGACAATAGGTTGATTAGATCTTGTTAGATCTTTGTTCCTGGTGCATTTTTTTTAAAAATCATACTCTATAGAATCTGAAGGAGCTGGATTGGACTTTTTAACGGGTCGGTTCTGGTTTAAAGGGAAAATAATAAAAATACAAATCATTCGGACAAAAGAAAGAGTTAGTTAAATCCTGGCCATTATTTTTCCACTTCTTGGATTTTGAAGAGAAATCATAAAGCAGCTATATTTAGACATGTATGCTGTAGTTTACGTCATGTGGAGGATTTCTGGGTTTAAATAGTTTAGTTATCGCCTTCCTTTAATCAGAGGTGCAAACATCTTCACCCATCGGTACATATGAACACACGTGTCACTCTCCACGTCTAACCTACTCGTCCCCTTTAAAAACAGGCTTCACCAGCCGGTTCACAAGCCACTGAAAAGTACAACTACCTGTTTAAAATAGATTGCTCCTAATTATCGACTTTTTTTTTTTTTTTTTGCAACTTAGGGAGACGTGGAGCGGCAAGAAGCATTAATGCAGCATAAACAACGGTGAGAGGAGAGAGCCGAGGGGCAAAGAGAGAGAGAGAGAGAGAGAGACAGAGAGAGAGAGACACAGAGAGAGAGACAGAGAGAGACAGAGAGAGAGACACAGAGAGAGAGACAGAGAGAGAGAGAGAGAGAGACAGAGAGAGAGAGACAGAGAGAGAGAGAGAGGAGGGAGGATGAAGAGGAAAAGGTGAAAGGGCATCGCAGGACAATCAGGAAGTGTGTGTTCGTTTATCTATCTTGGTGGGGACTTTGGCCTGGAAGCGATTTATTTTTTTTAGGACTGGTCCCCATGATGCAGGTATTTGACGATGACCCCACAGGGTGAGATAAACGAGTGTGTGTGTGTGTTTGAGGAGGACAGAGGGGGGTCAGGGTGTCGCTGGCAGTGTGACATCTGCTGGGAGTCAGCACCCTTGTTGCTCCCTCCATCACGCCCTCCCTCCCTGCTTCATCCCTTCTTTCCCTCCTCCTCCTCCTCCTCCTCCTTCACCCTGTGCCCTGGAGTAGCGCCAGGGCTCATTAAAAACTTCTAAAGTCGTTTCTCTTGCCCCCTTCCTCCTCCCCTCCCTTCTCCTCCCCTCCATCTTTTTAAAGTACATCTTTTACGCTCCCAGCTTCTTCCTCCAAAACACTAATTTTCTCTCTTCGTTGTTGCGAGCCACTGTTCCTCATTTAAAAAAAAAAAAAAAATAGGATGGGGGAAGGGGTGGATTTATTTCAAAACAACTTATGGCCTAAATTCCTGACAGAGGTAGAAGCAGTGCAGTGTTTTTGATTAGCGCAAAACAAGAAGAAGAAATAATAATAATAATATGCTAATAATAATGCTGCGCTGTGCAGCCAGCTGAATGTGAAGTGCACACCTGCCCTCTCGTTTCAATTTATTTCTCAGCCAACCTGCTTATTTCTGCGACTTCGCCACGAGGGAAACGACAATCGCTGCGCTCCCTGTGGAGTGGGCTTTAGAGCCTGTGTTAACAATGGTTGGCGTGAATCTTGGGATGAATATCTTGGTGTGTGTGTGTGTGTGTGTGTTTTAACTCCTCCGTGAGTCTGTGAACACCCCAGCGGCATCACCCCCACCCACCAGACACCTGTCTCACTGGTTACAGTGACACAATAATATGGACTTGGCATCAAAATAACCTTCCTGTCCCCCGTCACCTTCGGAGGGAACCAGGCACCTTGTTAACCCAGCCACCTGAACTCACACCCGGGGTTCACATACAAATAATACGCGTCATGTGGTTCCTTTCTCCCCCGTCGCGGCGCTCCTTCGCGGCCAAAACCAGCGACTATCATGCCGCGGAACAAAAGCTCCACTGGTACGTCGCCGTCGTTGCTGTTACACTTTAGGATTTGGTCAGACTAGAGTTTTTCTGGGTTCTTGGTCAGTTAGCGTAGCTTAGCACAAAGACTGGAAACAGGGGGAAACTGCTAGCCTGGTTCTGTTCAAAAAGGTAAGAAATGGTTCCAATCCACATCTGGTTTTATACAGATTTATCAAACAAGATCTTGTCAAATAGTGAGATCTAAAGGAGCTCAATATCATCAACGAATGGGAGCTATATATATATATATATATATATATATATATATATATATATATATATATATATATATATATATATATATATATGGATATGTCAAATGGTAAGAAACAGAGAAACAGATATATAAATATATTAATTATATTAACGAAGATATTACATGTTAATTTGTGATATTTTAAGTAGCTCATAGGTGGATTTTGTTTTAAAGACAGTGGTAAATCTCCTCTTATTCATCTCTCAAATGCGTTTATGGTGAGAGTTGGCGTAGCTTAGCACAAAGACTGGAAACAGGTGAAATTTCCAGCTGGCTTTGGTGAAAAGGTAAGAAATGGTTTGACAAACATCTGTTTTTGTTGATTTAACATTCTAACATGTAAATTAGTGAGATTTAAAGTAGATACGAGGTGGATTTTGTGGTAAATCTTTTACTCTAAATCATCTAACAACTGGGACTTATTTACGATCTTTGTGATAGTTAGCTTAGCACAAACACTGAAAACATAACATGTTAATTAGTGAGAATTTAAGTAGCTAGTAGGTGGATTTTGTTTTAAAGAGAGTTGTAAACATTCTCCTCTAAATCATCCAATGAATGGGAGTTGTATGCATTCTAGCTTGATAGCGTAGCTTAGCACAAAGACTGGAAACAGGGGGAAACTGCTAGCCGGATTCTGTTAAAATGTAAGAAACGATTTGACAAATCCACATCTCATTAGTGACATTTAAAGTAGCTAGTCAGTGGATTTTGTGTTCCACTCCATCTAACCAATGGGTAAATTTCCCAAAATTTCAAAGGAATCTTTTAGGACGTCTCCGTAGTAGACTTCTAAAGAATAACAGCTTTAGTTGTGACAGAAATTAAGGTCACGTCGCTA
Organism: Lepturacanthus savala; assembly: GCA_030544235.1. NCBI lineage: Eukaryota > Metazoa > Chordata > Actinopteri > Scombriformes > Trichiuridae > Lepturacanthus > Lepturacanthus savala. The sequence continues at coordinate 6,237,211 of CM060472.1, read as the reverse complement.
AGAAACCACCACACACTCATCCCCAAACTCCCGTCTTCCACGTTCCAGCACTTCCTCCCTCCGTCTTTTTGCACCCTGCCCCGGGCATGTTCCCTTTATTGGCATTTCTCCTCAATCTGCTGTATTAATTGTTCATCTGTGCAGGAGCCGGGGAGCCATGTGCAATATGGCGCCAGTAATTATTTGTGCCCACTGTGTGTGTGTGCGCCCACCGTTGCTTAAATGAAAAAAAAATATTTTCCAAACCCATATGGGGCCAGCTGTAGATCAGCAGCAGCACGGAGGCTAACTGTTGCTGTGGCCTGATGGAAAAATAGAAACTTCAACATCCACATACACACAAAAAAAGGCTTTAAACTCAAATGTGATATTTATAAACTCTCTGAAGTTTCTGCTGTTTATAATCCACAAAATTCACTTTATAATCCTGCAAAGCTTTTCTGGCTTCTACACATTTGTACCCGTCAATTTAACCTTCTGATATTCCATCATGAACGCTGACCTTAACATCAAAAAAAGCTGCAACAAGAACCTGATCGACATTAATTAACAGCTATTTTATAGGATTATTTATTCACAAACAAGTTCCAGCTACTCAAACATACGAAAAACAAACATTTGCTGCTTTTCTTGGGACTGTTGGTGAGAAAGAAGCAAGCAAACAAGAAGAAATCTGCAAATTAAGATAATTTAAAAACAAAAAAGCACTTTATTTGCTTGAATAAGTAACCAGGATTCCCACTTCTCACTCCTCTGGAATTATTTTCCAGGACATTTTCAGCCACTACAGAGACAAGTTATCATGTCATAGACATTACATTCCCCTTTAATCTGTGCCTTAAAATGCAATACTCTTTATTTGTTAACATCTATTCTACTTATTATTCTATTGGATTTAAGTGCAGGATAATGACAATTAAGACTCTTGAATAAAGTCAAATTGACTGATTGATAGCTTTAATGCTAATTTAGCCACATTATATCACAATCATGCTAAAAATAATGGAAATAAAAAATGCCACTGGCTCAAATATCATTTAATTTAGTACTTTTAAGTTTTCACTGGAAACTTAATTTAATTTCCAGGACATTTGACCTTTTAGTCAACATGTACCTCTATTATACGTCTCTGGAGTTTCTGCTCTTCATCATCATAATACGCTTCATAATCCTGCAGAACTTTTCTGGCTATTACGCATTCGTACCCGTCAATTCAATCTAACATAAATATATTAAAACAAATGTAAAAGGTGCATCAGAGCAGATGCTGGGGTCCATGCCCTGAAAACCTGTGCATTTGTTTTTTCTGCATCGTGGTGAATTCTATCATTACTGATACACATGCAGCAGCAGACTGAGGCCTCAGGTGACGCTCACCGCTGATTCTCTCTCTCTCCTTCATCTCCTTTGTCTCTCTGCCTTCTCTCTAAAGGCTCTGTACTCCAGAGGTTAGCGAGGGGGGGGTCCCAGTTGTTTTGATTTTTCTTTCCTGGACGCTACGCTAACGCTACGAACGGCGTCTCGCTTCCTTTTGCGCCGAGCTGCAGCTCTAACTACACCTCCCCGAGGTCTGTGGCCACTGGAGTATGACATCTTCCAGACTAAAAGGACTCATCTGTAATTTATCCTGCAGGAATACGGCCATCAGAATTAACAATATACCACTGATTAATTCAGCAGCCAGCCAGTGGTTTTGTAACCTAGGGGTCTGGACATGCTGGTTTCGTCGGAAGATGATTTAGAGTAGGAAAAGATCCGCGATACAAAAGCAGATCATTATTTTTGATAAATCCTGCCTCTGTCTGCTCTAAACTTTAATCTGCGATGATTTAATCTGATTAATTAAAATGAATTCCATCATACGCATCCCAGTTCCCCAGACAAGAACTGAACATACTTTTTGGACTACAGGCGTTTTTTTCCCCCAACGAATCTATATTACATGTTTTTTTAATTAAATGTGAAACGGGCTTAATCTCTGCCTGATTCCAGCCTGTGGTGTCAAAGTTCATCTGGAAGTTTTTAGAAGTTATGGTCCAACAGGAGGAGAACAATCAATATATATCGATAACATCTACAGCTGAAACTATTCAATTAATCGATCAGTTGAATAATTCAATCAGGTTGATACGTTTTTATAGTAAGAAGAAAGTGGAAAAGACTGCAGGGTTTGAGCTACATATCTGAAGATTTATGGTTTTATATCATGTTAAATCAAATCTTACTTGTGGTTTTGGGCATTTTACAGACCAAACAATTACATGAGAAATTAATAAGCCAATAAATTAAGAAAACAAGCTGAAACTTTGATATTTCAGTAACAAGACAAAATGAATTCTCTCAAACTGTTCAACAGAAAAGTGGTAAATTCTCTGTGTTTTCAGCAGCTCGTGTAAATATTTATGCATTTTGTGTGTTTTATGCTTTTAAGACCAGTGATTGGACCAAAAAGTGAATTAGTAGAAATCATCAAGGTGTTGATGAGCATCAGATTTTATAGACCAAAGATTGAATGAAAAAGTTAAAAAACTAATAAAGTGATTAATAAAAGAAGCTGAAGCCCTGAACTTACAGTAGAGCAACAATATTAAATGAATTCTCTCAAACTTTTCAATAAAAAGTGGTAGATTTGTGTGTTTTTATCATCTTACTTGGGTGATAATGAGATGATAATTCAAGCTTTTAAGGCCTGTGACAGATATTTATGTAATAACTAAACAGAGAGAATAAGATGAATAACAACACTAAAAGAAAGACTTGACCAGACGATCTCTTTCCTGTTTCACAGTCAAACGGACGAGACGCGTTTTACATACTCAATGTTCTGGGGGGGGAAAGGAAAAAAAACTGTTTATACAACATCATTTGCAAGTGTCCGTGTACTCTGGAGGTTGATGAATGTGAGGAGAGCATAGCTGCAGGAAGGTGTGGGATGCAGAGGAGAAACTGCTACTGCTTCAGTTTTTTGGAGCGTTCCCGAGATAAATCCTGCACTCATAAAACCAAATTCATCACCGTGAGGCACGAAAAATAAAGATGCACTCGCAGCTTATGGCAAGACATGAATATAGATGTTATCCTCCACAACGTGCACAACCTTGACTGAATGAGACAATCCTGATCCTATAGGTCCCTCTGTGTGCATGTTATATGTTGACTCCTACTCATTCTCTCACTCTGGTCTGTGTAGTGTTGTCTGCTGGGCCTGCTTGTTCCCCCCTGGGACCCTGCTGCTCCTGCTGCTGCTCCTCCTCCTCCTCCTCCTCCTCCTCATCCACCTCCTCCTCCTCCTCCTCCTCCCTATCCCCGGTTCGACGTGTCCCACATTCCCTTCTCTGCCACACTAATTGTTTTTTGTAATTATTTTCACCCTGCTATTGTGACAGGCAGCGAGTCTCTTTGAAACAACCGGCTCAACAGAACGTTGTGAATACACAGATATATAATTCCATCATGTGCACTGATGTTAACATGAACCCAATGAAACTACTGTTTTATTGTATTATTCATCCACAAGTTCCAGCTTCTCAAACTGGGAAATTTGCTGCTTTTCTTCATCTTATGTCATTAAATTAAATTAAAAATTGTGGCAAGAAGAAATAAAGTTTTGCTCAATTAAACCATAAATAATTAACAAATGAGATGATTCAACACTATCATTTTTTGTTGATTGTGTGAAGCCTTTTTAACATTGAGCTATTAACAAAGCTTTTAAAGCTGCTCCATAAACCAAACCATCGAAAAACGATTGTTTTTGTGGAATTTGTTTTAAAACTCAGATACAAAAGACTGTCGGTGAGAAACAGGTAAGAAGAACTCGTTAAATTAAACAGAAAAAGTACCATTTTTTGCTTGATTAAACTATAAAATTAACAGATGATCCTATTTAACATCTATTGTTCTAGCTCTATTTTAATTTGTGTCAAGCTGTTAAGCATTGAACCATTTTTGGTTTTCCTAAACCAAGGCATGTTCTTTGGAATTTGTTTTAACCCTAAAACTGTCTAAACTATCTGTTTGGACCCTAGGAAAAATATTTCCACATTAAAAAATCTATATATTCTCAATATTTTGACTTTTAATGAGTTGCATCTCCCAGGATATGTTGCCTTATTATGGTATAAACATATTAATGTTCAATTTGATGAAGATGAACTAGACATTGTTGTATTTTACATTACTAATTTAATAGTTTACTTTGACTCTGATAAATAAATGGATTATGTGGAGTCCTCCCACTACAGGATGTTATAGAGAGCATCTCCTGGTGCCAACAATAACGTTCTCATAACTAATGAACCCATGAACAAGTGTTTATTTCAGGCTGACTGGTCTTGGTATGAATGGAACTTCAGTTATTGCTCGTGTGATGTTCTCTGTCAGTATATTTGGGTTCTATAGAATCTCCGGTGTCTGCGAAGCCTCAAGGACGTGCATCATAATTTCAAAAAGCTGAAAATTCAAAAAAACAAAAAATGTGTCGCGCATATATTAAATAATGCCAGAAAATGACCATGCAGGCAGGTGGAATAGCTGGTTGTGTTGCCTGGGTGTGCACATTTACTACATGTGCTACAGGCTCAGGTGTTGTCATGAAGTCTCAGAGGGAGGAACCTCAGTCACCATTCACAACAAGCCGACAAATGTACCTCGCTCTGTCAAAACGCTTCTTCTGGTTGAGTGTGGACGCCTGCAGCTGATAACAACACAAACACTGCTGTAATTGCAGGTGAGACTTAATTCCCAGCTGAACTTTAAAAGGGATAAGCGCTCCTCTACAAGTCTCACGGCTCTGCAGCGTCATCCAAACACCAACGTGTTCATGACGGTAGAGCGCTGGTTCTCAAAGTGGGGTCCGGGGACCCCTCGGGGTCCTTGAGGGGGTCCCCAGAAATAAGGAGAATCCTTTATTTTCACAATAAATCCATCTTTGAGTAACAATAACAGAACGCACGTGTATGGAAGACTGTAAGAATTAAACATAAATAAATTACATTCATTTATCATTAGCATATTTGTTTTTATATTTGTGATATTATTTTCCCTTTGCACATGAATTTATTTAATTTCTAATTTTATATAGTGAGGTATAAATGCAAAAGGAAATAAGACACCAGCTGAGTGTTGATCTACAATAAATTGGGGGAAATACATGAACAAATGCATTTTAAATTAATAAATTAATAGGTAAAACAGAAATGGAAAATAATCCACAATTTAATTAGAATATTAAATAAATACAGCATTTACTGCCATATTCATTTATGTTCCAGGGTATTTATTCATCAGTTTTGATCCTGGCAGTTTTCAGTCTTTCGTGGGTTTCCTGTTATAACTAAAACCTCTAAAAGATAAAACCTTATCAGATGGAGACGTGGTCTAGTTTTAGTGAGTTTAGGGTCCTTGACGTGAAAAGTTTGTCGTAGAAGATGAGTAAACCTGCCACGTATGGTTACTACCATTTAAATTAGGGGAATTAATCTGTGATTTTATCCTTCGTTCCCTAAAGCAACATTAGATTGGAAAATGCTACTCAACAATGGAATTAGATTAAACATTTATAAGGACGTTCACTCATCACTCCACGATAAGTACGTTCAATTTGAAGCTGACCATTGGTAGGTTTAATTAGCTTTTGTTTCGTTAGCTGAGAAACGACACTGGGACGAGGGTTTCACAGGTTGTGCTGCTGTGTCTTTAAGGAGAGTGAGAAGCCTCCACTCACCACTAAGCTCATAACAAGCTGATCTGAACAAAGTCTGGGAAAACAACTGTGGGATTAACGAAAAGTCGCTAGAAGCAGCAGAACTAGTGTAACTTTAAAAGGTACAGAGGGTAATTAGCTGCTGTAATGAAGAATATACCGGAAATGAGAAAGGATGTGTTGGACTTTTGATTTATAATCAATATTAGATGTATCCTTTTAAATATATAGTATAAAAATGACATATAAAAAAGGAGATATGTCCACTTTAATCATTAAATCAAAAACAAATAATTAATAGAGGGAATACTTTGCAGATCAATTGGTAATATAAAGTTGATCATACTCATAGCACTAATTCATGTCAGGTATTGTGTGTAAATCTTCTTTCACCGTTCCCACAAAGCCAGTCAATTAGGATGTTTGTCAAAGTAAAACTTCATAAACACCTTGGGGCTCATGTGGTTTTAACACCGTTGTCCGAAAATTAGATTTTAGGCCGTTTCCCCTTCAATAATAACTTCTGATGAATTCATATTTTGGATTTAAGCAAATATTTACCCTGCTCCGAAGGTAGTCTGCCAGGTTCTTTCGTGTGAAGTTTGCTGCTGCTGTTGGACTGAGTTCGTAACCTAAAAAAAATAAAGAGGCAAAGACTTTAATCACAATATTCTGAGCATGTGCTTCTTTACCAGATTTAATGTTCCATGACTCGGCATCAGACATTTCTGGACTAACCCATGTCGTCAATATAATTTTTATCATTATTTAATCAAATTTAATGTGAATTAACTAAATTTCAAGAAGGATTTTATACAACAACATGTAGATATTTCTCAAAATAAGTACTAGTACTGTAACTCAGATAAACTCATGTTTTCCTGTTAAGATGAGGTGGAGTTTTAATAACAAGACAAACTAAAATGGCTAATGTTGAAAGATATCTAATGACTAATCTGAGCATCTGAAATTTCAGATTAACATTTAAATACATTTTGCACAACTTCACTCTTTAAACTTGAGATTAATGACAAAAGGTGTCTTCTCATCTTATAACTTACCATTCCTCATTTTGTAGAGCTGAACATTCTTCTGGATGTACTCTGCAAACTGAACCGTGTCTCCTGCTTCTCCAACACACAGCAGCAAGATCTTCTCACTGAGTTTGAACATTTTGTCATAATCTGAAAGAGAGACAGCATCTCATATATAGACTCGAGTTGGGGAACCATTCAAGTGAGAAGTGACTTTCACTTTCACCTGCTCGGTTTAACGCCATTAGTTTTAGTTTGACTTGAAGCAAAGTCAAATAAATGTAAATCTAGAATAAACTATGAGCTTTACACGCAATATTATCAATGAAGCAAATTGATAATATCAAAACTGTGCATAATATAATAAAATGAAAAGTGTCAACGTTGTGTTCATGATTTAGCTGCGTTAGCTTTGTTAGCTGAAGTGAGATTGCGTGATTGCATTGTCCGAAAAGTATAAAGGTGATGCTTTTATACCCAATTATAAAGTCAAGACAACACCCTTTGTAGAATATTCGCATTCCAAAACATTCGACACGAAAGCTAGGTTTTAAAACTTCAGTGTAAACATGAAACCGGCATGTTAGCAGGTGTAGCTACATGGCTAATGCTAAGCTAATGCGCTGTCATACCGTGCTTCATCTGAATGATGCTGCTTGCTGCTACAGTGTCGGCGGCGACGAGGACGAAATCCGGCCCCTGGATCCCGATCAAGTACTCCATGATATGTGTAAACAGGTAGGACCCGAGAAACTAAGAAAAATCCCTATGAAGCAGAAAAATGTCTCGCTTGGAGTAACGTTGGCCTCGAATGTTCAGATTACACAGCAAAAGTTGAGGCAGTCGGCGCAGAATTGTGACGTCACCGGCAGCCTCATACGAGACTCTCCAGTACGTGGACGATATAGAGTCTGAACGTTATCCGGCTAAAATGAGACACGAGGTCCATTCATTTCACACCTACTTTTCGTTACATGTACCAATTAAAACATGACCGTGCTTATCATAAAGCCGCAGTTGTTATCCATTTCGACGGGGTAGTAGTAATTTTCAACATTTCGTATATTTGAATAAATATGCGCGTTTTATCATGTGCCTCTTCTGATTTGCAATTACAGGTTTCACATGTTAAACATCGAACCAAAGACGTGCCGCTGTGGATCACACGCAGGATAAAACACTTTCTTTATTTAAATACAGCAATATTCAAGAAAACAAACACCCCGTCAACACAGATAACAACTGTTGGATTAAGGTAAGGTACGTTTTTAATAATTGCTACGTGTTTGGCAAAGGTTAAGGCAAAATAAACGGGCTGGCTGCTCATTTTAGAGGGTTAACGTTGAAACTCAGAGTGCGGAGTGTGACGCTACGTCACCGGAAGTCACATGACAACAACTCAACTCAGGCGGGCGATTTGAGCGGACTGCTGCCGTGATCCTGTGTTGTGGTAAAGTTACTACTGTTTCCTTTTTAACGATAAAGATAAGAATAACCGGTTGAAACTCGGTATGAACGAAGGTTCGCCTCCGGTAATAATGGCGGAGTCGAACGACGTTAACGGCCCGCAGCGACGACGGTCCCCACGGTGGAGTTCTTCTTCTGGCAACAAAATGGCGGTGGATGGCCCGGCCGCCGTCCCCGCTAAACGCATCACAATGAGGAAAATTACGGCGAGAAAAACGGTGGCACCGTCGGAGCACGACAAGGAGAACACGCCGCGGCGGTCGGAGGGCGCTCAGCAACAGAAGAAGCTGAGGGGGTCCACCCCGGCGGCTTCCCCGGGCCGCGGGCTCTCCTCGGCGGGGAAGCAGGTGAAGAAGGCCCGGATGCCCTCCCCGATCCTCCCCGCCCAGCCCTCCTCTCCGCCGCGGGAACCCGCCCCCGAGCAGCCGGCCGCGGATCTAGAAGACGCGGTGTGGTCGCAGAAAGTGCGCCGGTCCTACAGCAGGCTCGACAGGTCCATACACAGCCCCGACGCCGGAGACGCCCTCTTCGGCTTCGGGAAGCTCCAGACCCCGGAGGTCAGCCGCAGGGCCGAGTTATCCAGGACGGCGCTGGACGTCTCCGCCTCCCTGTCCGGGCTGAGCTCCTTCACGTCTCTGCTGGAGGCGGCGGACGACGGCGCAGCCGCCGCCGAGCTGGACACTAACATCCCCGGGGTGGCCGTGGAGAAGAAGAGGAGGCGGAGGAGGAGGAAGGAGGTGCAGCAGGAGGACTCTGAGGTGGAGGTTCTGGCTGAACTGATGAACGCGGAGTTTGAGGAGGCTGAATGCTTTGAGCTGACGGTGGAGTGACTGCTGACCTGTGGCTGTAGCTTAGGAGTCTGTAGTTTCATGCCACGATTCTTTTAGATTAAAAAGAACTTTATAATCTGCTGTTTATTTTCTGTTTTATCTTTCCGTCTGTGCCTGTATAAATATTCTACATCAGCATAATTACAGTTCAAGTCAAAACAGCACTATCATTCATTCATGTACAGTTTTACTGATAAATATTTTAATTATACAACTAGATTAGGGATTTTTTAAATAGTTGATTAAACTTGATTATTGAAATGGTTCATCAATTTGTTTTATTTCATAAAATGTTGATCACTGTTTCCTGAAGAAGAAGATTCAACCATCCACAAACCAAAGATCATCAGTTTACTACAAGAAGCTGGAACCAGAAAATTTAGAGATTTTCTTCTTAAAATTCTCTTAAAAAACTCGAATTGATTTATCTAAATAGTTTGAATGATATAATAGTTGGCAACTAATACATTAATCCTTACAGCTCTATAGTGTAAGAACTGCAGCTGTGTATGCATGTAAATAATAGATATGTACATGCATCATCATACAACTGTGCCTTATTCTTTCCCTGTCATCTTTTTTATTATACTTTAGAGCTGCAACTAACAACTACTCTGACAGTCGATTAATCAACAGTTGAAATGATTAATCGATTAGTTGTTTGGTTCATAAAAGGTGTAAAATGTCTTTTTTGTCCACAACCCAAAGATCATCAGTTTATTATTATAGAGACTAAAGAAACCAGGAAATAATCAGAGAAGAGAAGCTGGAACCAGAGAATTTAGACATTTTAAAAATGAATCAAATCATTTATTATCAAGATAATTGGTGATTAACGTAATAATTGGCAACCAATCAATTAAGTATTGCAGCTGTAATCACTATTCATCTGAATATTTTAATGATGCAACTAAATTAGAGCTGAAAATAAAGATTATTTTTAGTGTAGAGAAATCTGCCAATAGACTTTTTTTCCACAGAAGATTTGGACATGAAATAGGTAAAGTCAGGTGTCAACAATGATAATAACTGAGGTTCCATACAAGTTAAATTCAGTCAGTAAATGGTGAACAGAACCTTAATCACTATCATTAATAACAGCTGTGTTTATCTGTTTTATTTCAAGATGGCTGCTGTGAAAAACAATGTTTCGATTAATCCATTTGTGAAATGTCAGAAAATAGTCGTTTATAATTTGCCAGAATCAAAGATGACGTTTTCATGTCTTATTTTCTTCGACCAACAGTCCAAAATAAAGAAAATGAGATCATCATCATGTGAGAAGCTGGGATCAGCCTATATATTGACATTTAGATGATCAGCAAGCTGTTAAAGTTGTGTTGTGTGATCAGTGTGTGGTCTACAGTCATGTCAGCTCATACAGGGACTAATGAGACATGTTGAACACGTCCCTCCATGCAGCAGTGGTCCCCAGTGATTCTGCTGCTGAGACACACTCATTGAGTGGCTGGATGATCCGTCTTCACTTAATGAGAACAGTGGACAGGTAAAACATTTTCCTCCAGAGTCGTTTAAAGGTGCAATAATTCACACTAACAAGGAGGGATGCTATCAAACGGCCTTTGCATTGAGATAATCTGTGAATTCTTCTGGAGAAAACAGCCGTACTAACATTTAATTCACTTACTGATTCATCTTTTGATCATTTTCTCAATTAATGAAGTAGAAAAATGTCAATCACTGTTTCCCAAAGGTCAAAGGTCACATTTTTTTAATTCACAACATAGAAATTTTCTTTTTACTGTCATGAAATACTAAAGAAACCAGAAATTCAAGGAATCCAAGACTTTGGTTATGTTTTTTCTGTATTTTTTTGTTGGAAATGACAGTGACCTACATTTTATTGTATTTTACCCCATATTTAACATTTATAAGCAGCATATAAACATCTGTGTAGTTATACATATAAATAAACATATTTCTATAAAAAAAACATCTTTGTAGCTATGAATCATCTGGAACTTTATGGAGGTAGATTATTCAATATAAAATAAATATTTATTCAAAACAAGTTCTTAAATGCAAAAAAAATATTCAAGATTTGACCACTGTCTTTCTTTAAATGAAAATGTTTTCTTTAACAGAAAAGAAGCTTTTTTTGTTTGGAGCAGTTAAAATGCTTTAAAGTGAATGTTAGAATACATATTTATCTGTAATTGCAGCTAAATGATCAACCACTGCTTAACTTTTCATACACCTCTTATCAATGCTTGTTAGGATGAGTTATAACTTTTGAGAAATACATTAAATATTCACATATTTTCTATATTAGTTTGTTTATAAAGTCCTGAATATCATTTATTCTGATTTTCCTCTAAAAAAGTGATCCAGAATATAGAAGAGGAGGCTGACAAGTACATCTTCACCTGTTTTTATACTGAATAAACCGTGAAGTCAGGTGTTTACATCTGCTGTGAGCACACACACACACACACACACACACACACACTCTGATAGTATTCTGTGAGCGTGTAGGAGGAAACGTGCAGAAATAATGAGTATAAATAATGAGTGTTTGAGTGTGTCGCAGCGAGTGCAGTAAATCCACAATTTGCTCACGCGTGTTAGGCGTGTGCTCTGTTTTCCTCAGGTGCCATTTCATGTGCATACCCTTCATTTTGGGAGTTCACTTCTCCAGGAGAGGCACTTTTTTGTTTTCTTATAATATATATATATATATTTTGCTGAGCACAACACATTTTATGAGGCCTTTTGTATATTTTTTAACAAGCTTGTCACTGAAAGTTACAAACACGGGTGTTTTGGAGCTGTCAATGCCAGAAACAGTTATTGATTCACTGCTGCTGCTGCTGCTTCAGTCTGTTCATGCTGTGTTTTTTGGGGGATTTTTGGATATTTTACACTCATATTCATGTGTTTTTCTTCTTCTTCTTCCCTTTTGCCTTATCCTCCCTCCACCTCCTCCATCACCCTCCAACCCAACCTCCCCGTTTTTCACTCACGGCAGTTGTCGCTGGTTCAGCTTGACTGCTTCGTTAGGGCTCATCATTTGCATTCAGATTAATTATCTAATTACCGACAAATGTCCGGCGGCCACCCCACACACCGGCTCGTCAGCTCTCAGCCTGTAATTATTTTAATCATTTACTTTCATCTGGAGCGTTCCTGCCATACTCCTGTGTTTAGAGGCCATTCTTAATTACCCTGCCAAGACACTCTTTTTCATGAGAGGGAGGGAGGGGGGAGTTGGTTTGAGGGGAAAAGAGAGCAATTGGGTGAGGGAACATCGTGTGTGTGTGTGTGTGTGTGTGTGTGTGTGTGTGTGTGTGTGTGTGTGTGTGTGTGTGTGTGTGTGTGTGTGTGTGTGTGTGTGTGTGTGTGTGTGTGTGTGTGAGGGAGAAAGACCAATGGGGACATGATCCAGAGGCTTTGACAGCACAGAGGAAGCTCCCTGCTCTGCTGGATGCTCTTTCCTCCCTCTTTTCTCTCTCTTTCTCTCACTCTACCCCCCCCTCCTCCTCCTCCTCCTCCTCCCTCCATCATCCCCCCATCCACCCAACCAACTTCCTCATCTCTCCTCCTTTACCCCTCCTCCCCCTCCCCCCGTTATACTTCCTCCCTTTTTCCCTTTATCGCAAGCACACACAGGAATCGCCCGTGGGCTTCAGTGCTCTGACTGCTAATACACTGACACACACACACACACACACACACACACACACACACACACACACACACACACACACACACACACAGAAACATGCAGACAAGAGAGTCATGCGCCCTGTTTGTGGCGCTCATCATCGGGATGCACACATCTTTCCACTATCTGCCTGGAAAATCTCTCCTCCTCTCAGCACGTCTGTCTGTTTCTGTGTCTTCTTTCACCCGTCTCCCTTCATCCCTCCATCCCTCACGTCTCCATCTCCATCTTTCTCTTCTCATCTTTATCTTCTTCTTCTTCTTCTTCATCCCAGTGTTTGGACAGCCTAGCGTCAGGCCTGCTGCTTCCTGTCCACCTCCTGCCTCGTCCCCCACCATGAGGGACGACGGGTCACGCCACACTCCATAATGATGCTCTCATTTTTTTTATTCAAAGAAGATAACACAGTACAGGAATCATGCAAAATAGGTGTTGAATCATATATATTTTTAACTTAAATCAGACAAATTCCACCCCAAAACATTGCTGTTTAAAAAAAATCTATTTCAAATCTTAGGGGAAAATAAATCAATCCATTTACAAATTAATAAAGAAAAGGAAAATCAAATAAATCCATTTAATTAATTCATTGAAAATGTTATAAATGTACTGAGTCATTTACACTACTCACAATAAGATAACAATATTGTTATTTACACTATTTAGTCTGATTTTTATTATATTAAGTTCCATTTAATATTACTAATAATGGATGAGAAGAAACACCAATTAGTTTCTTATTTATTACCCCACACGTCTCTCACAGTGTCCTCAACTTATTGTGAGTAGTGTATATCTATAATGTCCATATAGAAATATACTCGTATATATCGCACATATCCATGAACTATTATACATAATAAATAAATATAATAGCAAAAAGCAATGATGAATATATACAAAAGGAGGAAAAGATGCTGAAGATAAAAATAAATCATGAAATAACTGATATCAGAGATAAAGAGATAAATAAATCAATAAAAATATAATATAATAAAAAATACAATGTGACTATAATACATGTCCATTATGTATGTTCTCATTCTCAACCCTTGAGCCACTCACCCTTTTCTCTCTTTCTATCTATCCCTCTCTCTCTGGCTGCTCTTGTTAAGAAATGGAGACTGTGTGTGTGTGTGTGTGTGTGTGTGTGTGTGTGTGTGTGTGTGTGTGTGTGTGTGTGTGTGTGTGTGTGTGTGTGTGTGTGTGTGTGTGTGAGAGAGAGAGAGAGAGAGGAGATACAAGCTCTGTAATTGGGCTCTTGAATATTTAAGTCGCCTGGGATGAAAGTTTAATGAAAAGATGATTATCTACCAGTTTATCACACACCACTGTTACATATTTCATTTTCATATCCTCACACGGAGTCCGTTCTGGCAGCTGTGGATTACGGAGTTATGATCTAGTGAGTGTTGGAAAATACTCAGCAAAAAAATAAATAAATAAATAAAACGATGCCAAGAAGAGAGATGATACAGGCCCTTCAAGGAAAAGATTGTCAACACGTCACATTAATCATCAGTTTATTCTCTGCTATGAGCAAAACCGTTGAATCGGGATGATTCTTGTACCTTCAGTGACGTTTAGCAGATGTGGACATGTTAATAATAATAATAGTAATAGTAATAAAGCAGAATATATTATAATATTCATATATATATATATATATATATATATATATATATGAAATGGGGTTGGAGCCAAAAAAAGTCTTTATTATAAAATGTAAGGTTGGAGTTAAAAGTTATGGCCAAGAACATAAAAAATATAGTGATGCTATCCATTGCATTATGGGAAATGTAGGATCTGGTGTTTTGGGGCCTTGACTTGCTTCAATTTAGCTTATTCTTTAAAATAATAAAAAATCAAAACAAAAAAAGTTTACCAAAAATTAGAAATAAGGTCTTTACGTTTACTTATTTATTAATATTATATTAATTTAGTGAACTGTTCCTTTATTTTTCTGTCAATATTTTTAATGAGGAAGGCTGGAATTATTATTATTAGACTAAACGTTTCTAGAAAATGTATTTAGTTTGTTTTAAAACATTTTTGTCAACGTTATATGAACACTTTAATGAGTAATATAATTGGATATAAATAATAATCTGAGAATTTATTTGTAGGGACTCCATTAAAACTACTCAAATTTAAACATATTAAGTCTAGAAATACATAAATTAAACATACATACAATGAATACATAAACTACAGTGAACATTAGCTGTGAATCTTGCTGTTGGTTAAGTTTGAACTCGTTTATAAGTCTCGTTTATAAGAAACAAATGGAAAATCCTGGTTTCAGACATTAATGAAGAGATAAAGTCAGCTACCTTAAAGCTTAATGCATCAGATGTTAACTTAACACTGGTTTCATCCCATTCTGCTGCATGAGTCTCACCTTCACAAACAGCCTGGAGACAGTTCAATAAAAGAACAGCACAAGGACACTCTTTCCTTTATTGAATTGTGGGGATAAACAGACGCCTGTTTGTTATTCATTCTCATTATTCATAATGGTGGGGACATTAATCCCTCTTTTTTTGCTTAAAGATGGTGTGAAAAAGCAGCATGCGTGTCGCACTTTTTGCCAAACCCCAGTGGAATAACAGGGACTGTGGAGTTTTTTTATTTAGGGGAGGGGGGGATTATTCAGGAGGACCCACACATAGCCTTAGGCCACAGTTTGGAATGGGACACAGTTTGGACGGCAGAGATTAGACACCAAAAAGGACCATTTTAGGCAAAAAAAACACAGCATACACAGGTCAGCATCTTATTTAGTAACTGCATCGTGATAATAATACACAGACTTTATTATAGACACAGGAAAATAAAGATAAGAGGAGATGCTTCCCACACGACAATGTTGAAGTGGCATCAATCTGAATTATTTGATTATTTTCTTTTTTTTGGCAAAGTTGCAGAGATAAATTCATGAGCTGCATTATTAAACAGCCTCAGCTTCATCCACAGGACGCCATATGTTTACGCTCAAATCTAAAACATGAAATCCAGCTGAATGGAAGAAGCTGCTGGGGACTGAAGTGAAGCTGATAAAATCCTAAAGGATCACAGCATCACAGAATCAAACCACTACATACAATACATAAGTTACATAACAAAAGTCTCAGCTACAGCAGTAAATAAATTCAGTCTGGGACATGAAAAAGGTCAAAGGTCACTAAATAGAGGTTTGCCTGGTGCACTGCTACAATTTCTCTAATAGTATTTCACGATTTTTCTTAAGATTTTTCTATTTTTTGATATATTCTAGCTCACAGTAACATGAATTTATTGAGCCTATACATAAATTGCATGAGAAAAACCTCGGCTACAACACTAAATAAAGTATGTTTATCTGTAGTAAGCACAATTCAGTCTGGTACATGAAAAAGGTCAAAGGTCTCACTAGGTGTCTAAATGGCACCAAATAGAGGTGCTCTAAAATGCTCTAAAACTGGACTGGTTTGTGTTTCATGCATCCATCTTGGCATAAATACTGATCATACATTGGGCTAATGATTCCTGGATTATTCAGGCTTATAATTTATTTTTCCAAGATAATATTTACTATGTTTTTCTTAGGCAGAGATTGAATATTTTAGATTTTCCTTGTGTATTGTGCATTGAACAGGGTAAAGCACAGGCTCACCTGTATCCAAAAACTACATGAAATGCATAGAAAAGTATTTTAATTCAGTCTGGTATATGGAAAAAGGTCAAAGGTCACAACACAATTCTAAAAAAAACCTCTAAAACTGCACCGATTCAAGTTCCATGCATCTATCTTAGCATAAATACTGATCACACAGTAGACTAATGATTCCTGGATTATTTGGGCTAATAACTCACTTTTACCAAGATGATATTCACTGTAAAACTGGACTGAATTTTAGATGATGCTATATTCTAGTTGTATTTGCTCTGTCACAGTAAGACATGAATAGATTCTGACTCTTCTGTAGTCACCCACATGTTGTAGCTTTCCTTTGATGCCAGATTTATGTACAAAGTGCTTGTGGTTTTTCATTTATCAGGGTAAAGAACAGTATCAAATCATTACATCCAATACAGAAATTGCATTAGAAACGTCTCAGCTCAAAACTAAATTTGAAATTTTAAATCTGTATGAAGCACAATTCAGTCTGGTACATAAAAAGGTCACACTCAAAATAGAGGTTCACCTGGTTATACTAGTTCTAAAAAACTTAAAATCACAGTTCCATGCATCTATCTTGGTATAAATACTGATCAGACATTGGACTAATGATTTCTGGATTATTTGGTTTCTAACCAAGATGATATTCACTGTAAAACAGGATCGAATTTAAGGTTTTGTTTGCAGTGTTCTGTCTTTATTTGCTCTGTCACAGTAACATATTAATTGATTCTGACACTTTTGTAGTCACCCACATGTTGTAGCTTTCTTTTGATGCCAGATTTATCTACAAAGCCTTTTTTTCTTTTGCATATTTATTGTGGATATGTCATTTTGAGGAGGAAACCTTACAAAAATCGGCCTGGAGCTTATAAAGGAGTGTGTTAACCCTGAGTTCTGAGTTTGTCTGCACCCCTAAAACTCTCCTGGCGACTGCAGAATCCGCCTCTTATCGGCGTTTTAAGCCACGATTTCACGGCGCCGACCCCGCACCGCTTGCTGCTTTTGTGGCCGGGGTGTCACCGTTTAGCCCCGTCTTTTTTCATTTTTTTTTTTTTTGCTCCTTGGAAACCTTGGCCCGGGCCACGGGGGACCCCACGCCGCTCCTCGTCGGGGGAGGAGAGGGAGGACAGAAAAGAAAAAGAGCAAGTTAAATGGAAGTGACAATCTGCAAACATTCCTGCCGGCAGCTGCGCAGCATTCTCCATACGCCCCCCCCCCTCGCCGCCCGCCCTGCGACCCCCCGTGTTTGGCACACGCACCTGCCGCTCCCAGCCGGATAATCTATGGGTGGATCCAGGGCCGGGTCTTCCCCTCAATGCGCTCTTGAGAAAACCCCTTATGCGTGAAAAAGCCCCCTTTTCTCCTCCTTTTGTCCGGCGCAGTTTTATGGGACAACATCGGGCATTATGAGGTTTGGGGGATTTTCCACGGGACTCCATAGAAGGGTATAATCCTTTCAGGCACGGGACGAATAAGAAAGTTTTAACCTGCTGTTTTCATATTTATTAGCTGGTTATAGCAGACGAGGCAGCTGAGGCGTTAACACCGCCCTCCTCCCTCCCACACACACACACACACACACACACACACACACACACACACACACACACACACAGGGGGATTCGAGTCCTGGAATCAGAGATTGACGCGATGCTGGGGCCCTCATAATGGACCTGATTGCTTTAACTAAATTAGTCAAGAGAGTCAAGTGGGTGAATGACACTGGGGTCATAAAGGCCTGAAAACACTGTGAGTTTGTGCTTCAGTCAACAGGCTGTTACATCACTTTATTGGGTTATTCAGCTAATAATATCTAATAATATCTAATGTAAGAAAGTGAAGAAAAGATCCATAAGAAGAGGAAACTGGAGAAAGTTTCATACAAAAAACAACCATTTATGGACTTTTTATCATTTATTTCTAGCATTTATGTCTTATATATGTTTTTTTGCAATTGTTTGTTCTTGAAAACATAAAAGTGCACAAATCTAAACATATTTAAAGATCACACCTGTGTTAGTCTTGTATACACATCAATAAAAAACACATATATGTGTTAATTGAGGTTTGAATGATGTTTTTACATTGATTCTAATGAAACCACTTTGGAGCAATGTGATTATCTGAATCTTTTATGTATGAGACAGAAAGTTATTTAAAAATCATTCTAAATGGATGGCAGGCTCTGCAGACATAATAACAGAGAAAAATATTATAAAAATGATAATTAATTTTGGAGTAAAATGAGAAGTTTAATTAAACAGGTGCAACTCCCTCCTGTTCGGTTCATGTGGGAACTCGTTCTCTTTGAATCCTACTTAACACATCTTTTGGTTATGTATTTGATCTTAATTTAACCAGGACGGTCTCTTAAGAAGGAAATATTTCCAGGAGAGTTTTAGCCAAAATACCTAATGATAAATGTGGCAAATGAAAAGAGTAATGAAGAAAAGTGGTTTAAACACAGGATTTTCCTCAAACCTCAACCTGCTAAAACAAGCTTCTGTTCTTGCTCATTATAGTCAGTAAAATGTCAAAGTTTTTATATATTTAGTTGAAATAGTGAGTATTTTCTAATCCACTTTTACTGAAGTGAACACACCACAGCTTCTATAGAAATGGAATGAATCTAAAGAAAGTTTGCATTATTCCAGGTTCTGTGATTTTCACCATAAGTGCTGCAACTATTCTGATCGATTAATCTATCGACTATTGAAACAATCAGTCCACAACCCAAAGATCATCAGTTTACTATTATAGAGACTAAAGAAACCAGGAAATAATCAGAGAAGAGAAGCTGGAACCAGAGAATTTAGACATTTTATTCTTAGAATTGTCTTAAATTGATTAATCGATTATCAAAATAGTTGGTGATGAATGTGATAGTTGGAAACTAATCGATTAATCAACTAATCGTTGCAGCTCCACATACAAGTTAAACAGCTTGTGTCCATAAAATGTGTTTATTTGCTGTAATAGTGAGTATTTTCCAATAAGACCAAGCTTCTTATACTGAAGTAAATGCACTACAGCTTCTATAGAAATGGCAAAAATCTCAAGAAGTCTATCTGTCTAACCCAAAGATCATCAGTTTACTATTATAGAAGACTGAATAAAGAAATAATCAGAGAAGAGAAGCTGGAACCAGAGAATTTGGACATTTTCTTCTTAAAAAATAATTTAAAT
Source organism: Lepturacanthus savala (assembly GCA_030544235.1). Classification (NCBI taxonomy): domain Eukaryota; kingdom Metazoa; phylum Chordata; class Actinopteri; order Scombriformes; family Trichiuridae; genus Lepturacanthus; species Lepturacanthus savala. The sequence continues at coordinate 6,217,641 of CM060472.1, read as the reverse complement.
TGATTAATCGGTTATTATAATAGTTGGCGATGAATGTAATAGCTGTTAACTAATCAATGAATCATTTGCAGCATAGATAGATGTTTCTCCTCTTTTCCAAATGCTTGTGGATTTAACTGTTATTCCTAATAGTTACATCTATCTATCTATCTATCTATCTATCTATCTATCTATCTATCTATCTATCTATCTATCTATCTATCTATCATCTATCTATCTATCTATCTATCTATCTATCTATCTATCTATCTATCTATCTATCATCTATCTATCTATCATCTATCTATCTATCTATCTATCTATCATCTATCTATCTATCTATCTATCTATCATCTATCTATCTATCTATCTATCTATCTATCTATCATCTATCTATCTATCTATCTATCTATCTATCTATCATCTATCATCTATCTATCTATCTATCTATCTATCTATCATCTATCTATCTATCTATCTATCTATCTATCTATCTATCTATCTATCTGTGTGTTATTGTGTGTTGTTTCTCTTCTGACGACAGGTCTTTCTATCCAGTTCATCATACACAGGCCTCAGGGCCGAAGCTCCCCCCACCTCCTCCTCCTCCTCCTCCACCTCCTCCTCCTCCTCCCTGCTCCTCCACCTCCCTCTACCACCACCACCCCCTTTCTGTCAAAGCTGATTGTTTCCACGCCAGCGAAGTGCTGGGGGCTAACACACTGTCACACTACATCAGGCAGAGGGAAGAAGGGGAGAGAGGGAGCGGGTGTGATAGGGTATATATGTATTTCTGTGTTCAAAAAGATCCACACAAAACAGCCAAAGCCCAGGCTGCAGCAGGGATTCCCAAACTTTTTCTCATGTCAAGGGCGTCCGGCTGTAAGGCCACGGATCCCAGACTCTGTCCTAAGGAGCTCAGAGGACTCTTAGTGTTTAAATGCCACTCGGGACACAGAGGGAGATGTAAGCGTCTGCAGCGACAGAGGATGAGGAGGTAAATCTGACAGCAGGAAGAGTGAAGGCTGCTCACAGCCAGGAGAGGAGCAAATGTCAAACACTCCATTAAACATCAGGGGAATTATCATTATCTTTTGCTTGATTTTGAGTTTTTTTTTTAACTTTTGAAACCTCACTGATGAGACAAATTCCAGCCAGAGTTTGGAAAGAAAATGATGCACATTTAATTCTCAGCGTAAACATCATATAGCTTTGAATACAGAGCTGCAACAAGGTGATACAGACTCTACAGTACATGATGCTGTCAGGAAGCGTGAAATAAGGTGATTTGTCAAGCTTAAAAACCAAAGTAAAATGTGAAAAACGCATGTTGACAACACAATATCAGGATGATTTCCTTGATATTTAGACTGTACTTGTGTTCCACCAAAGATTGTAGGTGTTAACATAAGGAAACATGGGGAGCTGTAGTATAATATCCTACAGAGACTTGCTGTAAGGTCTGTGACCAGCTCTAATGAGTCATTTTCTCTTTTTTCTTTGATGATTTGACTGAAGATGGACCAGAAACTTGGCCCTAATTCATCATTTCTTATTCTGTGTTATTCTTTCTTTCTCAAAATAAAAACAATCCTATCTGTAAATTGTGACCCTTCTCATACTTTTATCAACATTTTCTAATTGTTTTTATCATGACTATTTAAACCAAAGCTCCTTGACATTGAATATTGAACGCAACCACCAAAAAGTGTCATTTTCCCTTAAGGTTTTATTGGAATCAGTTATAGAGGCAAAGTGAAGATTAGAGGGAAGTAATTTCATGTTTGGAATCACTTTATAAGACATTATTATTCAGAATCTAGTGAAAAACAACACACACACACACACACACACACACGCACACACACACACACACACACACACACACACACACACACACACTGCTCCACACACTGCTGGATGCTTACTGCTGCCCCCTGTTGTCAAAGCACAAGAACATGAACAGGTGTCAGTCTGATCTAAGTGGGTCTGTGATGGAGAGTCTCCCCCTAGTGGACATGTTTAGTATTTACCATCAGAAAACATGCGTGTGTGTGTGTGTGTGTGCGTGTGTGTGTGTGTGTGTGTGTGTGTCCTCCAAATCAGAGATGCATCTATTTATAGAGTGTGTGAATGTTCATGATGTGTAGCAGAAAAAAAGAGAAATTCTCTTGATGTTATTTCAAGCAGGACTCAATTGTCTTGCTCTTGACAGATGAAGTGTGACATAAGGCCAGAGGTCAGAGGTCAAACTCAGACAGAGTACTGGTTTAGTATCTCTGAATGGTCTCTAAACCTTTCTAAATTATGATTGATGGGTGAAATCACCTTTACTGTTACTGCAGTAACAACAAGTTAAATCTATACGTCTGATTACATCAGGGTAAAATCATCATATGTGGTGAATAATCATTTGATGAACATGTACACAGTTTCACTCTGTTATTGTGTGATTTATTATCATAAAATAAATAAATAAGTGGATCAATTACAGATTATGCCACTAGGCTTCTTCTTTCTTTAACCATTTAAGATCCAGGCTGATTTTTTTACTTTTCCTGCTCTAAATCATAATAAATCTAGAATATCTCTACAACTAAAAAGGTTATTGTAGTTAAACCTGGAATTAAAACAAATCTACAACATGTGAGACAGAAGAGTCAGAATCTATTTATGTTGCTGTTACAGAGCAAATAAAATAGTGATTGATATATTCTTGAACTAAGCTAAATTATCTTATTAATGTAAATAAATTACAAAGGAGGTTTAGGATTTTAACATCAAATAAAAGATGTGATGGTAAATGTATTATTATCTATCAATAACGGGCTTTAGGCCTTTGAAGAGGTGAAATAGAGGATAAATGTATTTAAATGTTCTGCTTCTGGCTCAGTTTCTTTAGTGACATATGAGATTAAAATTAAAAACAGAAGCTGAGCTGGATTATAAAACAGAATGCACATCCTTTTCTTGGCATCATGAAGGCGCCACAAGGCCCTACACACACATACACACACACACACACACACACACACACACACACACACACACACACACACACACACACACACACACACACACACACACACACACACACACACACACACACACACACGCACGCACGCACACACACACACACACACATCAAACATAAAAACACATATAATAGCCCACCTGTCATCTTCAGGAATTCTTTTCAATCCCTTTTCACGTGTTCAGGATCATATAAAGTATGAATTATTTACACTTTACACTCTGATGTTATCACTTCCTAATAACTCACTAACAGGAATTATTGTTGATTGATGACTAATAAAGCTTCATTTATCAGGTTTTGAATTTTGTTTTTTTGTTCACCATAAAGACCACTTTAATGGACTGTTTGACCTTTGACCTTCAGAAAATGACCTGCTGTGTATCAAGAAACCAAAAACCCATTTGTAATCACCTTTTTGAAGACAATTTCTTTTATTATTAACTTCAGATGCACAAACACTTCCTGTTAGTTTATTAGAAGGTGAGAAACATGTGACTCTTATTATTTACGACTATTTAGAGATTGATCATTTTAACAGATGAGTTTTCAGCAGTGATGCTTCACAAACACCAGGTAAGATGCTGCCAATAAATCACCCAATAACTGATCTATAAAACATTAGTGAATGGTTAATTAACAGTAAGGAATTCACCAATAAACCTTCATATTATCACCTTATTAAAATAATGGCCCAGGTCGTTTTTTCAAGTTTTGGGGAAAAACACCAAAAAAACCTCTATCACCTTCACTTATGTAACATTAAAGAATAAAGTGACTTTATGCCACTTTCTGCACATTCTAGTGTGACTTTATTCAACTTTATTCAACTTTAAACCTGGATTAAACTGTCCTTTATTCCATAGTTCCAACTTACATTAACCTGGAGTTAAATTAAACTAATGTCAGCTCCTTCTTCATCACTTTCCCAGCTCTTCTTTACCTGTTTTATTGAATGTAACGTCCAGTTCTGATGACTCTTTGAAACCTGAGATGTGATGACACATGTTTAATGGACTGAAGATCCTGGAACTTCACTTCTTTATATTTGGCTGCATATTTACTGCATTTATTGATATGTACAGCACTTTATATTAAATTATTACTAAACTATAACTTGTGGAATTCAGACTAAATTAAGTATATAAGTATATTATAATTAATCCAAGAATCAAGTTAAAGCAGCTTCCATCATGAAAGCTGTTAATTTGTCATTTTATCCTGATTTGAGCTAAAAACCTTGAAGTAAAATGTCCATTGTCCTCTGGGCCATAAAGAGTCTGGATTGAAGTGAATTTATCAGATCAAAGACTCTATTTAGTCAGAAAATGATTTATTACCAGTATTTTAATAGGTTGGGGATAAAGTTAGAAAAGTGTAGATTGTTAGTGACTATCAGTGGTGGGAGGGGAATGATGAATGTGTCTTCCTCCAGCTGATATTTGGATGTTGAATTACTTCCTAAAACATTATCATATGCTCTAAAAATACTGGAACACTTATTTTTCCTGCGGTGAGTGTGAGCACCACTTTTCTCTCCCCCCTAGTGTGTGTGAGCTTTCATAATCTTTGTTTGGATGCATTTCTAGCCCTCTCCCCCTCATTTAACTACCCTGAAATCACGTCTCGCCGATTTACAGAGTCGCCATCAAAGCCATGTTTGTTCTATTTATTTTTTCTTAAGGTGTTTTTCTTGCTCGTTGCTTCTTACAAGTCACTATCCCGGTGTAAACGCGTTATCCGTCCTCTTTTGACGCTGCGCAAAACATCCACCTTCAGCCAGCGAACAACGGATCAATATGTAAATTCACTCCGATTTTCCACTGTGTGGATGTCTGCGTCCAAGAGAGGCGATAAGCTTCAGGGGGAAAAAGCTGGGGAGTAAGTAAGGAGGCACAGGGATTATCCCAAACTTGCCCCGGGGTTTGGCTCTCCTGTGCGTAACCGGACCGCGCGTCTGTTCACCGGGGCCCTTATAGGACACGCAGGGCCCCGGGGCGCAGACTGACAGGCTCCCCGGGGCCCCCACCCACCCAAAAGCTGCAGATTACAGGGTGGCAACGAGGCTGGTATCTCTGCGAACACGCACACACACATGCGCGCATGGAGAGAGGTGCGGTGATCCTGCGGTGCCCGCGGCGGCGGCGCATGCCCGCAAAGATTGAGGCGCTCACACGGCTATCACACTCCCCAGCCCCGTGTGATGGGACGATACACAACTACTTTGTTGGGCTGACAAAGAGGAGATTGTTAGCTGAAAGGTCATCCGCCTCAGGGCTGTAGAAGATTTTAAAATAAATAAATGAATAATAAAAATGCCCATCTATAGCTCTATCCTCTCAGAGAGAGCTTTGATAAAGCCTGGAATCATTCTGAAAAGCTCTGAGCTCTTTAAAGGCCAAGTGCATCTGCTCTCAGATCTATTTATTTAAAGTTTCCTCTACTGAGAAATGTGTTCATCAACCAACTTTTCAACATTTTCAAGTTGATTTCATCATCAAATCTGTGAAATCTGAGTTTTCCACATGCAATAATGCAGACTGGCCCCTTAAAATGACTATTTATTGTGCATATTTGATCAGGATATAAGTCATTAAGCAGGAAATGTTGCATAATGATTAATACACCAAACTCAACCATAAATGCACTGCAAAGACTGACATTTTAACAGGTGAAATGTATTGTTTTTGGTACAATTAGTCCAGTATTCAGTAGAATTATTCAACTGGCAGATCATTCATCTTATTTCAAGTGAAAACGAGACCAAACTGATCCAAATCGGGAAATAATAAGCAAAATATATAACAGACGTTAAAGGGTTAAAACCAGACCAAATTGATGGAAATCAGGAACAAAAAAGATAATTCTACTCAATATTGGATTAAATTTACCAAAACCAAGATATTTTCACCTGTTAATGTTTGAATTTGGTCGATTAAATGATTGATTTGTTCTTAGTGGACTAAGGATTTATTGTCATTCCTGCTGAATTATTTATATCCTGATTAAATATGAGCACTAAGTAGTAATTTGAAGTTTTAAACTTGAAAATGAGTCGAAGTCTAAACTTGTTTAGACTTTAGCTTTTCCAGTGTGTAATCAAACAAAAATAAATAACACAAGAAATGTTGAGATATAAGTTCATTTTATTCATCATAGTTTTCTCTATATATACAGCTTTATTATCTCCATATATATAAATCATCTATAACACTGTTGCATGATATTTTCCTATATATTTATATTTTTTGGTATGGCAGGCGTTTTCTACTCACAGGTCAGACAAACATGGATAAACAACGTATTAATCCGAACGACGCATGTTCATCATTTCATTGCTTTTGATCCAAGATTCATGGTGAATCTTAAAGAGTTAGTTTTGTTGTAGATATACGAGGTTTAATGATGGTTTTCAGACAAGTTGAATACATTTATTGATGAAAACCAATACAATCGAATCAAAAAACGTCTTATTGATGGGGTGAAATGTCTTCAGGAAACAGTGAATCTCGTGAATCTCCCTCTCTCTGACTTCCTGTTTTCCGACGCCGCTCCCCTTCGCTCTCATTGGCTGACGGCGGCGGCGGGGGCGGAGCTGTTGACGGCAGCGCCCATCCGCAGCAGCTCCTTCCTGTTGGTGAGGATGACGTCGAAGGTGGACTGCAGGCGGTTCTGCTGCTCCTGGATGCGGCCCTGCAGCGTGCGGACCCAGCGGATCAGTGCCAGCCGCCGGTACATGGTGAGCTGGACCTGGTGCTTCTCCATCTCCTGGGCCTTGAAGCGCTCGCGGTCCCTCAGCGTCCACACGGCGTCCGTCAGCTCCAGCGGCTCGCCGTCCGAGTCCGAGGACTGGTCCTCCTCCTCCTCCTCGCCGCCACGGCCACGCCCCCCCACCACCTCCTCCTCCGGGACGTCTCCCAGCCTGCTGGACCGGCGCCGGGCCCGGCTGGCACCGCCCTCCTCCTGGAGGTTGGACCTGGGCTCGCCGACGCCGACCCGGTCCCAGCCTCCCGTCAGCGCCGCCTCGCTGCCGCTCTCCAGGTTGAGGGAGGACACGCTGGACTGGTAGCTGACCTCCGACCCTGAGTCGCTGTCGCCCCATTCGTCGTCGTCCTCATTAGGCTCCGCCCCCTCCTCCTCCTCCTCCTTCCCCCTGGAACCAGAGCTGCTCTTCCTCCTCCTCCTCTGCGGCTCCCTCCTCGCCCTCAGCTTCTCCTCGTTCATCATCATCATCATCGTCATCCTCGCCTCCTCCTCTTCCTCGCCCTCCATCCGCCGCTCCTCCGCCCCGTCCGGCGGCACACGGCCATACCCGTCATCGCCGCTCTCGATTTCCGGCAGCGGCTCCAGGGTCCTCCAGCAGGGGAGGCGGGAGCGAGGCGACAGCACCGCCGTGTTGCTGTGGTGGAACCCCGGTGAGGAGGAGGGGGAGGGGGAGGAGGAGGAGGTCGGGGGGTCACGACCCAACGGGCCTAAGTTACGGGGACGCACCTGGTTCCGGTTTTCGTCTCCTCCTCCTCCTGTCGTGAAGCTCTCATCGTCCTTCCCGGGCAGGAAGTTAAAGTTGCCGTCTTTGTCGCACTTCCTGTTCCGCAGCGAGGAGGCGGAGCCATTGTTGGCGCCGCCATAGGCCGAGTTCAGAGGTTGGTCCTGATGGTGAAGCATCACCGGCCTCGACTGAGTCTCCCTGAAACGTCAAAGAGACAAAGACACGTTAACACATCTCTGTTTAGGAGGTCAAATGTCACGTTACTGATGCAGATATTCCATGTTTTAGGGAAAATATCAAAAAAACTTGGTACCAGAAACTTTTAAAGAATTAAAAACACATTCTTTTATATGGATGGATTAAATATTTAAAAATTATCATTCTTTTTCAATTACACCATTTGACATATTGTGTAAAAAAATCACACAAAATGATATGAATGGACTTTTAATGACAAGAAACCACCATGAACACAAAATGTACATTTTGAGACCTGATGAATTAAAACTGTATTTTAAGTAGTATTTGTCTTTCTCATCTTACCAAACATTATTTGTTACTGACCCAAAAGTGAATTCTGATTCAATAATCAAGTTTTGGAAAATCCACAAAAAATCCAAGAACTCTTTTATAAGTAAAAGGCTCTAACCTGTTAAAATCCTAAACCTCCTGATCCAGCAGCAGCATTGACTTTTATTCATTAATCCCAGTATTAAACCTCAGCTCCAATAATAAATAAAGTATTTTATCTGTAGTAAAACACAATGACACTGTTACAGCATCAATATATATCATCAATATCCACATCATCAATACATTAATAAAATAGTTTAATAGAATATCAGTAGTAGCTGCAACTAACTACTATTTAATTTACTGTTTGTGATTTCTATGATTTATCTCTTAGTTTTAAATAAAGTGTTTTTTTTAAATATTCCAACTATATCTGCTCTATAACAGCATTTGTAGATTTAGTTTGATTCCAGGTTTAAGTATAATAACCTTTGTGGTTGTAAAGATCTTCCATATTTATTCTCATTTATAGCAAGGAACTTCTTACTTATCCACTTATTAAAGTTTTTTAATAAGTTCTTATAGAAGAGTTCCTTTTTGTTGTTATGTATATGATGGAACAAACTCTCTAAGAACTGCATAGATTTTTTTATTCTTATTTAATTTTAATTAATTTTACATTTCTTCTTCTTATTTAATTTAAAATTCAACTGTTTTAAATTGTATCTTAGTGATTTTAATGTTTTATGTAAGTCACTGTTGTTGAGATGTGCTTTACAAATAAACTTGCCTTGATTTAATTGATATTTCCCTTGTTTTTATGTTAATTTACTTAATATTTTTTAGTCTGTGTCAGTGTTCAACCAGCATTTAACAGTTTCCTTGAATTAAGCATGAGCCAAATATTTTTAGGAGAATATTTATCTATAAGTATTTTTTGTTTGTTTTTGAGTATATATTTGAGTATTAAAAGATCTCGTCCTGTTCTGCAGAATAATCCAGTGTTTTATCCCGAGCAAATGTTTTTTGTCTCTTCGTGTTGATTATATTTATATGATAGAGTCTTCAAACCAGGAGGCTGCACAGATCAGACATGAAAACACTAAGATTGGACGCGCTCGCTGAGTAAAAACAGGCTGGATTATAAAGAACAATCAGACAAACATGGATGAGCCCAAACAACAATGAAACAGAAGAAAAGAGGCAAAAAATTAAATCCACTTCACCCTCCCACCTCACACACACACACACACACACACACACACACACACACACACACACACACACTGGTGGGTTGCAGCAAACTCCTTGTTTATAATGTCTATAACTACAGGCTGGTCTGCACACTCCACTTCTATTAGCATCAAATATTTACATGTCTCCTCAGAATGGAAATTTCTCTAATCCTGACTTCAGGCTGCTGTCAATCAACCCCCTCTCCTCTCCTCTCTCCTCCTCTCCTCTCCTCTCTCCTCCTCTCCTCTCTCCTTCTCTCCTCTCCTCTCCTCTCCTCTCCTCTCTCCTCCTCTCCTCTCCTCTCCTCTCTCCTCCTCTCCTCTCCTCTCTCCTCCTCTCCTCTCTCCTTCTCTCCTCTCCTCTCCTCTCCTCTCCTCTCTCCTCCTCTCCTCTCCTCTCTCCTCCTCTCCTCTCCTCTCCTCTCCTCTCTCCTCCTCTCCTCCTCTCCTCTCTCCTCTCCTCTCCTCTCCTCTCCTCTCTCCTCCTCTCCTCTCTCCTCCTCTCCTCTCCTCTCCTCTCTCCTCCTCTCCTCTCCTCCTCTCCTCTCCTCTCCTCTCCTCTCTCCTCCTCTCCTCCTTCTCTCCTCTCCTCTCCTCTCCTCTCTCCTCCTCTCCTCTCTCCTCCTCTCCTCTCCTCTCTCCTCCTCTCCTCTCTCCTCCTCTCCTCTCTCCTCCTCTCCTCTCCTCCTCTCCTCTCTCCTCCTCTCCTCTCTCCTCCTCTCCTCTCCTCTCTCCTCCTCTCCTCCTTCTCTCCTCTCCTCTCCTCTCCTCTCTCCTCCTCTCCTCTCTCCTCCTCTCCTCTCCTCTCTCCTCCTCTCCTCTCTCCTCCTCTCCTCTCCTCTCCTCTCTCCTCTACTCTCTCCTCCTCTCCTCTCCTCTCTCCTCCTCTCCTCTCCTCTCCTCTCCTCTCTCCTCCTCTCCTCTCTCCTCCTCTCCTCTCCTCTCCTCTCCTCTCTCCTCCTCTCCTCTCTCCTCCCCTCCTCTCCTCTCCTCTCCTCTCTCCTCCTCTCCTCTCCTCTCCTCTCCTCTCCTCTCCTCTCCTCTCTCCTCCTCTCCTCTCTCCTCCTCTCCTCTCCTCTCTCCTCTCCTCTATCCTTATCTCTCCTCTCCTCTCCTCTCTCCTCTCCTCTATCCTTATCTCTCCTCTCCTCCCCTCCTCTCCTCTCCTCTCCTCTCTCCTCCTCTCCTATCTCCTCCTCTCCTCTCCTCTCCTCTCCTCTCCTCTCCTCCTATACAGGCGCGTGCCCGCGGTGCTGAAGGACAGCGACTCTCGGGAGCGCGCGTGCCGGCTCAGACCGCTGCTCGTGGACGAGGAGAAAACAACCGATCACGTTAGAAATCGACGTATTTCTGTCTCCGGAGGCTGAATATCAAAAACAAAAAACATATACAAATACATTAAAAACAAAAAAACGTGAAATGATCGATATTGTCTTGAAATAAATGCTTCAGGGCTGATTTCTGCTTGGATCTGAACGTATTCTCCCCAGGCAACAACGTCAATATGCCTTTAATGCGAAGGTAAAAAATAATAAAATAATACAAATAACAGCAAAGCAGCTCAGCTGCAGGGTGGATGTTCATAATCTTTAAAAAAACGACCAATGGCGCTGAATGGCTGCATCTGTGCGGATTAGTGATGCATTAGAATTCACTGAAGGTTAAAAAACACGATTCACCTCTAGATCTGCACCAGACGACGGGAAAAGAAGCGACATGTGTTCTAGTCTTGGTTGAAATAGTAAAAAAATAGATATATATAGAGAGAAAATGCGTAATTGTTGTCCATAGCAGCGCGTTATGTAACGCTCACCCCATCTCAGTGCAGGCTCCTCTCTATCCCTCAGGAAAACAACCCAGACCTTCCTGTCTCTGCCTGTTTGCTGCTTGCATAAATCACAGAGTGAGTGACAGGGATCCGACTGGATCCATAGCAAAGGTCGCTGTGCTTTCTTCTTACCTTTTTGCTGGTTTGCTGTTCGGTGGCGACGCTGGACACTGCGCCCTCCCAGTTTTTTTCTCCTTCCCCCTCCTCCGACAATCCTATGTGGCGTTGTCTTCCTCTCTCCTCCTCCTCCTCCTCCTCCCATCCCCTGACTCCCAGCAGAGGTTCTAGGAAGAAGAAGAAGAAAAAAACAAAAAAACAAGACTGGCTGAGTCATAACACTTCCGAAACTGGGTTGGGACTGAAGAGGAAACTGTAGAGAATGAACTCGGACAATCCACCGTGAGAACATGGTTTTTATAGCTACTGTTGGATTATTGTTTTACTGCAGGAGCTTTAAAACGCACAGGAACAGGCCTATAGGCTGCACTGTATATCACAACCCACACAGCCACATGATGGCACCATTTTGATTATTACAATGATTAATTAATTAGTTGTTTGGTTCATAAAATGGGGTAAAATGTAGATTCAACCTAAAATGTCTTGTTTTCATCAGTTTACTATTATAGAAGAATAAAGAAACCAGAATTTGGACATTTTCTTTTTATCAAAATAGTTGGATTAATGTAATAGCTGGCAACTAATCGATTAATCGACTCGAATCGATAACTACTATTAATTAGAATCCAAATAAACAGCAGTAAGCCTTTATTTTAGAATCTCTAATTCTCTAGGAAACTAGATTTTAACAGAGTATAATTGTTAAAAAAAGTTTAGACTCTTTTATAATAGAAATGATAAAACTTTGAATGTATGTCAATGTACAAATATTAGTGAATTCTATTTCAAGGTGCCGTCTATCTGCTTTTTTCTTGTGATTTCAAGGCAGTTTAAAAATAAGTTAGGGTTCGAGATGGTGTCACATGTGATGAGGACCAGTAGATTTATGATGGTACAGCCTCATTAACACTGCAGGGCTGAACTGGAATACGAGGCCTCCAGTAGCTGGTGGCAAATATATTGACAACTGACAAAGAGATATTATTTGATGATCTATTTTTAAATTTAGAAATGTGAGCTTCTATTTACACAACTTTCCTATCTGTGTGGTAGCTAAAGAAATACACAATAAATATATTGTTGTCATTTTTAAATGGTGATTTGAAGGTAAAATAACCAAAAGTGGGTTAAACTAGGTCAAATCTGTCATGATGAGTATTTATCTGGGAATAAGGTTCATTTAATTATAAACAGATAATTACCATTATGATATTCAAATAATACAATACAATGCAAAGTCATCAGTTCTAGCCCCCACCGCTCGACACATACAAATAATAAGCACTTATTTGTTGGTGTATTTACACAAAAATAATAATAACTACTTTAATATTGTAATTAAATTGTCTTTAATTACAATATCAATTACAATATTAAATAACCATGTTAATATTGTAATTAAATTGTCTTTAATTACAATATTAATTACAATATTAAATAACCACTTTAATATTGTAATTAAATTGTCTGATAGATCGTCACACTCCTGCAAACCACTCCAATCCTCCAATCACAGCTCAGTTCAGAACAAGGGGGCGTGGCGTGGCATTACGTGTTACGTCACAGCTTCAGAGACGTTTAGTTACGTTATGAACGTTATGGCGGGAGCTGCGAGCGAAAAGCTAGCGTTAGCAGCGTTAACAGAATATCAACTAAGCAAGCAAAAAAACTGGTAACTGCTGCTAAAAGCTGCTAACGTATTTTTTATTTCATATCCTAATGTTTTGTAACGTCTGTGTGTGTTTTATGGGTTCCTTATGTAAAGTTAGCATGAAAACGGGTGATTTATGGCTGTTATTAGTTTAGCATTATGCTAACCGAACAAACACTGCACTGTGCTCAATTGGCTGCAGGTATTTTCTTCTTTGGTGTTATAAGTGTTAGTGGCTTGTAAGATTGTTTATGAAAACAGTGATTTGTAGCTGTGTGTTGGTGTGGTATTATAGTTAAAATCAGAATAAAATAAATAAATCAAATTGGCAATTAAATAGTAATGTAGGTTGTAGAAACCTGGGGATGTTTACGTCCTGCTATTAAAACAAACACTACATTTTTGGCCAATTTCACTAGAAAATCTAAATGTAAAGTTAACTGAAGGAGACTGAAAAATACTTTTTAGAGAATTTTGAGCTACTTTCTTTGCCTTCACTCATCAAAAATATAAAATTCTTGACATTTGAAACCAAAGTTGACAAATGATTGTTTACCTTACCTTGAATTGAGATTGTTATATTATTAAACCCCTCTAAAGGACTTATATCTGGACTCATTATTTCTCACTAACTAAAAAAAAAAAAAAAAGGGGACGAAACTCATTTTCACTCACTGAAAATTTACATGTGCTGTTGCTTAGAAAGCTAATGCTATTATTGTCTCTCTCATCACCTTCTCCTCATTGCAGCAATCAAGGTCATACCCATCCTGTGGTGGCTGCAGAAATGCACTCTGGGAAATGCAGGCAGTGAATTTGAAGAAGAAAAGGTAAATCAAAACAGAAAATGACAACATTTGTGTGTGTTTAAGGTGTTCACCTTATTACCCACAATGCAACACTGAGGGGCAACATCATGTCCCTAGTCCTCACAAAGGGAGCACTGCGGGATTTGTTGTGTGATATTTCTCCAAACTGGTGACTGACTGCTTTTGTGATTGTCAATTTTGGATCTAAGGGCATGGCAGTTTGAGTGTGTGCATGTGTGTGTGCATGCAAGTGTGTACTAGAGGTGTGTGTGTGTGTTATGGAGAGGCTACATCAGACAGACTTAACAAGTGTTCACTGTCTCTCTCCTCCCTGCTCTCATCCCCCTGACATGTCGTCGCTGGCGGCAGAAAAACTCATGTCCCCCCTCTTCTTCTCTTCTCCATGCACGCACGTACGCGCGCGCACACACACACTTCTATCCAAACTTCTATCCAAATCCTCCTGCTCCCCCTCCCCCTTTTCTCCTTCAACAACATCCCCATTCAAGTGCATCAGCTCCAGGCGTCCTCCCTCTCTCTCCCTCCCTCCCCACCCTCCTCTTCCTCCCCCCTCCCCATCGTTCACCAGTAGCCTAAGCACATAAAAAATACATCAAACACAGCCGTCCGCCCAAGGCCTCGTCACACGCAAAATCATCTCTCCCTCCATCTCTCTCTCTCTCTCTCTCTCTCTGAAAAAAGAAAAAAACCCAAGTTACAAAAGACAACTACAGAGGACACTGATAAAAAGAGAGATAGACTGAACTCGCAGGGCTGAGGGTCGTGTGTGAGGCCTCCTGGGGGGAGAAAGATTATTGTAATGTTAACACTAACCCACCCTCTCCCCTTTCACACACACACATATAAAAGAGTAAAAAAAAGGAGCATGACTTACCTTGTGTATAATAAGACCTTGTTTGAATTGTACACAGCCTGCAGCGGCGTGACCCACTTCCCTCAGTTCAGCTCCACATCTGCTCCAGCACCAGTCCCGGCCATGACAGTGGCCGAGGGCAGCCGGCACCCAAAGGCCCCGCTGTCAGATCCCCGGTGCTGAGATGCACAGAGACTGTAAAGTCTGAGTAAAGAGAGCCCTGCCGAACAGCCAGCGCTCGTAAAAAAAAAAAAATCAGCCAAATCGGCCAGGACGTGCTAAATTGAAACAGCAATCCAGCACGGGGGTCGCTTTGCACAATAATTATGCGTTTTTTATTTTAGCCGTAGATGTGAGTAGACACACACATACAGTGCATACGTCACGGCACGCAGGCAACACAGAAACACACACCCTTGGGTGCTACAGCTCATATTTCTCTTCAATTATTCCACCCTCTGCCCTCTCTCCTCCTCGTAATGTGAATAAAACTAGATCTGTGTCCTCTAGATATTTAGAAGCCGCCAAAACATGTAACCTTCCTCCTCGTTCAAGTGTAGAGTGAATTGGGAGTTCCGTTTTTTGTTTTTTTTTCACTGCGCTGACCTCGTAATTCCCTTTCGGGGGTTAAACAAAGTTGTGAAATTCTGTTTTTGCATTGGTGTTGATGCAGAGAGGCTCAGGGAAAAAAAAGAATTAATGAATAAAAAAGCAAAAGCTGAACTAATTTCTTAACATCCAAAGTCTGTATTCCTATTAAAATCAAATTAGATCTGATTCCTTGACCCTGCAAACAGACCCTCAGGAGCTGGAATCCAGTCTTTATCTCGATTAATTGCGTGGCAATGGCTCAAAAAGTAACAACAGAGGCTATCGAAGGATTCCCTCACTCACAGAATCCAGTGATGTTTGTGGGAATTTTGACTCTCGGAGACAAAAAAGACAAAACAGGTGGAAACCTTTTTGACTAAATGCTAAAAATGCAATAATTGAATAAACAACAGCAGGATTAAGCTGGCCCGCCTGCAGGTACAGCAGCTCACGTTAGGCGGGACCCACCATGGGGTTCATTCCAGACCCTCCTGGCATTGGCCCCTAATGATGTGTAATGGGGCCTCCTGCGCCCGTCCTAACCCCGGGACCTCCTCCTAATCACCGTGGCTACTAATGAGATGGAGAGAGATGAAAGGGCTCGTTAAAAGACCCTCCCTTTAATGCTGGCCTATTATTAGCCACTTACCAAATCATTAGGCTCCTAACTTCAATTAAACCAGGAAGAAAAGTGAAAGAAAAGAGTCCAAGAGAAAGGACGGACAGAGAAATGCACCAGTGGCTGGATATTAATGCAGGAGGTGGATTAACTTGCTTAAAATCTTTCAGCTCTGCCAAAAACTTCCATGAACATCCAGGAACTATTTAAAAAAAGAAGTTATATTCTATTTCTTTCCCCATTTTTTGCAGTCTCAAAATAACTTGAGTGTGCAGTTTTTGTAAAAGACACTACAGATGTTACTTTTAGTCGTTGTGAATATAGAACAAAGTTAGCCTTTTCTTCAAAGTCTGTTTGTGAAGAAAAGTTCTGCTCCCAATTGGTGATTTTACTGAAATAAATGTTTATGGCAAGACAAAGAAAAGAGGTCTGACAGGGTTGTTCCTGTGTAGTGTTGGAAACAGAACATTTGCAGGAGGAAAAAGTCAATGTAAACATGTTATTTTTACCCATTTGATTCCTAAAGTCAGCAAAACAAGCTAATTTAAATATATAAATTAATAAAATCTTTCATCTAGATACATTAAATGTGATGAATCTTACAAATGACAACTTATGCTGCCGAAAAAACACACCTTAACATATACATTACATTCAATCTACACTGCAAAATGAAGACATTGACTAAATAAAACAAAAACAAAGTGCTGATAGGATTTTTAACTCAAATACAATTTGCAAGGTATCTATAAGTCCGTTTGAATAAAGATTACACCTGAAAATTACACTAAAAAAATTGACATCCAGTCAGACAGAGACAAAATCAACTAGAGCAAGGTCATAAAATACTTTTATTTACAATGTAAAACAATTAAATCATTATACAAAAAAAATCCTATCAATTTTAAACCAAATCAATCCTATTTACATGATAAAACATCTTTATTGGACGAAGGAAAAAGCAGCCCAGATAAAATCAGATGAAATGTGATGGGTGGAATAATGGCCTTCAGTTTGTTCTTGTATGTTAATGTAAACATGTGACATTTATAAAGTCTTTATGGTGAATAAAAATCAGGATGTTGAAGGTAAATTCTGGCATCCAGATGCTGCTGGTGAATAACAGTCGGCTTCCCAGTCTGCTGCTGATCATTATTATATTATTGGAATAGTGACGTCAGTGGTCCAGGAAGTTGAAAATGCTTCTGGGGGGGCCTTTAGTCTGTTCAGCAGGTTTGTTCTCCCTGCAGATCCTCTTAGCTGCTGGGTTCACAGCCGCCGTCTGGCCCCTCTTCTTCACCGTCTGAGGATCAAACATCCAGAGTTAAATCTTCATAACACTTAGTCTCTTCTAAAAAACCCTCAGCGACGTCTGACAATAAAAGAATAGATGAGAAAATAATTATTTCTTAAAATGTAGCTTAGTTTTTGTCTTGTTCTCCCTGGTAAATGTGTTGATGACAAGTGTTAAAACCCTCACTAGCAGCAGAACATCTGTTCACTGTGGGCTTTGGCTCCACCTAGTGGCAAACATTTAGAATGCAGATCCATCTTCACCCACCACATGACCATCACACTGAGCCGCAGCCTCTGAGCTCTTAGGAAACTATTTGGTTTTACAACAGTGACATCTTGCCAAAACAAAACAAACAACCCGACAGTGTTGAGAAATCTATGTGGGTTGAGTCCAGGGCAGCATTTTACAGGAAACAACCTGACCCCAAATACCATTTCAGTATCAGCATTGTCTAATCTAGTAAACAGCTCGATGAATTTTAACAAGTGCACGCTCCAAAATAGCCTTTTACAGCTCGGTCGTGAGGTTCGACATCGCTGCTACTTGTGAGCTACGGAGTGCAAATTGTAAATCTGGGCGACTTAGATTTATGTTGCCTGAAATGTTGCCAACAAAATAAGGAAAAAAAAGAAAAAGGTGCTTCAGAGTGTGTGTACTCCTTGTATAGTTTTTTTTCCATCCAGCTCATACTCAGGACACAAACTCAGGCTTATCCTGGTAAATGGTCATTAACTGGTTTTCATTGGGCAACAAGTCAGTCCCTCCAGTTACTCTTGATTTTGTATCTGCATGAATTCCTGCTCAATCAGCAATCTACTGCAAATTTTGCAAACCAAGAAAATATCACCAAAAAAAACTCAATTTGATCAGGAAAAACAATCTTGAGCTATGACTTAATGACCCACAGTTGGACCTAAATGCATGAAATGTGGTTTTTGAATTTTTATTGCCATGAAAACACAGGACAGACTTGTGCACATTCAGTGTGTTTCAGATTATCAAACAAATTAGTCAAGGACAACACAAGTGAACACAAAATGTAGTTGTAAAATGAAGGTTTTTACCATTAAAAGAGAAAAAAAACACCCTTTCCCACACAGGATCACTACTACTACTGAAAGTAGATGGAGTATGTAGGATTTAGTTTTTTGTATGCAGCACTAGTTTTCTAACACTTATTGCATTATAAAAGGTCCATTATAATTTTATCATCAGGTTATTGTTAGTACTGTATTGCCTTTTGTACCCATTTATTTCTGTTGTGTGCACTGTAGTACAGAAGGAACATCATTGTTTTCAGCTTCATATGTTTGAGCTTTTACAGATAAGTAAAAAGCATTTGTAATAATATTCATCTATGTGCAGTTATTCATTCATTCAGTGACATTTCTGTCACTTACTTGTTTCTGAGGAGCATCTGAGGTGGAGTTGTCCTTCTCCGGAGACAACGTTTGGAACAGGAACCCGCGGCTGTTTCTGGGCGCCAGAGGATTCCCCTCTGAGATGGAAGCCAACTTCTGCAGGACGGAGCGAGGCTGACTCAGGAGTGAACCTCTCCTCACCTGGAGGAGATCAATAATAAAACATAAGACTGACCTTGTACAGATCACAGAGAATATGTGATGAACATTATCAATTAAATATTTAAAGCCTTTCGTTGATATCCACTCATCACATCTCTCATTTTTGCAGCATTTTGAACTCATCAGAACAATTTTTGCTTAGTAAACGTTAATATATGACAGAAAACTCATTTCCTCCGTCGGCTTAGTCCTGGAGCATTGCAGGATACAGAATTTGACCGGTAAAGGTCAAATTTACAAATGAAAATGCAATCAAACAGGAGTCCTACTGACTCCAGTAAACAGGTTGATGTATCTTGGTTCAAACAATGAGAAGTTTTCTCAGTATAAAACTCTGAATTTCTGCTTCAGGCATTAACAGCCTGATGATGACAGAATTCTGTTTCATAACGGTGGATGTCATGGTTGTGAAACAAAACATTCTCCAAGAGCTTTTTGTAGTAAACCGTCTGCAATGGAGGCTAAAACAAATGAGTCTAATAAATCAGAACTTTCTGCCTCTTTATATAGACAAACCTGTGAAGGCTGTAAGGGTCTCTGGAACGGATTTACAGCTGCAGACGTCTTCTTCTCCGGTTGAGGTGCCACAGGAAGCTCTGGTTTGAAAATTGTGAAAAGGATTACAGTGAATTAAGAGGAGTAAAAACTCTAATGAACCAGTCTCTCAATATGCTGATGTTATACAGACACTACACATCTCAATCTAGTTTGTAACCATGTTTTAAGAAGTGCTGCAATTTATCAATGCATTTATTTCTAGAGAGAATTAAATAGAGCAACACAGCTGTACAAACGGTTAAACCCTTTCAATTTAATCTACTATTGTAGAGACATTCGTTGATATTTGATGATGTGAAGATTTTACATGTATCTGCACAATTTCATTCATCTCTTTTTTCCAGGAACACAACAACAATACAACTGCTAGGTACTCAGTCAATCTGGGTGTCTCCAGAGCAGCAGAGAACATCAGGTGATTTTAGCAGCAGCCTCAACAGAATCATCTTTATGAAACATATATGATGTTTATTTTGGCTAAAAATCCTGGAAACTAAAAGTCACACTTTCATCGTAAGACTGCAGTCATATCCCATTTCCTAGAAGTAGAAAAACTGCTTGTTCAACTTGCCAGGGTAACTGGAGATAAAAACACACCAATCCTACTGTAATTCACCAAACAAAGATTATTAGACATGAACTATGGAATTACTAATTTTGAGCATTTTCTAATATTAGTTTACGTTCTTTACTTTCTTTAACTGAGTGCGTTATGTCCAATATCATTGGACAAAACCATGTCTAGTTGCTTTACAGGAATAGAGAATTCTTCTCGTATCAAACCAACCTTTCTTCTGTAGAGTCTTTGCAGTCAGTTTCTTGGCCAGCTTCATAAATTGACTGTCTTCCTCTCCAACCTTCTCATCATCAGCGTCTAAATCTTCCCCTTTCTTGGCTTTCTGTTCAGACTGTAAGACCAACGAAGACAACATAAAAACACAGAATGACCCAACCTAAAGTGTTGCATGTGTATAGAAACAGTTCCTGCATGTTTCCTGCTGAGAGATCACTGAAGCAAACATTTACAACCTACAACTCTACCTGTTCTCTGAGCCACTGTTCTCTCTCCAGTCTCTCCTTCCTCCTCTGGACCTCAAGCTGAACGACCTCGCCGTCTTCCTCCTCCTCTTCTTCCTCCCCGTCTGCTCCCGTCCTGTTAACGTCAAAACCATCGTCTGGAGGAAAGAATCAAAATGAAGCTCTGAAACGGGTAAAAGATTCTAAAGTCTAAATAAATTACTCAAACATTCACTTTACATGTTAAAATTACACTTTACACAAGATTCAATTTGACAGAAGATATTTGTGGACTCCACCTAATTCTATAAACTGAACAACTAACCGGTCAAATCAAGTAATGATTGTTGCCCGAACCTTGGATTTAACGTTAATAAGCATCATTCAGAGCAGGTTTTACCACCCACCCCGTGAACTTACCCATGTTTTTCCAGTGGAAGCGGCGGGCTCGTCCCGGGCCGTCAGAGTGCAGGTCTCCATCAGCCAGGTATCGCTCCTGGTACAACCTCAGCCGCCGCTTGTCATCGTCCATTATCTGCTTCCTTTAGAAGCAATGAATGTATTTTTAAAACACCTTCCCAGTGTAAATGATAGACGTGGTCTAAAAACCAGCTGTTACTCACATGTGGATCTTGTTGACCTGGTCGGCCAGCTCTTCATCAGAGGGCAGCTCCTCCAGCAGCTCCTCCTCCTCGTACTCGCTGCCTCTGTCGCCGTCTTCATCGTCGCTGCCGTCGTCGCTTCCCGACAACTCAGCCTCCGAGTCCAAGTAGTCGGCCATACGCCTGTGAACAGGAGGCAACATCTCAGACCTGTGCTACAGATAACTCCATCCAGACAAGAATATTAACCCTCTTGTTATGTTCCAGGGCAAATTGACCCGTATTAAAGCTTTAAGATGTAGGAAAAATAGTTAAACATATTTTTTCAGTCTGAAACTTCTTCTACTTGCCTTAATTTGTTCAATCATCAACATAAAATGAAATTTGTTCATCTCACATATTTGCAACCACTCCCTGCTGCATGTTTTTAAAATTACTGTTTTTAAAATTACTCAAATTGACCTGAAATTTCTTTCTTTGCAACTGTGAGACACACATTGTTCATATTGCAGTTTCTTATTTTGTTCATTTCTGGTTCCCAAGCAGTGCATGTATGAAAAACTAAATTTAAATCTTATATAAAACTACTGTGTTTTATATGTTGGTCTTTCAAAAGTAATCAAGTGGTAAAACATTAAGAAAAGGTATTAACACACACACACACACACACACACACACACACACACTTTCATGAAAAACACTGCATCATTGCACTAAATATTGATAGATTAATGAAATATTTACAATGCTTCCTCAGATTTTTTTGTTTTGGGTAATTAAAGATGCACCAGGTCAAGTTGATCTAAAACACCATTGTTGTTCCTGAGAAACGAACAAACAGGAGGGTTCAACAATACTTCATAGCAGCAGTGGTCACATTTTCCTCCATAATTATACACATGATTTTATTAAATCTGAAATGATGAAAGTTTTACTTGATTCTTCACTTACATTTTCTTCTTTTTCTTAACTGAATGTGGTGCGAACACAGCCTCCATCTCCTCCTCTTCCACCTCATCGTTCTCCTCTTCCTCACCAGTGTCTGCATCATCACTTTCCTCACCATCCTCATCTTTTTCCTAGAAAAACAAGAAGGAAAATATGAACTTGTTTTTTATTTGACTCAAATACAGGTACAGTAATGGTTGGAGAAATATTTATACCTGCTCGCTATGACTTTCCACGTCTGAGAGAAGCCGGAACTCACAGTCCTCGTCGTCCTCTTCCTCCTGCTGCTCTTCTTCCTCTGCCTTTGTTTTACTTTAGTGAGAGAAAACACTTTGAGAATCATATAATGCAAAGAATTATTAACATTCCTTTAATCGTATTATCAAAAGGTAACGAGTAAAAAGAGAAGACATGTCTGTAAGGGATCACAACTATAAATGATAAATGATAAGTGTCATTAAAACATGAATTCAGAAAAGATCTTTGTACTGTACCTGTCTCGTGCTGGTGAAGCTGTGTGAGCAGAACCTAAAATGAAGAAGATGACCAACATTACCATCATGTAACAGGAAGCAAAACCACCAACAGACTCAAAACAATCTGAAACCACAACCAATCTCCATTTTAAGAGACAGAACAAACACTAAATGTAATGGAGATACACAACAATAGATCTGAGACTCCTGGTTTATTAGTAAAGTAAGACCGACCCTTTCAAAAAATTGGAATATCAAGGAGTTTATTCATTTCCATAAAGCCATTGAAAAGTTAAACTTTCATAGATTATAGATTTTGGCCTGCAATTTAAAAGATTTCAAATATTTATTTATTTTTACCTATTTGGTGCTTCCAGCTTCAAATACCAATGAAAAGAGAAACTAAAAAAATAGAATGCTATGCTGGAAGCCCAAATTATGTAAAAATTACCAAATGCTTGAAATTGTGTGCCCTGAATCTATAATAGTTTAACTTTTTAGGGTCTATATGTTGTCAGGTATATTTTTTTAAATACTACCTTGTGTAAAAAAACAAACAAAAAAAAAAAAACCCTTCTTACCTGGACTAGGGAATTTTCCTGAACACAGACCCAGCAGCTGATCCATGGTGTCTTCATCAGGTTCTCCCATGTTATTTTTCACAGCTGGAGTCTGATCTTCATCAGCCTGCGTAGGAGGAAACGCCCCTGAACACAATCCGAGCAGCTCGTCCTCCTGCGTTGCCCCGAGGCCTCCGGCCACCCGTCCACCGCTGGACCCGCTCCCCGCCGTCCCAAAACCACCCGAGCACAGTCCTAGAAGCTCCCCCATGTTGGCGTCCATGGCATTTTCATCCATGCTGTCCAGGATCAGCTGTCTCTTGTGGGAGCGGGGAGCGCCGGGCCGAGGCCCCACGTTCAGAAAGCCGTCAGCATCCAGTAGCTGTGAGGGGGCGTCGTCTTCTAGGGAGAAACGACCCTGAGAGTCTCCACCCAGACCGGGACCTGGACCCGCTACCAGAGGTCCAGAATCAGCGCCTGGGGAGGGAGGGGCGTACAGGTCCTGGGAATCCTCCACAGGGAGGCACAGAGAACGCTCAGAGAGTTTACCTGAGCTCTGGAAGACCAAAAAACAAAATACATGGAGAAAATATTAATTTATGACAATCATTTTTAAAATTTCGCTGAATTCAAACAACTAATATTCAGATTGTATTTTTTTGAAAACAAAATATATTCACTAACAATGTTTTCTCAGGAAGAAAATGAGAAAATCGACACCCTTAAACACAGACTGTGACTATTTTAACATGCATTTTTTGTTGACAAAAAACAATTCCTGTTGTTGCAGACTCCTGCCTAGATTAATTTTGATTATTATTATCAACCTGCTGTCAAAGACTATTGACTAAAACACCAGGACTTTTCATCAATTAAGAGGTGACTAAACAAAAAAAGAATACAAGTTGACTAAATATGACTGAAACTACTAAGAGTATTTGACAAAAGACAAAAAGTAAATTGAAAAATAGCCAAAAAAAAACTAACACTGATCGATAATCCACGGTTTTAGTTTCTCTCACCTTGGAAGCAGAGCCGAGGAGGCTGGGCCTGAAGAGGCAGGGAGACGGGGAGCGGAACATGGAGGAGCTGGAGACGCCTCTTCCCGTGGAGCGCTGATGATTGACAGGCTGGTAGGAGGTGATCATCGACCCCAGCAGCTCAAAGCTGCTGTTGTGACTGTTGTCCTTCACCAAGGACAGAGAGTCGTCCTCTTCTGGACACCAGGAGGACAAACAGAAATCACAAGATCTTTAAAGGCTTAAAGTGCATCTGAATTTCTTGTTTTGACTTTTTATTGTTTTAGAGTCATGAGTATCACTATAACCCATGTCCCACCCACAACATTATGTTGCTGCTCAATTTCTAAACAGCATAGAAGGCAATCATTTCTTAGATGCACCAATATAAATGATAACAGTACACGTTCCATGGTTAATTGACAGAAATAGTTACGCAAATATGAACAAGAACGTTTTGGATTCACACCTTTTCTCTCAACAACATGTAATATAACATTGGACCATTACTGCGGTACCAATGGTTGCATTAAGTTGTCTAGTTTCATTTGAAAACGTTGTCTTTACTCTTAGCTTTAACACAGAGCTAGCTGCACCCTCCGAAAGAAGATTTAAAAAAGAAAAGTTCATTTCAAATGAATTGCAAACTTAACACACACATTTTGACAGCACCAGATTAAAACAAACGCTATGTCATGAGCTAATAAGTATACATTGGTCTGTTTAGATTGTAAAAAGTAGGACTCTGCTCACCCATCTTATTACTGCTGCTGTCCTGTCCAGAGGGAACAGACCTCCTCACACCATCACTATAAAATAAACAGAAAAGCTAGTTTAAGCTTTGTATATACGCAAACAGAAAATATACAGTACACACAACAAAATGAAAACACTAATATAATGAAGAAAAACTAAATCTATGTTCAGTGCAAGTTCTTTTCTTTCACATCGCCATCATTTTGAAAAAGTCTGGATCTAAAACCTGAATCCACTTACCCGGTGCGGGAGCAGGAGTTGCCTGGAAACAGCATGAGTGTCCCATCTGTGTTAACGAGGTCAGGAGTCAGCGAGGGTCCATTCAGCACCACAGGAGAAGGGCTCCCGATACTCTGGACCACGCTGCCTTCTTCCTCTTCCTCACCATCATCACCTCCCAATAGGTCATCTACTCCCTGGGGCGAAGAAGGGAACATGATTTAAGTAGAAAAAAAAGGGGGACAAAAGCTAATATATGCACCAAGTCATTTGATTGTTCACATCCTCTTACTTCTTCCTCCTCAGAATCATCTGTCATTTCCGCCTCCTCCTCTTCCTCGCCACAGTCTTCGTTGTCCAGGCGGTTCAGCTCGGCCCTGCGAGTCCTCTCCTCCTTCCTCCGTTGGGCCATGGCGAGCTGCAGTCGCTGCTTCAGAGTCAGCAGCTTCTCTCCTACACAAAGAGGACAAAAAGAAGTTGGTACAATACATCTAACATTTCCAGTTAATGCAGGTTTAAAAATAGACACTTTAACCAGCTTGTGCTGGTTAAATCCTCTGGAATACACTTATAAAAAATTGCACAACCAGAGAAAACCCTGTAATGTATGTGCTTATCACACATATCCATACCAGGTTTGGTGGGGACAGGTTCCTCTGAGCCCTCTTTAACAGTTACAGTGACGGACTCGGAGTGTAGCTCCTCCTGGCCAGACGTGGTGCTGTCTTTACGGATGATGTTGAGCTGCATCGTTCGTTCTCCATGAGGACGAGTCGGTGCTTTGACCTGACGAAGGTACCGCTCCTTCAGGGCCTCCACGCCTGATTGAAGAAGAGAGGGAGTAACAGATCTCAGTGTAAAAGTAATCAGATTTACAGTCTTATTGTTGATGTAAGGGCTGCAATTAAAGATTATTTTGATAGTTGATTAATCAGTTAGTCATTTCATAAAATTATGAAAAATTATGAAAAAATAGAAGACTAAAGAAACCAGAAAATAATCAGAAGAGAAGCTGGAACCAGAGAATTTAGACATTTTCTTTTTTAAAAATAACTCAACTCAATTATTAAAATGGATGCCGATTAATGTAATGTTGGCAACTAATCAATTAATCATTACAGACGTTTACTATTTATCTACAGTTTTAAGGTCAACGATTATTATGAAGCAGACAATTTGGACATTTTCTTCTTAAGATGTTTTAAATTAGTTAATTGAATATAAAAATAGTTGATTAATCGATGCAGCTCTAGTTGATGTATTGAAATCCAAAGAGCACTGACCAGGGTTGAGCTGTGGCGGCTCCAGATGAACAAAAGCTCCGTCATCAGCACACAGTTTGGCGACAGGTGGGGGGACCAGCCCGAGCTCCTTCAGTCTGGCGAATCTGTCCTTCTTGGGTTTGTTGGGCTGCTGCTGCACTGAGGGCTCTGCTGCAGCTGGATCTTTGCTCCCACACTCGGGGTCAACCAAAGCCCTAGATGCAGCCTCTTCATGATGGGCTTCAGAATCAGACAGAGCTGCAGTCTTAATTTGTTCTAAGGGGGCAGCAGAGGCTTCTTCTCCAGAGCCAGAAGCAGGATTCATCACGTCATCTGTCGTGAGTGACTCCTGCAGACTCTCTGAGAGGTAAAGCATTGGGCCGGACTCCTGGACGGGTTCCAGGCTCTCGGCAGCTTCTCTGCTGGCCTGACTGAGGTTCTCCTGCTGGGGGGAGGAAGTGGCGGCAGGCTGAGATAAAGGCTGGATCTGAGAGGAGGACGAGAGGTCCAGAGAAGGAGGAGAGTCCTGCTCTCCCTCTGTGGACGGCTGTTGGGGTTCACTAGGAGGGTTTACAGGAGCTGGAGGAGGAGCTGGAGCCGTCTCCAACATCATGGCTGAGTACTTTGTAGATCTGATGGGAAAGTTAAAATATTCTCAATTTGTGGAGGAAATAACAGCAAACTGAAATGTTTTTAGTAAGTTTAATTATAATAAATGTGTGTAGAACTTAGTAAACATAAAAGGTCAATATTCAGGGTTCTGACAGGTTTCTTCAAGTTAAATTCAAGTCTTTTAAAGACCATGCATGTAAAACTTAATACTTAATACCCATTTTACAGACCTACCAGCAAACAAAAACATTTGTTATTTAATCAAAATAGTGGTTGACAAAACTTTTGAGGAGAATACAATATGGAGAGGTTACATGCTGTACAATTTAAAAATATAGATATCAAAATTCAAGACTTTTTCAAGTATTTTTAAGGTATTATTTCCAAATTCATAAAATCAATGCTTTTAAGACTTTTTAAGACCCTGCAGGAATATTGTTCACATCACAGCAATGTAGTTCACAACAATTAAATTGTAATAACTTAAATAGGCAACCAGTACTATCCTTAAATCAGTTCAGAAAAATATCTTTGGAATCCATCAGCATCTGTACCGATTGCTGACCTGCCTCATATCATGATAGAAATGCGTATAATTACTTCAACAGGGCCATGGCAGGACCCTCCGGCCTGGCTCTCTTCTTGAAGAACTGGTTTATGGTCTTGGGCTCAGGGATGTGGTACGGCAGCCCGAGTGCAGACTCTACAAAAGTCAGAAGAACACGACAAAGATGAGGAAAAGGACAAATTATGATCCAAAATAAAACGATCTTGTTTTGGTGAGAGAGAAATTAGCAGAGGGAGAAAAAGCAGGAAATATATTCCAATAACAAAACAATAAAAGTGTTGCAGACTGACCTCTGACCAGCCGCTGAGACTCGCTGTGGAGCTGCTTCATCGCCTCTTTGCTGGCACGTGCAGCTTTCCTCTCCTGAAAACATTGGATGAGATGTAGCTGACAAACTCTTCTGGAATTTAAGAGAGTTTGGTTTTAAATTTACAAAGTGTGGCATCACCTACCACGCGCTGGGGTTTTTCTGGCGCCTCTTCGTCTCCATCGTCTTCCTCGTCCAGACGAGGTCCCTGCGTTAAAAGTTAAAACCGGTCATGCAAAGGCTTAAAATAGCACACGGATACCACTAACTATTACCATCACTCATATCCAAACCAAGAATCCTTTGACAAATACCAGATGTGGATATTTATTGTACCTTATGTTTTTTCATCTTATGCTTGACTGCAGCTCTGATGGCATCCAAAGACTCTTCCTCCTCATCCTCCTCTTCCTCATCCAGACCAGTGTCAAACAGCTCTGTGTCCCCCAGCAGGCATCCGCTGTCATTCAGGGCCCGAGGTGCATCCTGGGTACAAATTCATCTCCAATTATACAATAATACACATCTAGAGCAGCAAAGTAAGTTCCAAAACATTCACTTGATTCTGCTTGTGCTTCTTTATTTGACATTGGACATATTTTTTCCCCCTTTACAAGTTTTGTTTGTGTATTAGTTCTCAAAGTGGGGTCCGGGGAACCCCAGGGGTCCTTGAGTAGCTGCCAGGGGGTCCACAGAAAAAAGGAAAATATTAGCAGTATTCATTTCCTATTATGTGTGTGCCATTTTCCCTTTCAACATGAATACATTTTGGCAGTTTCAGTCCTCTATAATTTTGGCCTTGGGTTTCTAACACTTTCTTTTATAAAACATCTTAAAGCACAAATCTTATGCGATGGGGTGCGTGGTCTAGTTTTCATGAGTTTAACGCAATCTAAATCTGTTCCCCACATTTTCTGACTAGAAAACTGTATGTACCAAACATTATATACAAAGACTTCAGGTAGTAGAGGGAAAAATAAATTACATGTTGCACTCACCTCATTCAATTCTGAGAACCTCTCTTTTTTCTTCAGTTTATCCACTGCTTTGCTCCGCTTCTCCTTTTTCTCCCAGTGCCTCTGGCTCTTCTCCCTCTTCTTCCGTTCTTTCACTGACTTCACTTCCTTCTTCTCCTGCTGCTCCTCCACAGCTTCACGTTTCTCTGGTTCAGTCTCACTGTCCTCGCTGTCGATGGGAGCTCGGGCTATCCTCTTGCTCTTCTGCACAACCTTCTCCTTCCTCTCGTCGGTTTCCATCTCTTCTCCACTGGAAGCAGACAACACCAGTGCGTCGGCCATGTTTACACTGTTCTCCATATCCTCCTCCTCACTGTCACTGTCTCTGATGGCGTTACGGCGAGGCTTTTTGTGAGCTGTGATGTCTTCATTGTCATCAGAATCTAGAGGGGAAAAAAGTAACTTTTAGAAAGTCAAATATTACAAAGGGTACCTCAAATCATCTGGATGTGTGTATATTCATCATTTCAAATAAATATACACACGTTCAACACATCTGGTGTGTTCGGCTTGTACCCGCTTAAAATAAATGGGATTCCTCAAGTTCCTAATCTGTTATCTGTACATGCAGTAAAGCGCCGAAGCAACTTATCTTCTGTAGCACTTGTTGCAACACAATACAAAAATTGCACACGCAGATTTCTCTTAAGGCAAGTATTGTGTATAATACACTGACAAAAAGGCTCTGTCTCGGTTTTGGATCATCATCTGTTGTGTTACTTCACCTGGATTCTCATCTTTATTGTTAGTCATCTCTGTCACATTCTCCTCTGCAGGAGAGCCCATCCCGCTGTCGGAGTCGCTCTCTGTTGCTGTCTGCACCACAGCTGGAAGAACCTCAGCCTGGGTAAAACACAGAACTCAAGTCACCATGCAGTGCATTTTTTTATTAAGCAAAATATGTGAGGGCTACAAGATAGCCTCCATTCAGTGCAATGTCTAATCTACCCAAGACAAATAAGTGGTAAGCATTATGCTTGTCTTTAAAAGCAGCAACCAGGAAAGCATTTGTCCAAATCAGTGAAAACCTTAGTTATTTAAAGGCGTGTCACTGTATTTATTAAAAACACGAGCAGACAGGAACAGGAGAAGGATGCTTCTTTGCAAAGTGAAACATGCAGGTCACTTGTGTGTCTTTGTGCAGCTAAAAGCCTGTTAAAGAACATCACTGGCGCCTTGAAATGAAGCAAACAATGAGCACTTATGTTAGCTGGCGATGGCTTCCTCCTAAAACATGAGGCAGTCATTAAACAAACAGGCAAAGCACAATATTAACTATTTAAGGGATTAATTGAGGCTGTAACAAATGTGACTTTACAGAATATGAAGCTCGCAGATGGATAATTAATGTCAAACTAAGACGAGTTTACTCGATGTGACCAGGCCAAATCCAGCTGGCTAACAGCTCCACTTAACCTAGCGAGCGAGCTAACTAGCTAACGCTAGCAATATCTTCAACTTGGACATTCATTCTTGTTATGATACTTTAACCATCTTACCGGTATATTTGTATAATTTCTCCCAAACATGGACACTTTTGTTGTAGATAACTTAGAGCAGATAGTGATACAGCACCTGTTGTTGAGAGAGGACGAGGCTCATCTTTGTCCGCCCGCTAGTTTCCGCTCCCCGGTAAAATAAATGGCTGAAAACGGCGTCTCATCAACCCGCCGCGGCCACAACAGACGTCCACGAGCTACTGTCCGCGTGGCACAACGTTATTTCAAACGTCCAAAGCACATTTAAGTCGTGTTTCGCTCGGCTCGCCCGCGTCCTCCCGCCTGTTCGCCACACAACGAAATTTTGATCTTTCGCGCGCCGTGACAGCTGGGGTGTCAATCGTCCCGTTCTCGCTCTCCTATTGGTCAGCTGAGGGAGACTTTGTACCCGCCCAGTCTGACGTCACAGCTCGGAACGAGTAGATTTTAAACACCGGGGCTGTTCGCGCGGGCGGGGCCGAGGAAATCATTGAGAAAGAAAATTCAGTTCAATTGAAAGGGGGCGTTTGGGATAGGAAACAAACGTTTATGTCAAAGTAAGAGTTAAAAAGTTCTTCATATTTACTACTATAAAACGACACTGAAATAAAAAAAGATTAATCAATTATTTATAAGAATAAAATGATTTGAGTCATTTTTATGAAGAAAATGTCAATATTTTCTCATTCTAGCTTCACAAATCTGATTATTTTCTGGTTTCTTTAGTCTTCTATAATAGTAAACTGGTGATTTTGGGGTTGTGGACTGTTGGTCTGGACAAAAAAGACATTTTAGGTTGAATCTTCAGCTTTGGGAAACAGTGATTGACATTAATCTATAGATTAAAGGACTAAAATAGTTCTTATTATACCCTTCAGAATTCAATTCAATTGAAAGGGGCTTTTGGAATAGGAAACAAACGTTGATTGTCAAAGTAAGAGTGAAAAGGTACCGTAAATGCATATTTACTAGAATAAAGCCACAATGAAGTCAAGTATATGAATTAGAGCTGCAAAAATTAGTTGATTAATCAGTTAGTTTCCAATTATCACATTAATCACCAACTATTTGACAAATGAACAATCAATTTGAGTGTTTTTTAATAACTAAAGTGTCCAAATTATTTGGTTCTAGCTTCTTGTTTCTGATTATTTTCTGGTTTATATAATAGTAAACTCATGATCTTTAGGTTGTAGACTGGACAAAAAAGACATTTTAGGTTGAATCTTCATCTTTGGGAAACAGTGATCAACATTTTACACCATTTTATTAAACAAACGACCGTTTCAACAAATCGTTTCAATAATTGATAGATTAATCAACTAACTGTATAGTTGTTAGTTGCAGCCCTAATGCCAATAAAAATAGGCACAATTAACAAACAGAAGAAGCATATTATATATGTAGACCACAGTTACATTAAAAAACAGCCTAGAACGTTTTTTATTATTTGTGTATGATATAAAATTTTAACAAAAGTTTTTATGCAGCAAAGAACTGATCTGCATGGAGGCTAATACAATATACCTTGTGGTATATTATAATTAAACAACAGGACTTGATTGGCCTGTCTAAAAACACTGAACATGTGTTTTTTCCTCACTTTAGTGATTTCTCTTGTTCATATTTGTTATTAAATGATCACCTTCAAATTTGTTTTTTTGAAGCTCATATGAGACTTCAGCAGTCTCATATCTGCCTGATTTAAAGTCTCTTTATCATCAAATTCCCTGTGTGATTCCCTGTTAAGTTCCAGTGGAAGGACAGTAACAAAAAGGGGATTTAGCACAAAATATTTTTTTTAAATATAGGCTCACTACTTCATTTGATTATGTACCTATGACCATGATTTGTGACATCACAACTAGTTTGGAGCTTGCAATAAACCAATATAAAACTCTAACAAGTGGAAGTGATGTGGAAACGTGAAGCCTCCAGTGCAATATCACAACTCTACTCTGTTACTATCATGCAGATGTGACAATCTATCTATACTTTACCG
The DNA here is from genome assembly GCA_030544235.1 of Lepturacanthus savala. Lineage (NCBI taxonomy): Eukaryota > Metazoa > Chordata > Actinopteri > Scombriformes > Trichiuridae > Lepturacanthus > Lepturacanthus savala. The sequence continues at coordinate 6,185,619 of CM060472.1, read as the reverse complement.
GAGCAAATATTTTTATGCTTCTACTCCTTACATTTTCACACAATTATCTGCACTAGTTTTAATCTTTACATTTGAAAAATAGCCTTGTTACTTAGGATTGTCATTGTTTAACAAAAAAGAAATCTATCCAGATAAATCACACAATCAATTTGTGGACATAACACAAATCCTGTCACACTCCAGTAAGGACGTAGCAGGCACATGTAGCATCAAATGATTTGTATTTGTAAATGTGTTCTAATCTATATATACTTCTCAGACTGGTATCCCTGATAATGCTGTAACACATGAATTTCCCTGGTGTGGGATCAATACATTTGATCCTATATCTTATCTGATATTTATACAGCAGTTTTGAAAGCAGAACTTGTAAAAAGCCTGAGTTGATACTTTAACTTCTACATAAGCAGTATTTATAACTTCTTCCTGAGTAATGAATGTGAAGTGGTCTGACACCCCTGCTATCATGGATATTCCATGGATACCACCTACTATTTACAGCCCAGTTCTTGCCAGTGCGGTACACCAAATTACGCATGCGCACACGGAGCCCCACGGTTTCTCCCGTGGCGCATGCGCACTTACAAATCCCCAGAACCAACAGCGGCAGTAGCTCAGGTCAGTCAGTCCAGTCAGCAGTCATCCACGCATCTATCTATATTCCCTTTTCTTAAATTAGACACTTTTAAGCTTCGCGATACCGCCCCCAATTTCAGCGTCGGTACGGAGCCGCCAGGCCGGGACAGAGACGGAGAGAGAGGCATCGGCCATGGAAACGCTCGGACCCGGTAAGAGAAACGGCAAAGAGACGGTTTTTTTCTTTTACAGCGAGAGAGAGGAGCGGCTGTGAGAGGCGGCCGTGTGCGGGGAGCGTGTGCGCAAATGCGTCGCTTCACTGGGGGCCGCGGCTGCGGCGAGGCCTCGACGCGCTGACGGGAAAACAAACCGAGGCCCAGCCCCGTGTGCGCGTTTCGGTTCGTGCGAAGCGCGCACGGCGCGTCGTGTCGCGGAGGTATTGTGTGTGTGTGAGTGTGTGTGTGTGAGTGTGTGTGTGAGTGTGTGTGTGTGTGTGTGTGTGTGTGTGTGTGTGAGTGTGTGTGTGTGTGGGGATTTAACTAGGACCTTCCTCCTTCCTTCCGCGTCGTGGTGTTTACGTTCATGTTTGTTCACGGTGTGTTTCAGTGGAAAAACTACGACCTTCTTTTCTTCGCTACACCGTCGAATTGTGACCCAAACGATGCGTGAAAAACACCCCGCATTTTTAATAAAATCGTCGCTTTGATGGATTTTTAAACGTAAAACAGATCGCTCGTCTGGGGAACAGCGCGTCTCTTCGGGCTTCCAAGATGACAGGGTTGGGGGGGGGGGGGGGACAAAATGAATGCCAATAAAACACGTTACTGGCGTTAAATATGCGTGTTTTTATTTATTTTTTTGGTGAGCGGGTTTGATGCGGGTCTGTCACCGCTTTCCGCGCCTCTCCTTCGGCTGCAGCCATGCGCCTGTTTCGGGGCTGGATGGCGCTTTTATCGATCCGATCTGCAGGCCAGCTCCATACTGTTCACCTCCTATATGATAACAAAGCGGTGCGTGGATTTAACGCAGGAGAATCGTCGCCACGCACCTGAATATTCCCTATTACCCGCACAACCTGAAAAATAACGTGTTTACCAGCCTTTTTGCCCTTTACGAGCTCTTCCTCTTTTTTGTATGTGCAATGTGTCTTTAGGTGAAGGATTTGCGTGAATTGTAAAGAAAAGGTTCTTTTTTTGTTGACATGCGGGGTGTCCACGCACAGGCATCGCCCTCTTAAAGGAAGCTGTTGGTATTAGCAGATTAAATAGAAATGTTAAATAGATGCACGGCGCTGTATGAAGGTCTATGGGAATGTTTGGTGACAATATGGTGCAACTATCCACAGGTGTGTGTGTTTTGTCCTAGAATTATCAAGCCATCTTGGTTTTATCTTTCACAATAAAGCTACATATTTATTGGGTTTTAATGCCTGATTTAACCCTTTTAATATCAAGATTTCCCTGCCACAGTCAGTGGTGCAGAATTAGTCACTGATATGTTTTTAAGCCCCATGTAGTGATAAAGGTGTATTTTTATTTACAAAAACTATACAAAACAAGTTAAACTTGCATTTTTTGTATCTAGATAGATAAGATTTTATTGATTCCTTCACCCACTGCACTTTTAAGAGTTAAAGACACTCAAACCAGAGGAGAAATATGTTAAAACATCCTAAGTACCCTACACAAACATAGAAAATATCAAATAAATATGGAATAAAGCTATGCTCTACATAAAACTATATGAAAAATTGTAATTCTGTCGTTGAGCAGGAAAGTCACTTTGCAATGATGTATTTGTGCTTTTTAAAGCGACCTTTGTATGTTGTAATTTGTATGTTTTGCCTCTGTTAATGTATTAATCACATTGTTGATAGTTGGAGTTCAGTAAATGTAAATAACTAGAACAGAGTTTGCTTTGGTAGCTGTTGGGAAATGAGATGATTGGGTTTGTGAGGTTGCGCCACAGCTCGATGTCCTGTCATAATGTGGCTCAACAATAGAGCCACTTCTGGTTCATACACTGTTGGGCCTTTTCTTTACTGGAGCTGTAATTCTTCAGGTTAAAGCTGAGCGTAATGACGTTGTGGGGACCTGGAGGGTGTTTTTTTTAAAGCAGGGGGTTTAATAGTCAGTTTTTAATGTTTCCAGATGTATTGTGACTCACAACTGTTGGGAAAGATGTGTTCAGACACAGGTCGGCACAAAAATTGTCACTGTAAAAAATGTAAATGGAAGCAGATTGAGACTTGGGTGAAAGAGGAGTCGCTTCAGCTCTGAAGTAAGAAAGATATTCATGATGATCACGTTACACCACTTCATGAATGCTCAAAAAAATCCAGAGAACTAGTTGAAACGGCTTCAGTTGATGATAAAGTTTTAAAATGAGTGTTTGTGTGTTAATGCAGCAAACATTGATGCTCTCAGTCAGGAAGTGCATCCATTGTCTGATAAGGTACCGCAGGCTGTCAGCATCAATGGTGACATTTATGAGAATGGCACAACTCAGAACTTGCTTTGATATACTTGAAAACAGCAGTTAAAGTAGAAAAAAAATGCCTGAAGCAACAAATATGAGTTGAACTTCTTGTTTGCTGCTCAGATGCAGCTGTTTCCATGTTGTGAATGTCCAGGAGGCTTTATCCAGTACTCAGCCGTCCGGTGTAGTACCTTTTAATCCAGGTGATTTGCAGGTGTGTGTTGTCAGAGTGCTTCCTGCTCAGCGCTGCTATTCTCTGACTCATCACCGGGTCGAGTCATCGTCCTAAGCCCGGCTGTCTCCTCGCTCGGATGGCGAGGAGGTGGTTATCAGCGACAGGCGTGACATCAGTGAGCAGGAGAAGCACCGTCTGATCTTTGTTCTGCTGTTGTTGCTCTTTTTGTCGGCGGTCAATCCACAGAGAGCAGCAAGACTTATTCATTTCCCTCCCTGCAGCGCGTCTGTCATTTTCTGCACCAAGAAAAAAAAAAAGCAGCTAATTTCACTTCCTCTGTGACTCAAGTGGATGCAGCTCTGTCTCACTCAGAGCCGAAGCATCAAATTATCGAGGAAGCTCGCTTGATGGGGTTGTTTAAATCAAGTACCACCTTCCACAAGTCTCTTTTTGCGATGTCTGTCTTCATCTAAACCGTTTAAAGTTCAGTTCAGTTTGTCAACCCCTGATTTCTTTTAGAAAATGCATGAATAGGCTAATGGATCTATAAATGTGATAGCTAAGCAACACAAGTGTTTTTTTTAAGATACTTGCTCTGCTACAAAAAAACCTGTTTTGTGGGTGGACTTGATATATTACTACACATTTCTTTTTAGCTTCCACTCTTGATTGAGGAGTTTAGGAGAGAACAAATTGATTTATAACAGTCAGTTGAGAATAACAATTAAATTTTGGTGGAAAAAGATTAAATTAGTCTCATATCTTATTTTTTATGAAGATCAGATTGATATACTCAAACATCTTCTCTGTGACAGGTCCCACCCATGTTAAAGCACTAAAATATCTATTTATGCATGAATGTAGGCCACGTTTGTTTGTTTGTTCCTCTTCACATTACAGAGTTGACCCAACATTTACACGATCATTTCTTGGTTCCGTATTATTTACTCATGTGTTTTTGTTTCTTGATCATGTTTTGGTATGGTCTGAATCTGGTGTTTTTTGTTTTTCCCCTCTCATGTCCACGATTTAAACACATACGAGGTTGAATAAACACACATGGGAACAACTAATAGAACGTTAGCAGGAAGACAGCCTTTGGAGGGTGTGCTGGTGTTGATAAGTAGACAGGTTGTGGAGGAAGGATGTGTCGAGGCATTTCATGTTGAGATATTCGCACACGTTTCTAAGTGTAGTAGTGTGGCAGCTGAGGAGGCTAAATATAGGGACCTCTCTGTTTGGTGAAAGTGGAAGAGGAAGACCTCCGACAAGCCGTGTTACATGCACATAAACTAAAACCATTTCTGGAGCGCTCGTACATGCACCGAGTGACAGAAAACAAATGCACAGCCTCACACAATCCAGAAAAACAGCCCTGCAATACCTTTTTTTGATGAGATTATGACTGAACTGTGTAGTAATTTCTTCCTTTATTGTCCTCCCTCAGAAGACTAAATTGTCTAAACACATTTTCCCGCATACAATGTTTTCGGCACCAAAATAAAAGCATAAATCAGCGCGCTTGAGATGTTTTAGTGTCTTTGTTTTCTCTTAACACAACGTTAGCTCGCCAGCATAGTGGAGAACATTTGGTCATCGGTAACGGGGCCAGTGGGACGTTGTGGAGTGAATCATCTTCAAATGATTAGAATCCAAGTTGCGACAAAGCAACAAACAAAAAAAAAAACGTTTAAATCAAGCCAATGGTTTGTAGGATGGAGGAGACGAAGACGACGACTGAGGAGGAGGAGTATGTTGTAGGGAGCAGCAGGAGGAGGTGATGTGGGGCCCGGGCTCATTGAGGGTATGTTGGGCAGCGTGTTTTCAGGAAGCGATGGGGAGGGTCCCGATTGTCCGTGCTCTCGCGCTTCACTTGCTAACTGGAGCGTGTGTGGGTGCATGGAGTTCAAGAGGACCCCCGCAGTCCCTTAGCTGTCAGTTGACAAAAGCATTACGCCGCCTCCTCCAACCTCCGTCAATACCACCAACACTGGATTATTGTAATGTCACTTACATAAAGAATCTACATGTTTTTATTGTCTTTTGATTGTGCTCTCAATCTTTTGTTCCAGCTGAACAGGTTGAGGCCAAAATAAGCAGATAAGGGCAGATAGCGACAGGGCAAAACACCAACTTCCTTCCAAATTAATATAAATGAGTTGTTGTGCTGCGATGCGAGTCAGACTGAGTCGTTTTCAGCTTCTCTGTCGCTATAAGAGGCTCGAGGTCTTGAGTAAACATCCATGCTGGCTAAAGCGTGGTAGACATTGACTAAAACCAGTGTTTTTATGCTACAGCGCAAGACTTGAGTAGTACCTGAGTTAGCTAGGTTGTGCAAATGCTATAGGGAAGTGTGTGGCCTATGATTGTGTGTGTGTGTGTGTTTGCGAGTGTGTGTAACGGTAATCCCAGACTCTGAGCGTGGCTCCCCTCCATATGGCCCTGCTGCTGTCTGCGAGGAGCTGGCTCTTTGTCTGGGAGTGAGGGGTGGGCACCCCGTGTGTCTGGGTGGAGCTGGGGGCGGGCCCGCAGGATAATTGGAGGTCATTGTTTCGCCGGCCCCTTGTTGACCCATGTAGGTCAGGGGACAGAGTTACGGATCAATCAAAACCCTGTGTCTCTGTGTGTGTCTCTGTGTGTGTCTCTGTGTGTGTCTCTGTGTGTGTCTCTGTGTGTGTGTGTGTGCGCGTGTGTGTGTGTGCATGCTTTTCAGGTTTGTGAGGCCATCTCCGTGCATTCAAGCAGGTGTCATTGATGAGATGGTTTGCAATAAGCTCAACGTAAAGCCGTACACGTTCAACCCTCAAATTTGACCGTTTTTAAACACACTATCTAATTTTCTCACATTCAAATGTCTAAGAATGACTAGACTGCTGGTATATACAGGTACATCTGAAATAATTATCATAAACATTGTGGAAAAAGTTCAATCACTTCTGAAAGTAAAAATAATCACAAGAAAAAAGACTTGAAATATTTCACTGTGTGTAATTAATCCATATAAATGACAAAATTATTTATCTTTTTTGACAATATTTTATTTATTTTAGATGCACCTACACATGTTTTGTTGAGTATTATCTTTTTATTTCCAAGAAACATCCCTAATTTTAATCCAGGAAATGATTTCATTTGCTTGTCAATGGCTACACCAACTCAAAATATCTGCAATACAAAAACTGGAACATTAACAGGTGGTAATTATTGTTTTCTGGTACAATTAGTCCAATATTGAGTAGAATTCTTATTGCAGTGGCAGATAATTTATCTTATTTAAACCTTTTTCCCTGATTTGGAGCAATTTGGTCTTAATTTAAGAAAACAAGACTAACCATTCCTTCACAAGTCAAGAAAAAACTTGTATCGAGCTAAATTATCTGCCAGTGAAATAAGATAATTCTGCTCAATATTAGACTAATTGCGCTGAATACAAGATATTTTTACCTGATAAGATTTTAGTTTTTGCTGCGTGCATTATGATTTTCTGCCAGAAACTCATAAATTAAGGTTTTAATGTGCAGTTTACAATCCATTTTTATTGTTTTGTCATTTTTACCTATATATTTTCAAGATATTCAACTTAAACAGTAATCCATGATTAGTTTTGAGGGCACCAGGAAGTTCTGCTGCAGTGACATTGGCTAATGTATAAATTCACTTTCTAAAATGAAGGTCACAGATATTCTTGTCATAGTTGTGACTCTGATTTACAATATCAATAAAAGCCCATATGAGATGCCCTGAGATGGTTCTAATGAAGAATTTCCACGCATTGAATCAATATGTAGCTGCTGCTGTGTGACACATTGAGAATTAATGTCCGTTCTGTCTTCTCTGTCCAGGCCCGCCTGCCCCTCCTCCCTCTCTGTTTCAGCCTCCGCGGCGTCCCGGCCTCGGCACGGTGGGGAAACCCATCCGGCTCCTTGCCAACCACTTCCAGGTGCAGATTCCCAAGATTGATGTCTATCACTATGATATCGACATCAAGCCTGAGAAACGGCCGCGGAGGGTCAACAGGTAAACAGGGAATTACACCTTACACCTTTGGGGGGGTAAAAAGTGGTTTTAGAAGTTTTAGGAGCAAATGTGGCTGCAACGATTTATTTTAATGATTCAATTCATGATTCGTGGGTGCTGCTTCTATTAAAAGACGATATTGGTTTGTTTAGAACAATCTAATCCGATTCAGGGACTTGAAATCGATAAAATTTTTTACTCTGAAATAATAACCTGGATACTCCACAGTGCAAATAAAGTTTCCTAGATTCATTTTGTTTCTTGTAAGGGAGTCACATATAAATTAATTGTAGATATAAAACAAACAAGTAAACAATTTGTAAGTAAGCAATTAATAGCAAATGCATTCAAATATTATTAGAATAAAGTGCAACCAACATCTGAGGTTTAATTAACAGTATGTTTATCTGCTGTTTCTGCTGTTGTTCCAACATATAATCCACATACAGCATAGATATATTAGATGTATACCCTGGATGATTCTGAAGACGTCACAAGTTGTTTGATAAAAATCTGATGTAAATCACAAGTTAAATGAGTGTTAAATTCACAAAAATGCATTAAATCAGCTGATAGTCTGAATTTTTATATAATTACTGTCTTGTGATATATTCCCTGGGTGATTATGAAGATGTCACAAGTTGTTTGATAAAAATCAGTGATATTTATCACAAGTTAAATGAGTCTTTGAATCTGTTGAATATGCCAAACATCTAATATCAAACCAATTCAGCTTCTCCATGTTGCAGAATGAATCGAGTCGCGCTGAACGTCTTCATCATTAAAAATAATTTAAAAAAATAATATATAGTCTGCGTGTTTAAATCCAATATGTTATGTTCTTGCAGGAATATAAATTAATACATTGATACAGTAAAATCAAGAAGGGGAAAAAGAATACAAGAGTTTGAAGCTACATGGTCAGTCTTTGTATGACCATAGCCCCTGAATGCTGTTTGTGGTGGATGTTGAATCTGCTGCATTAAGTGTGTCTGTGGCTCACCGCTGTGTCATGTATGTCGTTCAGGGAGGTGGTGGACACCATGGTGCGGCACTTCAAGATGCAGATCTTTGGAGACCGACAGCCTGGCTACGATGGGAAGAGGAACATGTACACTGCACATCCACTGCCCATCGGGAGAGACCGGGTCAGTACCGCCAACACCAAGTGTCCTAATAAAACACTTGTATTTTAATATTCTTTTGTCATGTTTAGGAAAAATAGAATTAACTCCCGAGGCCCCGTAAAGCATGAAATAGCATTAAAGAAATGAAACAGTGTTTTTTTCATGTTGTAGGAGGGAGGTTGCAATGGTAAAATGGTTTAGAGGATTAGTCTGAGCTGGCAGACTTGATGTTTGTGGGTCTGTGACTCACATGTGGAGCAGTCGAAATAACTGCAACAGATTCTGCTGCCTTCGTTTTGGCTGATTTGATTCTCACTTTCCACAAATTAAACAGTCTAAGGTGAGGTCAGAGACTGTAAAAGCTCCTTCCTTCAATCACAGCTGATCATAATTGTCTTAACCGTAATAAATATAGTAATAGTTTTTATTAATTCACAAGGGAAAAGAACTTTATTTCAAGAAATTGGCAAATTGTGAAAATATAACACAAAAATTTTGATGACTTCCTTCCACAAGATTCATATTACAGTACATCATTTTGGGGACATCATACTCAAATATCATTCATATAAATTCTTCAAAAGGGATATTGTCTTTATGAACTCTATAACAGGGGTGGGCAACCCTGGTCCTGGGGAGCTACTGTGGGTGCAGGTTTTTGTTCCAACCAAACAGGAACACACCTGATTCTACCAATGAAGCTCCATAGCAAGCTCCATAATGGTTGATTAGAAGAATCAGGTGTGTCCCTGTTTGGTTGGAACAAAAACCTGCACCCACAGTAGCTCCCCAGGACCAGGGTTGCCCACTCCCGCTCTATAAATTTCTCTCCGTTTGCTTGAACGTTTGTGCAAAAGTGCGGCTCAAAAGGAACCCATAACTAACACACAAACTTTAGATGTTTTTCTTCCTTTAATCACATTTTTAAATCAACCTTTATTGGTTTAAAGCAGTGAGATCAAGGATCTCTTTCATAAGGGCGGTCAAGCCAAAAAGCTGCAGCACACGTCATAGTATGAAACACAAAAACAGCATTAAATATATGAAAAAATGTTATGTGGCATATCCCTAAAAACTTGGCACCAGATAGTTTCACTTAATAAAAACATGCTATCAACTAGTTGTAGATATTCCAGGTGGATTAAATATTTAAATATTATCATTCAAATTACATTTGTACATGTACATTTTGAGACCTGATTAATGATTTTAAACCTGTATTTTCAAAAGGTTTTTGACTTTCTCATCCTGGCAAACGTTTTTTACCACTGACCCATATACATTATAAATATCACATCAAATCAAGTGCAGACGTGATGTGTTTTGAATAAAAAAACAAAGCAGCAGATGGAGGCAGAGACTGGATTTCTGCCAAAACCTGAGACGTAGAAAGAATAATGATGATATAAATGTATAAATGCTTCCTTCATAAACAGTGAAGTGGATATTTTCTGTGGGTGAAGTGCAGGTTTAAAGCCAACTTTTGTCAATCTTCTTTAGAGATAATTTGATTCATGGAGCATTTGAAGGTTGTTGTTTCTCTCGTCTTTGTCCGTCCTTGTGTTTGTTTATTGCCTCTGTCTGTCACCTGTTCTTCAATCACTTTTCCCTTCACTTTTTTATTTATTTCTCCTTCCTTCTTTCCCCCCATCTCCCTGCAGGTGGATCTGGAGGTGACGCTGCCTGGTGAGGGGAAGGACCAGACCTTCAAGGTGTCCCTGCAGTGGGTGTCGGTGGTCAGCCTCCAGATGCTGCTGGAAGCCTTGTCGGGTCACCTGAACGAGGTCCCTGAGGACTCCGTCCAGGCTCTGGATGTCATCACGCGGCACCTTCCTTCCATGAGGTACCTCTCCTTCCATTTCTGCCTTTTCTCCAGTCCCCCCGCCCACATTCTTTTCACATCTGCGTCGGGTTATTGCTTTTCTCGTTTATTTCTCTCTTACTTAATTTCCTGCTGTCTTGCGTCTTCCTGATCAAATCACATTATGTTCTATAATGGATGCATAGTGCTCTGCTATGGATCCGTTTTCATACAGTCGAATCCCCAGCAGCAGCTTTTGTAGCACAACACTGTAACTGCTGCTGCGTTCTCCATTTACCAAACTGACTTTTATTTGGATATTACCTCACACCAAACTATTTGAGCTACTCTGATATGAGGAGAAATCAATAGCGTTTATTTATTCTATGACTCTATTGTTCTGGTATCTGTAGCTTTGTGTAGATCTAAACCAGGGGTGTCAAACATGTGGCCCAGGGGCCAGAACCGGCCCACCAGTGGGTCCAATCCACTGGATGAGGACTGTACATATTAAACAATAAATAGAGCAATTCCTGTTTCTTCAGTCAGAAAGAATCTTTCAGGGCTCAAGGGATAAAATATTTTCAGTTTTGCAAGAGATAACTGCAACTGCTTCTTAAAAATCTAAATCTGTTCAGTGCACTGCAAAAAGTTTAATGTTATCAGGGGAAAATATCTTGAACTTACTACAATTAGTCCAATATATTCTTATGAGAAAATATGTGGTTATCTGCCAATGGAATATATTTCAAGATAATTCTACTGAACATTGTTCCAAAAACTACATATTTTAATTTCATTCATTTCAATATGGAATAACTGAGTCGACACATTGTTGAATTTGCACTTTTTTCTTATGTAAACCTGCTTATTTTGTAAATTTACGTTTAATTAATTGTGTAAATACAACATATTTCTTTACATTTTTCTTGTCCAGCCCCTTCAAATTGCACTGAATCTGGCCCATAACATAACTAGTTTGACCCTCCTGGTATAGACTAACCCAAAGCTAAATATTTGTCTCTTATGATGGTCCAGCATTGATTTTACTGAGCTATAGTTCTGTTTCTTGCATGTGTCCATCAGAGATATTTTACAGAATCAACAGAAGATCAGTTTGAATCTTACCCTATTAAAAGTAATGATAATTTGAGGTGTATTGATTCTGCCAGTGATTGATCTCTTGTTTGTGTGAATAGGTACACTCCAGTGGGGCGTTCGTTTTTCTCACCTCCGGAGGGCTACTACCATCCTCTGGGTGGAGGCAGGGAGGTGTGGTTCGGTTTCCATCAGTCTGTCCGTCCTGCCATGTGGAACATGATGCTTAACATCGATGGTAAGAACTGAGACCAGCTGATCTGCTGCCATTTGAAGAATAATTAACCTGGTTAATAATAATTAACCTGTTAAAATACAAAACCTCCTCATACAGCAGCAGCTTTGAGTTTTATTCATAAATCCCAGTATTAAACCTCAGCTCCAACACTAAAGTATTTTTATCTGAAGTAAAACACAATGTTACTGTTACAGCATCAATATATATCAATATCCACATCATCAATACAATAAGAAAATAGTTTAATATAATATCAGTAGTAGCTGCAACTAACCACTATTTAGATATTTAATTTGGATTTTAGCTGTTTGCGTGATTATTTAATTGGCTCCTTTTATAATCTTCATTTTAAACATCTTATAGAATATATTCATGTTCTGTAATGATCCTCAGTGGGATTTCTATCATTTTATGGACAAATAATTGATCTTTGAACTTGAACTTGATCTTATTCTATTAATCATTGAACTATGCATTGCAGATAATTTAGCTTATTACAAGTTGTAGATTTCTTTTGATTCCAGGACATGTAAATAACCCTTATGGTTGGAGAGATATTCTGTATTTATTGTCATATGTTGTTCCTTTACCTGGAAAATCCCTCATGAAGATGTTAACTGACTGAGGATGTTACATCATGAAGTATATTGGGCCACAACTTAACAATGAATGAAATATTCACATTTAAGAAGCTGGAACCAGAGAATTCTAGCTTTATTTTTCAGTTATCAAAAGCTGACTGTTAATTTTCTGTGAATTAACTACTAATTAATTAATCAGTTCCTACATATGTTAAAGGTTGTAAGATACTTCAAGTTGTTACTAGGACTAAATCAGTAACTTTGAACAGCTTTTGGTGTTAGTTATTAATTTCTAGGAGTGATTTGATGGATAATGTCTGTCCTGCCCATCAGTGTCGGCCACTGCTTTCTACCGTGCTCAGCCTGTGATCGAGTTCATGTGTGAGGTGCTGGACATACAGAACATCAACGAACAAACCAAACCACTGACCGACTCACAGCGTGTCAAATTCACCAAGGAAATAAGAGGTAAGATGATTCTGACATCGGTGAATGACCAGTATTATCGACACACACACACATTATATACACAACCTGTGAGTCACTGTTTATTAAATTCACTGCAGAGATTACTGCAGAGGTGTGGGTATGTTTGTTTTTGAAACGGCGTGTTGGAACTAGAGAAAACTACACACACACACACACACACACACACACACACACACACACACACACACACACCACTGCTTACCCACACCAGTGATAAAAACACTTTGTGTGGATTGTGTTTCTGCCTTTATACAGAACATAGGCAGAATTATCCAGAGTCCCATCATGCAGGTATTCACCTCAGCTCAACAAAGCTGTTTTGTAAAAAAATATTCTTAACTTTTAAAATTTAGAGCAAATCTGGTTTCTGTTTGTGTTTAATTTACTACCCATGAAGCCACCAAATAACTTTTTTAGATTTGTAATTCTAAAACATTTCATCTGTGTGTTTATTAGAGGAGTTAAGGGACATTTTACTGACAGTTCTGACACAAATTTCTACTTTAGTGTGAAAATATCTTTCGGATCATTGGAATAAATTCAATATCCAGAGACAACATACCTGACTACAACTTGGACTAAACCCATAACTTTGCTTCTTCTGTTATAATTATAATAGATGTTTAACTGTACATTGATAAGGTCAAAGAATCTATATAAACTGGTATCATGTCTAATAATTAAAGTTCTTTATCCATAACAAGATTTTAGCAGCACATTATGCACATTTTTATTAAAAAAAGCAAACTGATTGTGCAATATGAGCAGTATTTTACATGCAAAGACAAATGTTTCTGTTTTTCCCTGTGAAAATATATAGACTGTAGTGTATTTAGTGTTTTGTTGAACATTTATACCTCTGAAACAAAGGCTAATCTGTCTCTTTGGATGAATTTATTCCTCTGGTCCTAAAGTACTTTTACACCCAAGCAGACATTTGGGTCACAACTTGCAGTAAAAATCCATTTTTTGTCCCTCACCTACTCTAATTTTCTACACCATACACTCGAACTCTCTGTATTGACAAATTGCCCAGACATCCTTTTTTTATTCCTTGCTTCATTTACAATTGTTCTACCACTGTTTTTAAAGCAAATTGCTGCTTGAAAATGCTCGTACATGCCAGGTTTAAACCCTGTGTTGGCTGCCAGAACTATATATCGGTTCATTTACCTTAGATCCTATCACACTACTCACTCTGAAAGGCTTAGTTAGTTGACTTTATTATCCTTTTTCCAAAGTCTACTTGGCCACTTGCCTGTTAGGAGTCTAATGGGCTTCCAGTGAAACGCTCTAAAATATAAACTGACAGCCTTTGCCATGTCTGTGATCACTTGGTATGAATGGAATAGACCCTCTTCCTTGGTTGTTATACAGTCGCTTTAGAAACTAAGATAAATACTAAGATAAATACTCCCTGAAGTGACTCTATACACGACATAAGAAACGGTAAAGGCAACAGTCTGGTTCCTCTCTAACATGCACAGTGATTGTTAATGTTTTTATATTTTTGATGATACTAAAACTGCAGAGAAGTGGAAAAACAAACCCTGTATACAGATAGGTTCCTCTATCAGGCGTCTGGAGGCTAGAAGGAATTTTCTTTATGGCCTCCAGACGCCTGTAGAAGAGCAACAAACCGCAATTACAGGGGAAACCCCTTACGTTCCTCTACCTTTATCTTTATTTTGTGCGTTTTTCAACAGGCTTGAAAGTTGAGGTCACACACTGCGGTCAGATGAAGAGGAAATATCGTGTGTGCAACGTCACACGCCGACCTGCCAGCCACCAAACGTAAGTACATTTACATGGAACATCTCAGACATATGATAAATGCAATGTTAGTCAAAAATGTTGAACTGTCCCTTTAATTAATCCCTTTAATGCTGCAATATATTCCCCCAACTATATATACAAGTTCCCTGTTAAAAAAACAGATTTTGTCAGTTTGATCTTAAGTTTTAAATAAAGTATTTTTATCCATAATAAAACACAATTTAGAATTTTTTTTTTCAATATTCTAACTATATTTGGTCTGATAATTGATTCTGACTCTTCTGTAGTCACATCACATATTGTAGATGTCTTCTGATACCACTACATATAAATAACCCTTACGGTTATAGCGATATTCCATATTTATTGCCATTTTGAGTAGGAAAACTGAAAAATAGGGTGAATATGTTGTTTATCTGGAAAACATCTCATAAAGATGTTAACTGACGGAGGATGTTATGTCATGAAGTATATTGCGGCACAACTTAACAATGAAGGAAATATTCACATTAAAGAACCTGGAACTAGAGAATTCTAGCTTTATTATTCAGTTATCAACAGCTGGCCATTAATTTTCTGTACTAATCCAAATTAAGAGCTATCATCTGTTCTTTCTTCTGTTCATATTTGTTCATTCACAGGTTCCCCTTACAGCTTGAGAACGGCCAAGCCATGGAGTGCACAGTAGCTCAGTATTTCAAGCAGAAGTACAATCTGCAGCTCAAGTATCCACATTTACCCTGTCTGCAAGTCGGCCAGGAGCAGAAGCACACCTACCTTCCCTTGGAGGTGAGACAGAGCGGTGTTTTTACTGCTGAAATATCATAATTAGCTGTTAACTTCCCCGCTGCTGTTCCTCTTAGCTCCCTGATTTTGACTAATTAATGATGTTTTCCTCCTGGTTGTGTTGCAGGTCTGTAACATCGTAGCAGGCCAGCGCTGCATCAAGAAACTAACAGACAACCAGACGTCCACCATGATCAAAGCTACAGCTCGCTCTGCTCCTGATAGACAAGAAGAGATCAGCAGACTGGTGAGTGCTGCTACTCAACTCTTGGGGTGGGAGTAGGAAAGTTTGTTTTTCTACAGCGATCAGTAGTTTCTCAGATGGGAATTATTTTTAAATATCAATGATGCCTTTTATAAATGCTAAATTAGACATTTAAAAAGCAACTATTTAATTTGTTAACAATCCTCCATCAGTTCTTTCCTACTAATTTTCTACATTTTCTTCCCCCCCTCTTTTCCAGGTAAAAAGCAACAGCATGGTGGGGGGCCCGGACCCTTACCTGAAGGAGTTTGGCATCGTGGTGCACAACGACATGACGGAGGTGACGGGGCGAGTCCTCCCAGCTCCCATGCTGCAGTACGGGGGCCGGGTCAGCACCGACACAGGGAGGGACTGTGGCAGGGTGAGTACTGGGCGGGGGCAGCAGGATCCATGTTGGGAGGGGGTGTGAGTTATTTCTGATAACTGATAGCGAGGTTTATAATGAGGTTAGTGCAACAATGCATTTTAAGTCATTTGAAATTGACACTTAATTATACTTTATCATTAGTAACTATTAATCGAACCATTTTAATAATTGAATATGGTTGCAAACGGTGCAAAACTTCTGGTAAATTTCTAGAAACTTTGCTTTGGGCTCAAAAGTGGATCCAGGGATCTATAAATCATCTGTACATGTGGTGGTGGAAGGGGGTCCGGCCTTGCATTAAAGGGATAGTTCATCATTTTTGAAAATTCACCCTTCGTCATGATTTGCATAATCACAGCAATCAGTGTTTTACCTATTTTTGTCAATACCAACAGAGCTGCGAGCTGCTCAGATACTGCTAATAGGCTAATGGTACTTTTTTGTTTTCACTCATCAAACTCGGCATATACACAAAACGCTGTGATGGACGAGTTATGATCTGCACATCCACCACGCTATGAGATAATAGCTGATATCACACCGCTGCTCAGCAGTGCAGTTACAAGTACGGCATCACTCAGTGATGTACTGAAGAAAGTAGAGAGTTTCCTTCACATGTCGTAATGATTTGACAAAGGGTGATTTTCAAAAATGTTGAACTATCCCTTTAAATCTGTTTTAGCCAGATTAGCTGCAATATATTCCCCCAATTATATATTCCCTGTTAAAATCAAACCTTCAATTTAGTAAAATTTGTATTTATTCCTGTTAATTCCCATGGAAAGTTCCCAACTTTGAAAATTCTCATAATGGTGCAACCCTATAATTGAATAAATATGATATAAAACGTTTATTGACGTCTGATATGAATCGGTTAGTCAAGTCAATTTTACTTGTTCAGCCTAAAATCATATAAATCATCTCATAATACTTATAGATTAGCCTATTTCAGTCACTACTGTCTGTGGAAGTGCAGTAAAGGAGATGAGGGTAATGACATACTTGGAGAGAACTAAGAAGATAGGACAATGCATTCAGAAGACAGATAAATATATTCCTTTGACACTTGTGTCACAGCCAGGGTGTGAGAGGCTGGATTGACTGATTGTGTGCGTGTGTTTGGGGGGAATATGTCTGTGCTGCCAACAGGAAGACGATAAGACTCGTAGTCACCCGGCATTAATGTACAATCACTTTAAAAGATTGATTTTGTACTGTTTAAAGCCTATGGAGAGCACATTTGACTTCCCCTCCCAACTGTAAATGAAACAGTCAATATAAAGCGTTTTCCCGTGGGGGAATTGGTGTAGTGTTCAGATAGATTTCCTTTTTTGATCCTGTTTAATTTACAGTTGTCCTTTCACTGTCCTAAAGCAGATTGCTGCTTAATGCTCTTACTTGCCAAGTCCAGGCTTAAAGCTCACCGTTGGCGGCCGGAACTATATATCACTTAATTTACCAAAGACTGTGTCACGCTGCTCTCTGTTTACTCTCGGCTTTGCCAATTTTTCCCCCAGGGATATTGAGTCTAATCGGCTTCCATTCAAATACTCTTAAATGTAGACTGTAGACTTTCTCATGTCTGTGATCACTTGGTATGAATGACTGTAGAAACTGTGTCAAAAAACACACCCGTTCCTGTTTATTCACAGAAATATGTAGTCAGTGAGAATCTTTCAGGGCTCAAGAGATAAATATTTACAGTTTTCATTAGTAAAGGGGATGTAAGGCAGGAGATAACTCACCTGCTGCTGAAAATACTATATTAATATTATTAATATATTAATATTGTTCAATGCACTGCAAAAAATTAAATCTCATCAGGAGTAATATGTTTTATTTAATAAGGAGTAGTAGTATCTGAAATTGGTGTTTTTTGTTCTTAAAATTCAT
The DNA here is from genome assembly GCA_030544235.1 of Lepturacanthus savala. Lineage (NCBI taxonomy): Eukaryota > Metazoa > Chordata > Actinopteri > Scombriformes > Trichiuridae > Lepturacanthus > Lepturacanthus savala. The sequence continues at coordinate 6,167,952 of CM060472.1, read as the reverse complement.
AAATAGTCAGAATTATGAGGAGAAAAGGTCCAGAAATTACTCATTTAGATAAAATCAAACATTTTAATCTTCTTTTAAGAAAACAAGACTAAATTGACCAAAACTCAAAGAGGCTAAATGATCAGCGAATGGAATAAGATATTTCAAAATAATTTGGCCCAGTATTGGAATAATTGTATCAAAAATATTTTCACTTGAGATTTAATTCGCATCATAATTTTGAAATTGCACTTCTTTTTTTATGTCATCTCTCCTTTTGTGTAAATTGAATGTTAATTGTTGAAGTATTTATAATGTGTTTCCTTATGTAAACAGGAGGATAAATGTGTAGGTTTTATTTATGTTAATTCTTCCTGGTCCAGCCCATTTCAGATCAGATTCTCTGTATGTGGCCCATGAACTAAACTGAGTTGGACTCCACTGTACCGAGCACGTCTGAGACTTAAATTAAAGATTTTTGTCTTGAAAAGAAGTGGATAATTTTTCCTGGCTCAGCCCTCGACTGTACTTCACTGTGGTCAAGGGGGAAAAACTCTTATTTGGCCTTTGGCAGCTCTTGTTAAATTAATTAAAAGCCACTGCCCATTGAATTTGTATTCACTCACACTTAAAGTAGCACTCACCCCATGAATTGGTCTCTTTACAGGACTCTTAGTAGCTGATGTCAAGAATTCAGATATAAGAAACGATTTAAAAAATAAAACTACAGAAGCAGTTTCTCTCTGCTTCTCTGCAGTTTCTCTTCCAAACAAGCCTCATAATTTATAGCATAGAACATAAATGTCTAGTACAGTTTATTTCCTTCATTAAAACAACCTGTTAGCTCAATATTAAACCTATTTATTGCATTTTAAATGGATATGAATGTGTGTAGAGTAACCTGTATGGTGTGTGTAATCTCTATACACCTGTAAACAGCTGTGTGGGCTTTTAAGTCGTTGTCTTTGTATGAAAATACAAATGAGGGCGGGGCTTTAAAACCGTTTGTATTGGCTGATCCAATCGGGGGGTTGACTAAGAGAGTAGGGCCTCTCTCCGCAGAATAAAACCGTGGCCACGCCCAACCAGGGTGTGTGGGACATGAGAGGGAAGCAGTTCTACGCCGGCATCGAGATCAAGGTCTGGGCCGTGGCCTGCTTCGCTCCCCAGAAACAGTGTCGAGAGGACCTGCTCAAGTGAGTCACATGTTATTGAACTGTTGTAATAGGTGGGATGTGTAGGTCATAGAACATATATTTTTCTATTTGTTTGCAAAGTTAACTCTGTCTCCTTCTGCTGCTGCTTTCTGATGAGCTTTAATCCTTCTCTTTTTTCTTCATACAGGAGCTTCACTGACCAGCTGCGAAAGATCTCCAAGGATGCTGGGATGCCCATCCAGGGCCAGCCATGTTTCTGTAAATACGCCCAGGGAGCAGACAGCGTGGAGCCCATGTTCAAACACCTCAAGATGTCTTACGTGGGGCTGCAGCTGATCGTGGTCATCCTGCCTGGGAAAACACCCGTCTATGGTAAGGAATTCATCACATCACGTTGATAAAAGCTCTTAAGATGATCTAAGATGACTGTTTTTGTGATATTAATTTCTGGCTCCTCTGCCTCCTCCTCCACAGCTGAGGTGAAGCGGGTGGGGGACACCCTCCTGGGCATGGCCACCCAGTGTGTGCAGGTGAAGAACGTGGTGAAGACGTCTCCTCAGACCCTCTCTAACCTCTGCCTCAAGATCAACGCCAAGCTGGGAGGCATCAACAACGTCCTGGTGCCTCATCAGAGGTCAGCAACAAACACAGATTCATCATCAGTCCACAGAGGAGGCTGGAAGGATTTACTCCTTTTGTGTTGTAGCTTGGTTAGATGCTTCTATTGCTATCTGCTATCTATGCTTCTGTTCTTTTCAACAGCAATAATAAATGATAAAATGATAATGAACTTATTTAGACAGACATGGTGAGGATAATTTAAAAACAAAGGGACCAAATTAACTATCATTATAGTCTGAATGGTTTGGTGCTTTCTGATTACAAGTTTGATTTTATTTGTACTTTATTCATGTGTGACAGAGCAATCTTTGAGTTGATTGTTTAGTTTTTGTCACCTTTACTTCAGAATCAGAATGTCCTGTCATTTTACAATACATTGGAGAATGAGCTTCTTATTCAGTGCAAAATTGAAATAAAATAAAAATATTACAACATCAAAATATAGAAATAAACTATAGAATAGAATGCCTGTGTCTTTATATAAGACATTACATAATGTACATGTGTTCTATGTAGCTGGTTTTGTGCTGTTTACAGGTATAAATGTGACTATTCTATCTAATCTATTGCACAGGATAATTACATTGCTGATTATGTTTTAACCACAGGAATCTTTAGGAATAATATTGTCTGTGTAATATATTTTATCACATCTTTTTGCATCATTCTAGTGCTGTTCTTGGTCTTTGAATTAAATGTGAAACGTGTCTTTCTGTGTTGTGGTTCAGGCCTTCCGTGTTCCAGCAGCCCGTCATCTTCCTGGGTGCCGACGTCACTCATCCTCCAGCCGGGGACGGGAAGAAGCCGTCCATCGCCGCGGTGGTGGGCAGCATGGACGGACACCCCAGCCGCTACTGCGCCACCGTGAGAGTCCAGACGTCTCGTCAGGACATGTCCCAGGTTCCTTCTGTACGTACCCCACTCAGTATTATTATTAATAATAATAATAATAATAATAATAATACATCTTTGTTAAGGAGCTCAAACATTCAGGTGCATGTTTTCTGTAACCTACTGTAAACCTACTGTGTATGTTTTGCTTTTCGTAACAAAGGTTACTTGCAAACCTTATGGAAAATGAAAATTGGTCATAAAGTCAGTTTTATGTAGAGATATCTGTGTTTAGGGATCCCACACGTCATGGAAATTAAGAAAAAAGGTAAAATGTTCTTGAAATTATCAAAGTTATCCTGGAAAAAGTGAAAACGTTCATTAGAACTTCTGGCATTTTTTATTTCCACTGTTAGTATAAATGATTTAACTAGTGCTGTCATACGTTAAAGGGGAATGTATTAGTGTAGAACATGATAACTTGTCTCTGTAGCAGCTGAAAATGTCCTGGAAAATAATTGCAGGCTAGGAGTGGGAACCCTGGTTCTTATCAGAGTCTGAAGGCTCCTTAAACTTCAGTTTTGTATTTCTATTTTGTATTTTCTCTCTCCAGGAGCAGCTCTTTAGTCAGGAGGTCATTCAAGACCTGACCAACATGGTGCGGGAGCTGCTCATCCAGTTCTACAAGTCCACTCGCTTCAAGCCCACACGCATCATCTATTACCGTGGCGGCGTGTCAGAGGGACAGATGAAGCAGGTGAGATATTTGCTTTATTTGGCAAAGTTTCACATCATTTGTTCATTCTTTTCCCTGCCAGATATTTGTGGTATTGGGGGAGTGCAGGTCTCCACTTCAGCAGAAATGGCAGATTCCTCATGATAAGAAATGACTCAAATTCTTAATTTCAAGATGAATATTGGTTCATTGGCCACCAACTCCAGTATTATCATTTCCTTTAATATAAGGTTGAATTTTGAATAATATTCAATTTCAGGTTTGAATCCCACTCAAGTAAAGCTATTTAATGTTTGGTGATTTAGCGATGTTGTATAAGAAGCCTTTAAATGTGTGGGTGTGTTGTGTTTCAGGTTGCGTGGCCGGAGCTGATAGCGATCAGGAAGGCATGCATCAGTCTGGAGGAGGATTACAGGCCAGGCATCACCTACATAGTGGTTCAGAAACGCCACCACACTCGTCTTTTCTGCTCTGATAAAGCTGAGAGGGTCAGTAGAAGTTCTTTCTGCCAGAACGTTGTGTTTGTGTAGGTTTCTACCTTAAAAACACTAAATAGTGTGAGTCTCATCTCTTTGTCGCCCCCTGCAGGTCGGGAAAAGCGGTAACGTCCCAGCTGGCACCACCGTGGACAGCACCATCACACATCCGTCCGAGTTCGACTTCTACCTGTGCAGCCACGCTGGGATCCAGGTGAGAATTAGGGAATCCAACTCTCTCACAACAGGTTTTAATATCTCACCCACAAGCAAATGTTCCAGACACGTGTCCTCTGTGAATTTAAAACACAGCTTCAAAAAGGCTCCTGCACATTGACTCACTCGCTTCTGACCAGTGGAAGAAAGATCAGAAAGATAAAAGCAGTGTGTGTTGAGCTCGTGAGTCATACCGTGAGAGTTTTCTGTTTCCGGTTAGTGCTGTTATAACAGCCTCTGTGCAGAAAGATCTGTGAAGCAATGTGAATTTTGTCGATTTTTCAATTTAGAGGCTTAGTCTAGTGTCATAGATTTAATTCTATTTAATCAACTTGGATTTATTTTTTTGTTTGGTATTTTAGTCTAGTTACAGTTAAAGAAAATCCAAATTTTAATCTAGTTTCAGTTAATAGTCTTTCTTTAGTCTTTGACAGCAGGTTGATAATCATGTTAATCAAAATGAATCTAGACGGGTACCGGTAACAAATATAGTTAGGAACCTTTGTTTAGTCCAGTGTGACACACGGACATGTTTTTAAGTGACACCACCAGAGTTACCAGACTGAGCTAAATGTTCCCTACATGCTAAAAGTTTAATAAAGTGTGTAACACAGCAGGTTAAATCAGTAGCAGAGAGTAACTACTGCTGATGATTGAATAGATGTCGCTGCATTTAGTGCCGACAGCACTGATGGATGATAAACACACACACACCAGGCCAAATTGCTGGAGGAGATATCCAGGCACTTTTTGGATTGTAATTTGTGTCAAAAATATCCAGTTTTTAAGAAGGTTAGCCCTAACCCTATTTCAGCAATAAAACTGCTGACGTCAACATGAGGTGAAATGCTGTGTCTTCCTTCATTCCTCAGGGAACCAGTCGTCCCTCCCACTACCACGTCCTGTGGGATGACAACTGCTTCACGGCCGATGAGCTGCAGCTCCTCACCTACCAGCTGTGCCACACCTACGTCCGCTGCACTCGCTCCGTCTCCATCCCGGCGCCGGCCTACTACGCCAGACTAGTGGCTTTCAGAGCCCGCTACCACCTGGTGGACAAAGACCACGACAGGTATGAGATGGACAGAACCCAGACGAAATAACCCAGCTTTGATTGTCATCAGTGGGCGTTTATAGTTAAAACACATGTCCAATGCAGCCACGGGATGACTGTACAGAGTTTGACAAATGTTCCACTTCCTGTTTGTGAAGTCAGTGAGAATCTTTCAGGACTTTAAGTTTTCATATTTACACTTTTGTTTTATAAATGGTTTGAAAGGCAGGAGATAACTTCACCTGCTGCTGAAAACACTAAATATTGTAATATTTTTCATATTTTTTGTATTTGTTTATATTTGAACTGCACTGAAACAGGAATTTGCTCCCATTTCGTTATATATTCGATGTACAATGACAATAAAGGGAATTCTATTCTATTTTAAACTTTGTTCAGGATCTTAAAGCATTGAATTTAAGAATTTGGAAATTATACCTTAGAAAAACTTGGAAAAAGTTTAGAATTTTCCATCTGCGTCCTAAAATTAATGCAGTACACATTTGTTTTGTATCATCTTTGTATGATGATTTGTGTCTCTGCTGATTATGTACCTTTTTTCTTTAAGAATGATTTACTTAAAGCCAGTAGAGCTGTAGATGGATTCTGTTGCAGTAATATTATGTTTTCAGGTAGTAAAGCTACCAGCTCCTGTATTTGCTGCGTGTTTTATTGTTACCATGAATCTAATAATGACTTCCTGCTCCTGTGTGTGTTCCAGTGCTGAAGGCAGCCATGTTTCGGGCCAGAGTAACGGCCGGGACCCGCTGGCGTTGGCCAAGGCCGTTCAGATCCACTATGACACCCAGCACACCATGTACTTCGCCTGAGCTGGCGAGTGTCGGCCAGTCTACCTGCGGACTCCCTTCTTTTAAAAACCCCAACAAAATCTTTATTTGCCAGTCTCTTTCTCTCTTTCTTCTCCCACATCTTTCTCTCTTGTCGTCTGTCTCTTTCTCTTCAAACTCACTCTACATTTTCTGAATCTGCACCAAAGCGGCTCTTGGACGGAGGAAATCTGCTGTGTCCCCAAAATGTCCAGCAGCTTTCTCTTTTCTTTTTTTTTTTAGTTTTTATTTTACGGAACAACTCCAACCAGCGTTCCCAAAAAAAAAAAAGAAAAAACGAGCCGTCGTTCTAACCAGCAAATCCAGCACTGCGAACCCCCCTTTTCCCCTTTAGAGGGGTTTCCAATGCACAGAAGAAAACAAAAAAAAACAAAAAAAACAATGAAAAAACAAAAACAAACCATACACATGTACTACAAGTTGAGCCATTATTTTGTGTTTGTTTTTGTTTTTTCTATTTGAATGTCTGCACTCTTGTGTTTTTAAGATACACTGAGCAAAGGGAGTGGATTGGCACCGTGTGTGTGTGTGTCAGCAGCTCTTCAGCTCTCCCAGCTAAGCAGGACTCTTATCTACTTTTACCTCAAAGCCCTTTTCGGGCAAAATCTGTCACAAGGTCTTGGGTTTATCGGGTGGCGGGGAGGGAACTCTACATGAAGAGATGGAGGGGAGTCGACCTTTTGAGAATGATATATATATCTATACATATATATATATATATTTTTTCCTTTTTATGAGCGTGTGTTTTAACTTTTTCTCCTTCACAGTCTTTTACAAGCGAGGTGACCTGGGTGTCCATGCCCATTACTACTTTCCTCCCATTTTAGCGACAAATACGCAAGTCTGTATGTGTGTGTGTGCATGTGTGTGCGTGCGCGCGCGTGTGAGTGTGTGTGAGTGCATCTCTGTATATACATGTACTGCTGTTTGTGTGTGTGTGTGTGCGTTTCATGGCAGGCCGCTGAATTGTAAAGGGAAATCAAGGAGATAACTGCTGTAAATGCCTCAGATGTTGTTTTTTATATTCTCACATACAGTACATATAAACATATATTTACATCTATAGAGCAACTTTGAGACATATTGACTTAAACAGGCCTCTCTGGGGCCGGTGTGGGTATTTGTAGCAGCCCTGGGGCGCTCGTTAATTGAAATGATTTAAGTGAAATTTAGAATTCAGAACATGAATGGTGATTTTTTTTTTTTTTTTTTGCATCTTTTCTGGGGAGCCGGATGTTCCTTTTGTGCTGCGAAAAGCTGATTTTTTAAAGTGAACTTAATCCATTTCAAGTAGTGTGTGCAGCAGGTCTGACGTGTAGCAGTAGTGACCGTGGTCGGCCTGTGTCTGGCTCAGCATTGGGACCTGTTGTTGTTGTCGAACGGCCGACGGCATTAAGCAGAGTTTGGTCTTACCCGCCTCGCTTTTTTTTTTTTTTTGCGTGAAAAGCAGGATCTTATATTTCTTTGGACCTGATTATCTGAACGATTTAAATGAGGACACTGTTTTTTAAGTAGTTTCAAGGGCCGGAAACCAGTCTAGATTTTTTTCTTTATTATTTGAGGTCTCCTTTGCGATTACTGGCCAATTCATTGCACTGACCCGGGACGCTAGGCAAGCAACAGAGGGCACTCTCAATCTCTCTTACCTTTATGCATTTATACATACGAATCAAACAAAGCAGATTTGTAAAAGTTTAATATAAGATGTTTTGTGGTTATCTTAAAAAAAAATACTGTTGTTTAGAATTAGTAGTTTACCATTGATGATGTTGTTGTTCTTGTTGTTGTCAATGTTGTTACTATTGTGATGAAATTTTAAGGTTTGGCAGCAAAGCCAGTTCTATAGTTACTAGTGCGACTTCAGGAATAGATTTCAGTTGTTGAGCTGCAGGTTTTTAAAGGGGTAGAACTTTGGGTTGGAGTTAAATTTTTTTTTGTAGCATTCTGGCTAATGGTGAGAAGAACTAGGCCCCTGGGTGGAACGATTGAACTCATGCTTCCTCTGTAGGTTCAGATTTGACTGAAAAGGTTAGAGGGAGATTTCGAGGTATTGTGTAGCACTCCCGACTGGAGAAACGGATCCGCCGGTATCGGTTGGTGGTTTTTGATCAGATATAGATGGAGACAATCAGGGATTGTAATCAAGAGTTGAACCTAGATTAAGGGATTTGTTTAAAACAAAAAAACAACAAAAAAAAAAAACGGTTTGCGATAGGCAATGAGTTGAATTTTTAGACTTTTTAAAACTGGTTTCTATTACTCTGTGTGTATTTGAAGTATACCCATCTTAAAGTCTCTACTACTTAACGGTGTTTGTTTCAATATTTTTATGCATTTTTAACACTGGATTAAAATGAATTGACAATAAGCATAAGCACTGCCCCGGGACCCCGTGTTTAAAACGCTGTTGTGACGCCGCCGGACAACGTCGTGGTGACAGGTGGCGCCCCCCGGTGGTGGGATCGAATAATGACGTTTTTGTTTTTTGTTTTTTTTGAGAAGCGGTCGACGTGCACGCCTCATCAGGAGGGGGACAGCTCAGAGAAAAAACCCTTTTGTAATAAACCACCCGTAAAGCAGCAGGTTTACTATGAATGAGTTTGAGCACCTGCCTGTTGGAGGCGTGGGCGTTGGCAGAGGAGAAGAAAATGAAAGATGACGGGGGGAGGGAGGGAGGGAGGGGGAGTTTTTTGAGTTTTTTAGCAGGGCGTTGTCCAGGCATTGCATGCAATAAGTCTCACTCTTCGTTTTTAAAGGGGGGCAGTTCACCTGCACTAGTCTCACCAAGCCAAGCGGGCTGTGATTTGAACATTTCATCTGGCATCTCTTAACGGGGGGAGGGGATGATTTGACGTTTTTAAATCTTCTAATCGATCGTTAAACACCAGTCAGATCTACGATCACTCCCTGTTTTTTTGTAACATTGCAAAGCAATATTAACCCAGTTCTAGTTTTCAAATGTGGAAAAACAAAGCTATAATTCTACTCATTGTGGTTGTTGGTCGACTCGCTATTGTGTCTCTGTACTTTTTTTATTTTATTTTTTTAATCTTTTTTGTTCATTTCATTTGCTTGTACCAATCAGTGGGAATGTGCATTTGGTGGAATAGTTATGTAGGCTTTAGACAATTTTCTTTTAAGTAAAAAAAAACAAACTGTAGACTTTGCTCGCCTGCATGCTGGAGTATTGTCCCTTTTTATTTTTTTTTTAATGAAAGAAACAAAAAAAAACATTTTGAAATCATATTTATTATGAGAAAGAAAACAATATAAATGCTTTTTTGGGTAAATGTTTTATCAATTTAGTAGGACTGTTTTTAGGCTAGCAATATTTGTCCAGTGTCTCTAAGGTGTATTTTAAAGATTCCTACACAAATGTCAGTAATTTGGGAGGTACAAGCTGTTTCCTGAGGGAAGGGGGCTCCGCTCTTTGCGTCGTGTTCAAATCCAAACGAGGTACTTTCTTCAAACGTGGACCTGTTAAAGAACCGAACCCCCTCTCCTCTTATTTTAGCGAGCTTACATCCATTTTTTTTGTCTCCTCGTTCCTGGTTTGTACCTGTGGCCACGCCTCTCGAGGGGGGCTCTCCTGTCTCCATGGCAACTCTGCTGACCCCTCGCAAATGCACTTCCTCTTTGTGAAGGGGTCCCCCACCATGGCATCAACGGAGCGGGATTACCTCTTTTTAACCTTTTTAAAAAAAGATCCATAATTCTTTCTGTGCCCCGATAGAAAGAGAGCATGAATTATTTTTAAATTCCTCTCACTTTGATATATTGTTATATCTTAAACGGATTTGTAATTTGACATTGTGTATTGTGTATTCTTTTATTTTCCTCCTCTTCGGTTCCTGTTTTTTTTTTTTGGGGGGGGGGGTTGTATTGTTCTAGCTCTGCTCTTTTTATTTTATTCTTTTTTTGGTCTGCTAGTGGTCTCTGAAGCTGTGTGTGATTGTCTAATAGCAATAGAATCATAGAATCGGAACATTTCTGACTCTGTGAATGAACGGAATCCTTTCTGATAGGTTGTAAAGGGGGCGGGGCATGTTCCGGCCCCGCCTCCTCCCCATGCAGAGGGCCATTCACTCGCTGTTATTGCTATTATGTGACACGTTCAAATACAATTTTTTTTTTTTTTTTTTTTTTTTAGCCTGCAGGGAATTCTTGTGTTAATGTGCAAAGTAATAAATTGGTATTTTATGCCTATAATACAGATTGTGCCTTCTCATCATTACATCCAATATATTAACACCAAGTGCATGTACTTTGTCACTAGATGGCGTTCTTTACCAAAGTAAATGGATCGCCCTGTTACTAAGACTCATTTATTCATGATGTGGCCATTTCCTCAGCTAAACGTACAGCTGAAAGAGGAATTAAGATATAAAAGTGCATCAATGGTGTTTTTTCTTTAATCAGAAATCTTAATCACCTAATAAGTTTAAACAAAATTCATCTCACTGTGTGTAAAACAGCACAAAATCCACATGTTTGAGTGAGTGATATAACCTTTCACACAATAGGTTATGGATTTTGTGAAAGACTGTGGATTTCATACATTTTTGTGGTAATAAATCTTGTTTCTTATTCATTATTAGTAACATCAAAGGGAACTTTGGGGAAAGAAGTCGTGTTAATAACAATATCCCTAACTTATTCTAAGTATATGTTGTCACTTTCCTGCAAACAGGAACAGATTCTGGTTCCTGTTGTGTTAATTATAGGTTATTTGCCTTTTCCCAGAGAAACTCTAGTAATTAAGCCTTCATGTCTCAGTCATAAAATAAACCATTATCTCGCCTGGTGGTTGTGACCCTGAATTACAAAGAAACTGATGCATATGATGTTTTTGGTGCTGGAAGATTGTGATTAATTTAAAGAAAAAAAGCTGGCAAGTCTTAAGCTTTGGCAGCTCTGAGGCGTGCATTGAAATGCAAGTACTGTGTTGCTTTTAATCCTAAGAAAAGTTTTTATTTAAATAAACGAAACATTTTTCAACATGTAAAAATACTAAATAAAGATAAAACAATGGCAATGTAAATAATTAAACAATGAACTTATAAAGAAATATACAACACAAATAGAAAACTCCATGTTTGAAAATTAGTGGGTAGAAATGACTTATTTGTTCCAACTCCCTTATTGTGAGCGTAAACACAACCCAATATAAAAAAAATATTATAAAATGAAGGCAAGTTCATTTGTACAGTACATTTCAACAAGGTAATTCAATGTGTTTTACATAAAACATTAAAAGCATCAAGATACAATTATAAATATTAATAATACAAAAAATAATTAAAAACAAGCAAACAACCAAGATATAATTTAAAAACATTTAATATAAAACCCCAAACAATTCATAACAAGTATAAACAAATATCCACACGATGCCAATAAAATCATTTTAAAGTGTGTTTATATTATATTTCAATTAACAGGCTACAAAAAAGTGCAATTACAGAAATATATTAACATAACTGAGTAATTTCTACCCCATTTGTCCATAATTTAGATGTATTGTTGAGGTCTCTGTGAAGGCATCAGTGGATTAAACATTTTAACGCATCATTTATCCACTTTCCTCAGTAATTTAAGACTCATCAGTGTGGTTGTGATGTAACAAATGCCTCCCTGTCTGGTTCTGTCATGACCTTTCTGAGGCAAACAGCAGAAAATGTAAAACATTTAAGGCGAGTGTTGTCCTGTGTTGTATCAGAGCTCACACTCGTCTGTTTCCCTTCATTCAGGCTGGATAAATATCCCTGGTATGTGTCACCTTCTCCTGCCTCCCTTTGTTGTGTCATCCTCTCTCTCCTCTCCCGTTTCCTGTGTCCCGACCTGTTGTCATGGACACCGTTACCAAGGAGCCATGAAAGAAAGGGAAACCTGAACCATAGATCTTAGTGCCACGATATTTAATTCATTGGTGCGGTGGCACATCAGGGTTCAACCCAACGCTGATGGAAAAAAAGAGAAAACTTCTAAATATGAGACAAATAGCTGCTGTCAGATCATGTTTATTACAAACTGGATCTGATTTTTTTTATTCTTTTCTCTTTCTAGATAAATACTAAGTATAAATATGAGAAATGTCACCTTATTTCATCAATTTAAAGAAATTTAAAGAAAAAAAAATATTCAACCAAACCAGTCATTTTTATTCATCGCCCAAAATCACCTGATAATAGATTCTACCCATGACCTGTGTATTTTCTCCTCTCAATGTCATTATTAAGAGGAAAATACAACTACCATGTCTGCCTTAGTGAAGCTATTCCTCCCTTTCATCACTGTATGATGAAAACAAGCTTTTTTTGTAAAAATGCAGTGAAAACAGAGGGTGTAATCCTCATTGTGGAGGTGCATGTTGTCTTTGTGTCAACTGATCCATCCATTCCTCCCTCGTTGTGTTATCTCACCCTCTTTACCCTCCCTCCCCCCTCCTTTATCTTTTTTTCCTCCTCTTCCTGGGGTCCAGTGTTGCTCTCACAGCAGCGACGCTGGAGATGGGACGACTGGAGTCCACGTTCTGCTCACCCGGGTCTCCCTGATTCTTATTTCCACCACTTGTTGGAACCGGATCGACCCATTTTGTCTGCTGCGTTGCTACTCGAGGTGTTTGGTGGTTGTTGTTTGGGGGGAGGGTGAGAGCCTGGCAGCAGCTGGAGTCATAAGTGGCCTCGTTCTCGGCTTGGACCCCCGTGTGCTCATTGTCCAACAAGGAGACTCTTCAGATAGCAACAACAGCAGCGTCTGATGAGGATTTCTGCCTGTTTTACCCCTGTTATTTGTGAAGTAACAGACACAGACTGATTGATTCTTGCACCACTCAAAGTTTATGGATTTTTTTTTTTGGAATAATACTTCTTAAAACAGCCGATTGTTCATCTCTTTTTTTTTGAGGACGGACATGTTAAAGTGGTGAATATTAACCTGGTATTCCGTGTATTCTAGTGGTTTTAACCTGTGACAGGATACGCTCGCCGCGGTTTCAGTGGCCTCAGATCCAGGTATCAGGTGGTATCAGGCTGATCCGCCTCGGTAAGGCTACACCAAAACCAGGAGACTGACACTGAAACACTGCAGTAGTAGCAGCTAGAGAGTCAACCACCTGGGGCTGAAACAGCTGAAGGTTTCGAGCTACTTCCAAGAAAGAAAAAAAAATCCTTGGCTGGGATCCGGTTCATCCACGAGGCCTGGACTGATCAGATGCCGCCACAGGTGGCTGCATCGCTATCAGCTAATCAATAATGTATTGACTCAAACTCAGGAATGAAGAGGAGGAGAAAGTGCACAGGCCTCTGTTAACTCTAACTAAATTAAATAGAAGTTTGAAATCTGCCAGTGGATGTTGAAGAGGAAGGAAAATGGCTTCTGAGAAAGTGAAGTTTGGGAAAAGACGATAGGGAAGCTTTTCCAAGAAACAAGAAGACCTAAAAACCTGCAGAAAACAAAAAAAATTGAAGAGGAAGGAAAATGGCCGCTGAGAAAGTAACATTTGGGAAAAAACGGTAAGGAAGCTTCTCCAGGAAACAAGAAAGACTTAAATAACTGCAGAAAACAAAAACAAGGTTGATAAAAAGTAAAGGAACGTTGTGGTCATGGTGAACACGGGCATGCAGCTGATCAGCTTCACCTGCGCGGTGACGGGCTGGATCATGGCCATCGCCGTGACGGCGCTGCCTCAGTGGAAGGTGTCGGCCTTCATCGGCAGCAACATCATGACCTCTGAGATCCGCTGGGAGGGGATCTGGATGAACTGCATCTACCAGACCACGGGCCACATGCAGTGTAAGACCTACGACTCCATGCTGGCGCTGGCGCCGGACATCCAGGCCGCCCGCGCCCTCATGTGCCTGGCCATCTTCATGGGCTGGCTGTCCTGCACCGTGTCCTGCTGCGGGATGAAGTGCACCACGTGCGCCGGCGACGACCGCCGAGCCAAGGCGGGCATCGCGCTGGCCGGCGGCGTCCTGTTCATCCTGACGGGGCTGTGCGTGCTGGTGCCCGTGTCGTGGACCGCCAACACCGTGGTGCAGGACTTCTACAACCCCAACGTGCCGCCCATGCACAAGCGGGAGCTGGGCCAGGCCATCTACCTGGGCTGGGCCGCCGCCGTCATCCTGATGATCAGCGGCGCCGTGATGAGCAGCACCTGCCCTCTTATGGAGAGAGGACACCGGTACCGGAGGGGATACATCGGAAGGAGCTTCGCTAATTCACCCGTCTCAGCACCGGATCCACCTAAACCCATCATGTCCAACAATGTCCCCATGAAGGAGTACGTGTAGGAGGACAGGTTTATGTAGGAGGTTCAGCCTCTTGGCCATGTCGCTTTTAAAAAAACAGATTCTACATGTCTGTGATAAAGGAAAACATTCATTAGTAATAAGAGAAGAAAGTCCCTCAGGAATCAGGTGATATGTCTCTAAATTGACTCCCAACTTTTGAGTTATGAACCATAAATTGTCATCTATTTATTTATTTATATATTCTATCCATATTTTTCTTATTTTGTATATCTTGTATATCTCTTTGTTGTGTTAAATTTGTCTTCGATACTTTATAACATTCAGGTTTGTTTGAAATTTGACTTTTTGCTCCACTGTGATTTATATTAATGCCTGAAGAAAGACGGTTGACTGTTACATCGGCTTTAATGATGGCTCGTGGTGAAGATTGCGGTGAATTCTCATCCAGTTTTTCCCTGATGAGGTCATTTACCTCCTTAAATTGTCATATAAAGCTTTGATTGAGTTTGTGTGCAACACAATCATGAAATAAAACAAGTTTGTTAAAGCGTACTTTGCTAATAATGTTTTTATTTTGTTTGTGCGTGCTGGATTCTTCTTCTAAAAAAATACATTTGCTTTGAGTGATTTTGTCCATCAAACACAAGAGAATCCAAATATAAAATGATGCCACCACGTCCTTGTCTTCTGATTTGCTGCAGGTTCTCAGTCTGAATAACTGTTACAGTCTGCAGCTGCAGATCTAATGATACTTTATTCTGACTGCAGGAAAAATCAAACTCAGTCTTCTTCCTAGAATCCATAGCAAATACATCCATGTGAGGTTATTATAACAATCTCACTCTTCTCCTTCAGCCTCTTCATTGACATGTTTGCAGATTCTTCAGATGTTTCCTACTCTGTTCACTGTGAATCCACAAAGAAGGACACTTTGCAAAGTGCATCTGAAAATGAATGGGGAAGTAATTAAATCACCTTCAAATCACACACATGCACAGACAGCTAATACAGATCACACTGTCTTTTACACTACAACATAACAATTGAATAACTGACCTGTGATGTGGTCGTCTGCGTTGGGAGACTCCAGGGATTTCCATCTTTTGGGAGCAGATTCCAGAAGGGAGAAGTTGTCTGCTCGGAGCGTCTGCAGGAGAGTTTTCCTCCTCAGGAATCTGAACGCATGAGTTAAAGAGAAGAAAAAATAGGAAAAACTAACACTAATGCAAATCTAAGCCAACCCGCATGTGTCCAGTAAGGATACTGGTGTCGGTAGAAGCGCTCGGCGTCCTGCAGCCACTCCATCATGTCAGCAGCTGACGGGGCCGTGGCTGAGCGTTGGGTCATGGTGAGCAGGTCCAGGCTGTCTGAGTTTTGTTCATAGAGCTGAAAAGCTGCAGTCACCTGGTTACTGATGGAATCTCTGACTGACTGGAGAACTGACCTGAGGGAAAGAGAGAAACATGATAGGATATCAATTTAAACTGAAATGACAAGAAACGTATCTCATCTTGATGTCTTGTAATGTTAGGATCACATTCTAGTATGTCTAGTTGATCATTTTTCATACATGATGTGGTACTTTCCCTTAATAAATATGTTTTAATTAAATTATCACAAAAAAGGACCTGGCTGTGACAGATAGTAACAGCACTGGTGTGAAAAATGTAATAAAGTTTTTAAATACAGCATGACATATGCAATGTAACTGAGTCACAATAAAAAAACATTCATTAACAATAATAAGTCAGCCCTGAATTCAAAATGTTATGTACAGAAGAAATATGTAAAAATATCAAATGTTAAAGTATAATACAACTCCTTTTATAGTCTATTATTATTATTATAGTATATTATATTGTTGTTTTTATCACCAACAATAATGTAACAGCATTGTATTGTTTGCATTGTTATATTGTTTATAGTTCATTAATATGGAGCCAGTTTTTTTTATCATTTGGGTAGATTACTAATATTAGTACTGCATTATAATAAATATCTGCAAAATAATATACTGTATTAATATAGAACTTTTTTTATACAAAGCACTTTGCAGTTTAATAAGGAAAGAGCAGACAAATTATAGTATTTTGCGTAAATTTAGTTGCATTAGTTTTCGGAAGCCAATGTAAAGAACTATATAATAGTTTGGGGTTTATATAACAATTGTGGGCCAGAGGGGCCCAGAACTTATTTTAGTTCCGGGCCCCAGAGCAGGTTGAGTCGGCCCTGTATTCCTGCTGTCATAAGAGTAGTTCCCACTCATGTCCATTAGTTAGCTCTGAGATTGACAGACTCAATTCTCTTCCTGTTTGCAAGCGACTTGTATTTCCTCTTACATTTGTTCATTGAGTTTCCGCAGGACCGTGTCTGTAGCTTGCAGGAGTTTGAACCGCAGCCGCTCCTCCAGGTCTGGGAAGTCTCTGAGCGGTGTTTCTGAGAGCCGGACGTTCGACAGAGCTCTCCACTGCTCGGCCAGGTTCCCCAGAGACCCCATCAGCGGGCTGCACTCGGACAACACACTCTTCCAGACTTTATGTTGGCTGTCCAGACTCTGGAAGCTCTTCCTGAGCGCTTGTTGGAGCGATAGAAGCGCAGGTTTAGACATTAGTTGACCCCAAAACGAGAGCTGCGTGTGTCCGATAAAAGAAACCTCGTATCTCGGTGTTTTAATTCCGGTTTAGAGCAACAAAAATGCTGTAAACCCTTTAAAAAGTAGCTGCTAACAACTACATATTTCTACCATGCTGCTTGGACACCATTTCCGTTCTCCCAACGTAAACAATAGCGTTTAGGGCTACGATTGGTCGAGAACAATTCCGTCGTGACGTAAAACAAACGTGCGATCTCATTGGCTGACGTTAGATTCCCCCTCCCCCCGCATGGAGATTTATTAACGGCTTCATGAAAGAATAAAGATGTTCGAGAATCAGAGCGCGCGAAAATATTATCAGGTAAAAAATGATGTTAAATGATGAATTACTGGTTTAAAAATATGTATTTGGTTGTTTTATGACGACTGAAGTTGACGTCTCGTCGAAGCTTTTACTTGTAACGTATTGTAACGCCTGTAGGTGGCACAGTTCAGTCACTTTTAAAGCTAATTCATCGATTAAAAATGATTTTTCCCCCACATTTAGACGACTTTTTAGCTTTCAGAACATACCAAACCAGGTCCACTTAAAACACTCACTACATAGATTTGTTAAACCTGGACTAGATTATTAAAGGTGTCCCATAGACTTGTTAAAACACAGTTGAATTCGTGAAAACTAAATAAAAGTAGATTTCTTATGTTTTCTTAAATGTAACTCACAATTTATATGTAGTATTGAAGCAGAAAATACCTGTTAATTAAAATGCCTTCTGCATTTTATTCTGTAAAGAAGGGATTTAATCAAGTTATCTTTTTTTTTCTCCAACCAACAGCAACAACGAAAAAGGTTGGAGGCAAATCCAGTTCAGAGGATGAAGTTAAGAAGGTAGTGGCTGACATAGAGAAGCATAACATAATTTATCATAAATAAATAGTTTTCGATCACATGAAATGTCATTTATGTGCTTTTCTATCCTCTTGTTCTTATTTCAGGAGAAAGCTAAAAGAAGAACTCTGATAGACAGCATGAAAACCTTTCAGCAGAAGGTATTCATGCTTCTTTATTAATGTTTTTGTCATGTATTTTTACTTTAATTTATTCCTTCATTTTGAAAGTGTTACATGCCCTGATAATATGATAAACTAAGGTTTGTCTCTCTGGATTCAGACCATGAGGAGGATTTTTCCTGTCAGGAGGATGCAGGATTCTTCTGATCTGATGGGTTCTACTCCCCTCATCACCCCACGCTTTGACCCGAGGTAAGAGTTATAGTTTCACAACACAGAGTGTGCAGCATACTCTGACTAAGTAGGCAATGAACATAATCCTCTTGTCACTGTAAATCTGGATATATACATGTAACAGGTAAAAATTAGATTCCTTCTGTACCATAGGTTTATAGAGTACATTTGAATTTTACTTGGACTTTAAATTATATTACTTTGAGTACAAGGGTGCAATGTTGTCACCATACATATGTCTGTCTGAAATCTGTATGATGCAGCTCTCCACATTTCATTGAATTGAATTTATATCAAAGCTTTGTGTCCTTTTCTGGGGATTTTCTGTTAGATTTTAAAAGATTTAACATGTTGAGGTTCTTTAGAAAAGCATAGACATGGTTTTCTTTAGACCGATCAGTTAATGAAAGGTGTCAAATATAATATATAATATAATAGTTAAGAGGTTTAATTGGGATTCAGGTGTATTGTAAGAGTGAGGATCTTGATCACAAGCAATCAGTTTTTAGCACTTTTCTCAATTATATGCTCTAATCATACTCTCCTTGTAAAAATGCACTGGATAGTTTTTAATGAATTTGTTGTACTGTTGTATAAATGCCAATAGGTGGCAGCATTTAACTACAGCAGTTTGGTTGTCTTGTCTTCTGACGGCTTCTCTAGACATTCAAACTGTTATCAAAAAGAACGTTTTAGGTTCCACTGTAGATTCACAATAAAGATCTCTGTTTGTTGTAAGAACCTTCTACACTGTTGAGCCTTTTTAAAGCTGATTGACAGGTTAATAAATATGTTTTAAAGTATCCTGAAATTTGAAGCTAAACCTTTGCTCCAAGAGTAGTCGTCTTTGTTTTTCTGGGTAATTTCGTCATCTATAGAATATAAACTCATGCTTTTGCTTATGCAAGAAGTTCCCCTTGACCTTTCGTGACTTTGTTTGCCATCGAGGGGCATTTAGTGAGTCACGTGACATTCTGTTGGCAGGAAGCAGCGGCCTGTCCCTGCTGCTGGCTCTGACTGCACTCTGACCTTCGGCGACATCATAACGCTGCCAATTAAAAGCTTGTTAAGCTTCGTTAAGCTTGATGAGCTCGTTAGGGTTTCCACCTGGGATGGCGAGCTGGGCTAGACCGGGTCTCACCTTGAGCCCAGATAGACGAGCATAAACTCTCTGCGATTCCCCACCGCATTCTGATGCATCATATGTTACCTGAACCGCAGCCTGGGACCCCCCGTGCCCCCAGCTCAAACCCGACCTGGTCCCTTCCATCCGTATCCATCTCTAGCGCTTTATAATCTGCTGTCTCTCGCTGTGCAAACTGGTGGTGCAGAGGTAAAAACTGAACTCTGCATCCCTGTAAACGACAGATGTTGTGGTCAGCGGTGCGTGCAGTTCAGCTCCCTCGTTAGCGGAGCGCTGAGCCCTCGCGCACCTGCTCTACGTGTCATAGAATTTTCAGAGTTTTGCCTCAGAAAGGATTGGATCCTTTTTTTTTTAATTCTCGAGGCGGATGGAAAATTGCCATTTTGCACGGATGGCTTGCTTTTCAGTAAGCATGCAGGCAGTGGCGCGGTGACAGGTGCGGTATGGATGGGGCGGATTTTGAGGTCACAGAGCAACACTGCTACATAAATCATCCACTGAGATGTTCTAGGTGCTATTCTCTGGATGCGGCACCAGAACTGGAGATAGTTGGAGTTGAAGGCACGGTGCAGAGATGTTTTGACACTTAAAATGCAAAATTTAATATCAGTTTTTACATTAACCACTTAATCCCTAGGCCTGTTTTTCAGTTTTCCTGCTCTAAATGATAATACATCTGGAATATCTCTACAACCACAATGGTTATTGCATTTAAACCTGGTATCAAAAAATCTACAACATGTGAAGTGACCACAGAAGAGTCAGACTCAATTTATGTTGCTGTTACAGAGCAAATATAGATAGAATTTTACAAAAATAATCTTACATTGTGCTTTACTACAGTTAAAATACTTTATATAAAGCTGAAATAGCACCAAACTGACCCAAATCAGAAAAGAAACTTGAAATAAACTAAATTATCTGCAACGCAGTCCAATGATTAATCAGATAATATTTCAATTATTTGTCCAAATCACAGAAATGACACTGAGGATCATTCCAGAACATGAAGAATATATTCTGTAAGATGTTTAAAAAGGAGATTAAAAGGAACCAATTAAATAATCACACAAACAGCTAAAGTCTAAATTAAATATCTAAATAATGGTTAGTTGCAGCCCTACTTCTGATATTACATTAACATTGTGTTTTACTACAGATAGAAAATAAAAATACTGTATTTATTGTTGGAGCTGAGGTTTTCTACTGGGATTAATGAATAAAACTCAATGCTGAACCTGGATCAGGATGTTTAGGTTTTTCCCAGGTTAACAGTTCACAAAGGGAATGTGGAGAAAAAGGCCTTTATAGAAACAATTTATTCAGTAAAACCATCTTCAGAGCTGCACTTGTATTTTTATTAACTTTGCTACAGCTCAACAGAGCATCTCAGCATCATTCACTTTAAATCCTATTTATGTACCTGGCTGATTTTTCTCACTGTGCCATGTCAAAATGTCTTCTGAGCTGGAAAACACTTCATGCCAACCTGTTAGTGGTAATTCTAAATTGGAGATGTCAGGAGTTTCCTGCAGCTACAATACCTTCCAATAAGTGCAAAGAACTGCCAAAATGGCCCCAAAGCATTAAAATCTAAATTTTAGCACTCATGCAATTAATTCAATAGTTATACACAGTTTCTTGCTCACTAGTTAACCTGTAAAAATACAAAATCCCCTTGATACAGATTCAGCATTGAGTTTTATTCATAAATCACATAAGAAAACTTCAGCTCCAACACTAAATAAAGTATTTGTATCTGTAGTAAAACACAATGTTACTGTTACAGCATCAATATATATCATCAATACAATAAGAAAATAGTTTAATATAATATTAACAGATTTAAGCTGTTGTCACTGCTGTGTGATTATTTAATTGTCTCCTTTATAATCTCCTTTTTAAACATCTTACAGAATATATTATTCATGTTCTGGAATGATCCTCAGTGGGATTCCTATGATTTTGAACAAATAATAGGTTCTTATCTTATTAATCATTAAACTTTGCATTGCAGGTTATTAAGATTATTTCATTTTTTTCCTGATTTGGGTCAGTTTGGTCTTGTTTTTAGTTTTAAATGAAGTATTTTATATCTATTTTTGCAATATTCTATCTATATTTGCTCTGTAACAGAAATTGATTCTGATTCTTCTGTAGTCACCTCCATGTTATAGATTTATTTTGATTCCAGGTTTAAATACAATAACCTTTGCGGTTGTAGAGATATTCCACATTTATTACCATTTATAGCAGGAAAACTGAAAAATAAACCTCTGCTTAGTTTTCAGCTTTCATGCAGAAACAAAACGTGAACACAACACTGACAAATGATTATCTTTGTTAAGTTGATAACAGCTGCTTATTACCACATTCAGGAGTTTTGGAGCAACATTATTAATTTTTTGGAGTCGTATTTCTGTCCACCATGTCAATGTAAGACCAATATTTGTTCTCCTTTAGCTTTGATTTAAGCAAAATATCTTGACATGCTAAATGTTCTGCTAAATGTTCATGAACACCTAAACACGTCTAAGAATAAGAAACAGGATATTTTCCTGTTTTTCCTGTTCAACATTGTATTAGTACAGCATCAATCCTTCACCATATCAACTTCATATAATGGTAATATGTCAGTATTGTGCTCACAGGTTGTTCCATTGCTTCAAAAATGGCTCCATTTGCTTTCAAAAGATCCCACTGACTTACATGAACAGTGTTTACACCTGATCTGATGCCACCCACACAACCTCAAACTCTGACGCCATCTTTCTCATTTTCTATTGCTTAAATCTGTTATCATTAACACACGTGTCTGACACATGAAGGTGGTGTATTATTCACCAGGGCTGTACCCTCCCAAAACCGCTGGAGACGTTGGTTAATTGAGCCCCCGGACCCGGGGAAAGTGCCAAATTTTCTGCCAAAGACGAATGAACCTGGCAGAGGCGCGTTTCTCCTTTGCAAAATTAATTCTCTGGCGTGTCGCGGCCTCCTATAAATCCCATCCGTCAAGTGGGCCGCTAATCGATTTATTTACATGCCCACACCTCCGTCTGCCGATGTCTTCTCACTCAATTCATACGGAGGGGTGGAGATTCATCTGTTGCGGAGTTAGTTTGTCAGCACAAAGCTAAAAAAAACAAAAAAAACAAGAAAAAAAAGTGTCGCTGAATGCTTTGTTGTGTCTGGTTTTCAGTGATGAGGAGTTAGGAGGACGCAAGCTGATAATAAAGTGAAGCAGCAGACGGGAGGAGGAGGTAAATCGTGACTGAACGGCCCCCACATGATGCATTCTGGGCATGTGTTTGTCTGGTGACCAGCAGGGTCCTGATGGCGTTTTGATGGGGGGGGTCGCTCAGGCACCCCTGATGACGGGCGGGGTGGAGAGGAACATCTGCTGCCAAAGGAAATCCTGCGGAAATTAGACCCTGAAAATAACGGGCTGCTCTGATTAGAGGCGGGAGGTTAATGCTATTTGCTGATTACACAGTGACAAACTTTTACTTAAAAGGCCCCTCGGTGACTCTTAAATTTAGACTTGATTTGTCTGCGAAGGACGTGGCAGCATTTGTTTGCACAAAAGAAGACATTAATGATCGTAATAATCTTTACTTTTATAGCACCTTTTATAACAAAAAATGCAGCTCAAGGTGATTTCCAAGAAAAAGTATGAAACACAAATACCCATTTAACAAAAAGACACAAAAATAACATTACCAATATTTATTGTCAGTAATCACATTTACAGGTGTTAAATGTGTCTATTGAACATTTAAATGTGATAAAACTATTTAAGAATGCACTTACATTTGTTTAAGTGCAGCAGTACAGTGCAGATATGAAGGTTATTGAAGGAAAAACCTGCATAAAGACATTTTTGCTTGTGTTGAAAATTGCCAATGCAAACACTGTTATCAAGTAAATTGGCTTAAAAATGTTAATACTTCACATTTGAAATATTTGTCTGTGAGTTGCAGTTCCTGTTGATGCACAGTGGAGGGAGTTTCTGGTGGCATCTAGTGGTGAGGTTGCAAATTACAATCAAGGGAGAATCTTAAATGAATTCTACTGTGAAAAACCTGCCACCCCACATAGATAAAAACATCTTGATCTAAGGTACTGTATCAAATAATAGCTGAGACTCAATTAACCACTGGGTCCCTTTAAAATTAAGGGTGCAGGTGTAAATAAAATAAAAAAATGCTGAGTCTAATTTATTAAAAAGAAAAAAATCAAGGAAGAAGACGTGACCACTGATGCAGCATGTTTTTTAATGCTCTAATGACGTTAAAGAACACCCTCTCTGCTAATATTGACGAGCGGTTGATCGCCATGGCTCTGGTGCAATGAAAAAATACAAAGTACGACATGGAATTCAAACTTTCTGTGGTAAAATATGCAGAGGAAAACTCTAGAGAAGCAGCTGTGAGAAGTTTATCTATAGTACTGTAATCTGACGTTTGAAAAAAGATAAATTATACTGGTCATACTGGTTTAATAGAAGAATTTGAGTAAATTACCATATTGTTTTCCAGTTTTGCTGAGCAAGGTTTTCAAGAAGGAATTAATCTCCTGTCATGGTCTCAAATAAATGCCTGATCTGTTGAGTGATTGAAACTAATAAATGCTTGGCTATTATTTGGTAATTTATGGTGATAAAACAGAATAATACTTTTTTTGATTGAATTATATATAGTTTGTTCCTGCTGCTGAATATCACAAAATCTAACAGACTGTACCTTTAAAGGCAGAAAGTATAAGTACTAAAAAGAGTTGAGTAGAAGAGCAGGGGAAGTAATAATAGCTGAAAGCATGTAAAATTTCAGTTTTAGTTCCATAAGACATTTGTACGTATGCAATTAAAGTAGTTAAACTGTCAACTATTGTGTCAGTCACTGTCATTGCTAATAAAGCAACTGGAATATCTGTTCACATGCAAAGTACTGAAAGTAGTTAACAGTTTCACAGTCAAGGGCACAAACTTCGACTTTATAAAAGGCCTAACTGCGTGCAGCCGGTGGGTTTTAATGTGGAAGCCACTAATAGTGGAACCACTCACCAAGGCTTTGTGCTTTCGTTCATTCCTATGGACCCGGGCAGGTTGAAAACAAGCTCCTCTTATTTGGTTAGACGAATAATAGATGCAAATACCAGGATAGAGGCGAGGGCGAGCAGGGAATAAAATGAAGTGAATCCTCACCCCATTCATTACCTCCATCAGAGAAAGAACAGGAAAGTGACCATAAAATGAGCGGTGGAGCAATGGCCAGGATTGCCTTTGAGAAATAATTAAAGCCTCTTTGCAATGCTCCCCAGCCTCCAGGAAAAAATCCCCATCTTCTCTATGGTCTACAATTGATGTTTGGTTTACTAGCCCATCTGTATAAAGCAGACGTTCAATAAAGTATATCACCCTATTTGTGAGAGCAATACAGCCCAGTGCGGTCCTCAATTAGGTATAAATGACACAGCAAATTGGAAAATTAGGAGGAGAGGGAAGGATAATTTGCTCCAAAACAAGCTAAAACCAATTCATTAGGAGACCGGGAAGGAGACAAAGGGTCCGTTTCTGTCCCCCAACATAAAATCCCTCTTTAAGTTCACGTGCTGAACTGTTCACGTTGTCACAGGCTGGTTTTACAGGCTGGTCTCAGCACTTGTTATGTGATATATATGAAATGTAGAATTACAGGTTGTAATTGTAATGAACAGAAGAAGATAATGTTTGTAGTGTTTTAGATCAGTGGTTCTCCAAGTGGGGTCCAGGGAGAATAATTTATTTTCCCTATAATTATTTTATAATTATTTAAACAATTAAATAATTACTATTGCTGCTTTATACTTGATTCATCCTTGTAGGTTTTTAAGCAGGATTTATTTCATATTAAAGATTTAATGTTTTAAATTTCTAAGATTTTATACATTTATCCATTTTATATGTGTATATATGACAATTTGAGGAGGGGCTGAACATTATAAACTTTCTCCAACTTACACATTATATCAGTTTGTCTTGTTTATATATACTGGTTTATGTTTGTTTGAGAAAAATACAAATCAAATCAAATTAATTCCACCCAAAAGTAACACAATGACCGAATGTAGGATCACTATAATCAAAACTAAATGTTAGTTTATTCAGTTTAACATATTTATTTCATATTATTTGTGTATTGCTTTCTGTTTGCACATGAATTTATTTAATCTCAAATTTTACTTTCTATTAATATATAGGTGAAACTGAATGGGAGGAATAAATACATAAATACACTTAAATATTAATAAATTAAGAAATAAAATGGAAAATCTAATAAATGGGAAAATAAAACATACATAAATGTATTTTACAAATTGTTTGCATATAAAATTAAATACATATGGGCATTTACTAGCATATTCATTTTTTTTTTTTATTTTTGATCATGACAGTTTTAGTCCTAATTTTGGCCTCAGGTTTCTCACACTTTGTTCACATTTAAAGCAAAAATCAAATGAGATGAAGTCCATGGTCTCTTTTTGGTGAGTTTAAGGGTCCTTGATGTGAAAAAGTTTGAGAACCACTGTTTTATACACAATCATTTAAAAATCCAAAAAATAAAGGTTAGCACAGGATAATGATGATGTGAAATGTGCTGTTTGGTGCTTGTAAGGTTTCGGTGACAGCTGAAGTAGCAGCAGTTTCATTTACTGAGTCTCTGCCTAAATGTTCTCTCTTCAGATGACTAAAATAGTCTTTATAAACTGTCACAGTAGCAGAATAAACTGAAGTGATGTCCTCAGTGAATAGGTAAATCGTTGTCTGCTGTCTACACATTAGCTCACTTTCTGAATTTGAGAAAAACAGCCTTGCAAGACAAAAGAATACAAACTCAGCTTGGTTCTCATTGAGTTTCAGGGGCAAATATAGTGATATTTTCTGCTGACACTTGCTGTTAGGATGGTTTTCATCTCTGGTGCAGAAGTAAGTTCAAAAATTTCAATTCCACCATTATTTCAGGTTACCTAAAAGTTGACAATTCCTCAAATTGTTGCCTTCACCCAGACCTTGATATTACTTTTGCTGTGCAGTATTCAATATAGGACATATTGGGAGTGAAATAAGCAGTCTGGATGTCTGATGTGTCTGAAGAGGATCTTTAACTGGTCCCTTGTGTGATTTATATGGGATGCCTCACCTATATAACCCATACTGTATGTGTTATGTTATGCTAACACTCTCCACAGACTGTTATGGCAGTCATTTTCAAGGAGAAACAACCTGCTCCCCCTGCTGCTTGTTTTCCTCCGTCCAGGTGTGTACTTGTGATTCTGGACACAAAACAATGTAGAGATGAAGTTAGGGATGATTATATTGGTGCACTGGGACATGCTCTCGGACACACACACACACACATACACATACACGCAGAAAAGCTCTTGGATTGAATTCAAAGGAGCAGGCCGCCCTGATAAAATCAGTTGGGGGATCAATTTGTCTTCATTTCCAGCCCATCGTTTTATTAGATGCAGTGGTGAGTGATATGATTAGAGGGCCCTGCTTCAAGAGCTGCAGCACAATAGGGCCCTCCATTTCAGATAACACACACACACACACACACACACACACACACACACACACACACACACACACACACACAAACACAGGGACAGCCCTGCTAGCCATTTGGGTGCCCTATGTATGTACAAATATTTTGTGTTGCCCCTCCACCCCAAAAAGAAAGCAACTCAGAATTTATCAGTGCAATTTACTTCACCAAATATGTTAAAACAAATACTTATGAATTAATAATAAATATATAAATAAGACATAAGTCTTAAAAAGGTGAACAAAAATATCAGAGAAATTCTACACAACCAGCATCTAAAATATGAGCTGACCAGGTGGAGACTGGATTCAGCTTTGTCTCCAGAAAATTGGCCTATGCTGCTTTTGTATTGCTTCTACATATTAACATGATTTACACATATTTATATCGTCACCAGCAGTGTTACTTTTGTCAGACTTAACCACTGACTGACAAAATTAACACACATTTTTTGTTGGCGAGATGAAATCAAAACTTAATTACTAGTTTTGATTTCAACTAACTTAACTACTTACTTAAATTGTTTTTTCGTGACATATTTTTTCGATTATACTCAAAAAAGTTCCTTCACTTGATGTGTGTCACTTGTATGTCTCTTCTAGCGTTGCTGCCAGGTGTGTGTGTAGCATCCATCAGTGCTGTCGGCACTAAATGCGGGGACATCTGTTCCTTCATCACCAGAAACTACTCTCTGCTACTGTTTTAACCTGCTGGGTTACACACTTTAATAAACTTTTAGCGTCTAGGGAACATTCAGCTCCGTTCGGTAACTCCAGTGGTGTCACTTTATAACATGTCTGTGTGTCACAATGAACTAAACAAAGGTTTCTAACAACAATTCCTGTTGTCACTGTTACCTGCCTAGAGTAATTTTATTCAACGTTACTATCAACCTACTGTCAAAGTCTAAAGAAAGACTATTGACTAAAACTACTATTGACTAAATTACTTTGACCTTTATTTGACACTATACAAGGACTTTTTGTCGACTTAAATGTGACTAAACAAAAAATTAGACTAAATATGACTAAAACATTTGACACAAGCTAACTAGCTAAAAACTAAACTGGAGTAATAACCAACAAAATTACCACAGGTTACTAGTACCTAGCCTATTATGATGCTTTTTTCATGAGCCTGACTTTTGGTGCCCCCTCCAGGCACTTGGTGCCCTACGAACTTTGCAACTGTGCAAAATATATTAAATATAATGATGATATATTCAGATGCATGCTGCGTCCCTGCTGTACACATGCAGTAAGTGAAGACAGGTGTATCTGTGGTCTTGGAGCAGAAATCCAGAGGCGAGCGGTGTGTAAAATGCTGACCTCGCTGTAAGCAACGCTGGCGTAACGTTAGCAGAAAACCCTGTTTCCCCCGGTCATGCATCACAGAGCTGTCGACCTCCCGACCCCCCTGTTCTGTAAGCCGCAAAAAAAAAAGTGAAACGTGTTTTTAAGTGCTCAGGCCTAAAGTCTCCAGGAGCAGGTGTCCATTTCCTTGCCTACACTAAATATTAAAGACCCTGGAAAACACATCATGCCTATTAAGTTGCTGAATTGCTGATTTTTTAAATTTTTCTCCCCCTCCTGCATAAGTACATCACATTAACAGTAGCGGGTTTGGTGCATTATTTTGAGCATTTGTGGCCTCCAAAAAGGACAGATGAGAGATTATGGGATGAATTAAATGATTTTAAAGCCTCACTCACACTTGTTATTATGCTTAATTTATCTGTGTTAAATGTCTGTTCTTTTTTACATGAACACAGTTATAAAAACACTCCTCCTGAACACTTTATTAAATACTCATTTGCAAACACAGGTGTTACTGTGTTGGTTTTACATAAAATCGATCAGTCCAGTTTAAGATGTAGAAATGCATCTACAAAACCCAGTTACTAAAACATGTTTTCTTATTTGCATTATTCCATAAATCTCCAAAAAATAGCCACAGCCCTTTTTGTGCATGGGGAATAGGGGAATCCTTAAAATGAGAAAAGTAGCAGGGAAAACTGAAAGTATCCTATTACATGTTCATTTGAACCTTTGCCACTGTTGTTGGCATACATTTATGTGATTTAACATGGCTAAATTAGAATTTAAGCTATCAATCAGTCAATTTGACTTTCGATAATGAAATATTTCTTGGACCTGCGGATTATATACAACAGAATAATAAAAAGAATAGAATAGAGGTACATGTTAATACATCAATAAATTGCATAATAAGGCACACATTTAAAGGGAATGTATTAGTGTATGACATGATAACTTGTCTCTGTAGCAGCTAAAAATGTCCTGGAAAGTAAGAGTGGAAACCCTGCTTAAAAGATCAGGTGTTTATTTGAGACCAGGCAGCAATTTGGGAGAGTAGATTAATTCCTTCCTGACAAATATCTTGCTCAGCGAAACTGGAAAAATATGGTAATTTACTCAAATTCTTCTAATAAACCAGCACCATATAACTTACGTTTTTCAAATGTCAGATTACAGAAGTATAAACGTCCCACAGCTGCTTCTCCAGAGTTTTTCTCTGCATACTTTACCACAGAAAGTTTGACATTCATGTCATATGTTTTATTTTTTTGCTGCATTAGAGCCATGGCGATCAACGATTAATCAGTATTATCAGAGAGGGTGGTCTTTAACGTCATTTAATGCAGGACTGAGACGCTTGTGAAAAAAAAAGAAGAGACGTCAGTGGTCACATCTTCTTTCTTATTATCCTTTAAATAAATTAGCTATGTTTATTTAGAACCAGCAGTTATTTATCAAAATATGCACCTGCACGATTAAAAGGCACCCGGCGATGAATTGAAACTCGGCTATTATTCGATAATTTACAGTACTTAGTTTTCTTTTGACATTACAGCTGCGAGGCAGCAGATTGATGGCGTGTTCTAGTCGTTCTAATCTAAAGTTTCATGGAGATCACAACAACACAAAGCTTATTCAAAGCGATTGAGCGAGGCTGCACCTGCTAAGAGCATCAGTAATACAACAGCTCAGCAGGTTTAACACAGATTATGGCTGGTATCCTGCTGAAAAGCCCTTTATATATTTTCCTTGTTCCTTTTTTTTTTACGAGAAGTGACAGTTTACATGGTCTGGTACGTGTAAAACAAGTTTTCTATCCTTTCAGCAGAACCCAAAAGAATAAAACCACTGGGAACATTTTTTTCTTTCATTTCAATTTGGCCTGTGGGTAGACAGGTTCTGCAGAACACTGATGTGATTTATATTGACTGACACTGACTGAAGATAGTGTGGTGTCTCGTGTGAGAAGCTTCTTCTCTCTGTCTGAGCTAAATAGATTAATACCACAGTTTCAATTTTAAAGCCTGTTGTGTCTGTTTCTTATAGTGTTAGAAAATGAAGAATAAAAGCTGAATTAAAGAGCCCTTAAACTATTTACCAAACGTGAGCAAGATATGCAGCGTAAAATATATTATCCAATAAATACGTTTCAGTAGGCTCTGTCTGTGAGATTTACAGTTCTGATGAACCCTTAAATGCATTATTAAGTGACTCTAACTCGACTTCCTGGGTCGTAATTTATTGTCTCACTGAAAGAAACACGCCCCCACCACTGAAGTTGCGTCCTAGTGCCTGTTGCTAAATGTCTTCATGGGAATAGTTCAACATTTTGGGAAATATACTGAATTCTTTATTGCCGAGAGTCAAATGAGAAGATTGATACCACCCT
>CM060472.1:6002500-6132500 GCA_030544235.1 Lepturacanthus savala | reverse complement strand
AGACACGGGGAGAACATGCAAACTCCACACAGAAAGGTCCCAGACCCAGGACCAAGGAGGTCTCGCGACCTTCTTGCTGTGAGGCAACAGCGCTAACCCCTGCTCCACCGTGTCGCCCTGTAGTAAAACATAATTTTAGATTTTTCTGTTTTATTCTAGCTCTATTTTCACAGCAACATAAATTGATTTTCTGTAGTTACTTTACATGTAAACTTCTTTTTGATACCAGAAGTTCATAACCTTTGTTGGCCTTTGAGATATTCCATATTTATTATCATTTATAGCAGGAAAAACTAAAAAATATAGGCCTGAGGCTTAAGTGGTTAATATGTCAACCAAATACGAAATGTTTTAAAAACCTAACCCTTAACCCTAAAACCTGGTTTCTCTTTGTATTAACTGTTCTGAAAGATGTAAATGAAAACTAGATAGAACTGGATTGGAAACACAAACAAATTATACCCATCGCCCTAAAATTAATTATAGGTGCCATTATAAAAAAAAAGAAAAAAAAAGCACAATAAATCTGGAAACAAGTTAAGAGTTGTCTTGGCCTCTGTGAAAATATTTTATGCTTCATTTAACGCAAAATGCATTGACTTTGAATTTAAAGACTCCTCGCTGCAGTAGTCTATTAGAAACACCTACAGCAAGGTCAGGGAGTACAATTTCTTTCTTAAAAAGACTTCAGCTTTTCAAAGAAAGTTGTCTGTTCACCTCAAGCACCTGAGTGTCCTGGAGTATATAACGCCTGTGTCTATAGTCATTAACAATAAGCTAATAACTCCACCTGACACTGTGTTAAACTGTGCTCCTCCCGCTGTTATAACCGCCAAACCCTCGCTGTGTCGCATGAATATTTAATCCTGCAGTGAGAGATATCTGTGCGATGTGTGACGTATGGCAGAAGGGTTTTTTCTTTTTTCTTTTCTTTTTTTGGCAAATTGTGATGATGCAGGGTGACCTTGTTGCTTCTGGTGTTGTTTCCTTTTACAGAGATAAATACATTAAAAAAGTGAAAACGCGGTGCCTGAAACTGTGTGACAGCCACCTCGGCGTTCCCTGCGAGGTGTGATGGATGGCGCCAGCCCCTCGCTGCGTGTCTTTTTCGCGAGCTTTCCATGGTGGCTCGCTGTCTGAGAAGATCCCATGTTGTGATGAAGGTCGTTTTCGAAAGCGAAGTGTCTAATTTGCAGTGTGAAACGCGAGTTAAACTGAAACTCTTTGTCAACACGGCAATGACAAAGCCTGTAGCATAACCCACTTATTACAGATTCAGGCCACAGGAAGGCAGCGACGCCCCAGGCGGATGTTCATACGGCATGTCTTCCTCCACACGGCAGCAACATGCTTCACTTTCTAGGTTACGCCTCTTGAACTCAAACACTCACTTCGCCTTGACGGCCATTCTCTGCGATATTCACAAAGCTGCAATATAAATAGAGACGATTGTAGTATTCAGTCCCACCAGAGGCCCGGATACATCCTGCAGTTTGGTCCCTTGAAAATATCTGTTATCGTCGCCTTATATTGTCCTTGGACTGTTTCCGTGAATATAGCCCCTTTTAAGCCAGGATGGCTGGGATCTGTGCCCTTCATGTAAATATCCCCCTGTGACGTGGTTTCAGCACAAAAGAAGAGCCTGTATCTGGTGAGGTACCCTTGCTCCGAGCCTTGGGTTTGAGAAGGTTCCCAGCGGGGCCAATCTATCACCATGTGATTTATAGGCTTTTCAGGGTGGGGGCAAGGTGGGGGTGTTAAAGAGATGGAGAAGGAGGAAGTTAAGGAGTAGGAAGGAAAGGAAAAGATGTGGGGAAGGAGGAGTGACTGAAAATGAAAGCAAGGGGGGCTCTAAAACCAAAGGTAGAAGGAAATGCAGTGTAAAATAATCAAATGTCTTTATTATCTACTTAATAGTTACTGAGTTGTTGCTTATTTAATTTTTTTCCCCTGATCTGGGTCAGTTTGGTTTTGTATCTGTTTTATCTGTTTTTCCAATATCCTAAGTATATTTGCTCTGTAATAACATCATTAATTAATTCTTCTGTAGTCACCCCACATGCTGTAGATTTCTTTTGATACCAAATTTGAATAACCTTTGTGGTTGTAGAGATATTCCAAATTTATTATCATTCATATCAGGAAAACTGAAAATAAGACCTGGGCTTGAGTGGTTATTGCTGAATATTGGTTGATTAGTTTTATTATGACACCATTTCTAGTTCTTAATTGCACATTGGAATAAAATTCTCTAATAGGGTTATAATGAATAACATTCTCCATTTTTCATTCATAATAAGATGGAATATTGCTTTCACCAGTGGAGATGGACAGGTGGTTGTTCTGTGTGCCAGATTGCTGTCCAAACAGGTGTGCTATAAATGTTTATAATAATAATAATAAATGTAAAAAGCAAATCAGATTAATTTATACTAAGAAAATGAATAATCTAAACTAACATGGTGTTGTGTAGAAACTATTATCTCCATATAGACCAGTTCATGTTTAAAAGAATTTAAATTGTTTAAATTTGGTGCTTTTTTCCCCTTTTCATTGATACTTAGCTCTGATTGAATGGAAAGATTCCAAAAATGGATATAAATATAACCTCATATCCCCAACACTGTCATGCTCACAACATAAAATATATTTTCCTAAAGAAGGGCAATGTTTTGATCTACCTCAGGAAAGTGGGAGGAGTGTGAACCGTCTTTTCTAACAGAGCAGCAATCAGTTTAAATCATTATCACCTGCTGCTCAAACAAACAGCAGGGAAATAAACAAACACCACAAGAGGGCGACTGCAATGATGTACACACACAAAAACAACTTTCTAAAAACTTTTAAAATGTAGATGGAGCAAAGGTGTTGCTTTTCTATTATTATTAATCAGTGGTTAACATGGTTAATAATAATAGAATAACCAATGGTTAATAATAACGAATTGCAATACAAATAATATTAAGCAGTGGTTAATAATGATTTGAGCTGACAGGCGAGAGATTATAGAGAGATTATAACTATAAAGTGCTTATATTTATATCTATATCTATATATCTATATCTATATATCTATATCTATATATATATATATATATGTATGTATATATATATATATATCTATCTATATATATATATATATATATATATATATATATGTATATATATATATATATATATATATATATATATATATATATATATATATATATATATATATATATATATATATATATATATATATATATATATATATATATATATATATATATATATGAATCTCTAGGTATGTATTTATAGATATATGAGCCTGCGCACAGGTGGGAATATGTTTATAAGATGCATCTATGTATTATTTGGATCATCTCAATCATGTATTATTATTATTATTAGTAGTAGTAGTATAAACACATGTTTCAGTTATATACAGAGATTATTTTCCCTTTTCCTTATGTAGGATTTCTTTTTTTCTTTTTCCGACAGAAATAATATTGCAAGAGTAAATAATGGAAATCATGTAGCTGTATTAATTATTAAACAAATTGCAATACAAATAATACAAAGTACAAAACTTTACAAAAATGTTTGACCAGCACAATAATTAATCACAAATTTGATTATGCCTGGCATCTTTGTTGCATGTATACTCTATACGATCATCTATAGCTGATCGTATAGAGTATAGATTCTATACCGGCATCCCTACTGCTGTTGTCCTTCCCTCCTGAACTCCCAGACAGAGTCCAGACCTCCCTGCTGTGCCACAGAATGATGATAGCGAGGTTATCAGCCACTGTCAGGCCACACAGTCAGGCCCATTTCCACTAAATCCCAGTCAATCACCTGCTTCTGTATCACACATCCCCAGACGGCAGTCACCACCTCCACCTGTCCCGATCCATCATACGTCTGATTCTGTAAGGCGCTGGGTGTTAAAGGTTTGCAGGGGTGAGCTTTTTACTGCTCTTCAAATCCACAAATCTGCCAGAGAGCAGGTTAGAGGTTACCCTGCCCGGAGCTGGTGACCTTTGACCTAACCCAGTTCACTGTCCATTACTCAAAACTACTACTCACTGGGCTGTATAACCTCTGCTCACCCCTTGTGTTACAACCCCTTTCAGCAATTCCAATTCGTCCTTCTACATGCCCGCACACTAAGCCGCCTCTCATACTGCACACACACACACACACACACACACACACACACACACACACACACACACACACACACACACACACACACACACACACACACACACACACACACACACACACACACACTACTCACTCACTCGCCTCCATATAGGAGTACTAATACGCCCACACTGCTGCAGTGAGCATTAGAAGAAAAGCAGTAGTGCTGCTAGCATGCACAGGACAGATACAAGAAATGCACTTCCTGCTTTTAAGTTACTTAAATAGTTTAAAACTATTTAGTGCAGCTTGTATGCCAATTTCATT
Source organism: Lepturacanthus savala (assembly GCA_030544235.1). NCBI lineage: Eukaryota > Metazoa > Chordata > Actinopteri > Scombriformes > Trichiuridae > Lepturacanthus > Lepturacanthus savala. The sequence goes on along the minus strand of CM060472.1, from coordinate 6,128,040 downwards.
TGTTAAAACAGTATAATGTTGTAGTTTATATTATAATATATAATAATAGTTTGCTGGCATGAGGAGTCAGTGAGATTGGGTGCTATGATGATAAACACTATGGGACCATGACAATTGATTTTTTGATGCTGTCTATAAGGTTTTACATCAATGTGATTGAGTGGCTTCATTTCTATTGTTTTCATTGGATCAGGCCAAACTGACTTGAGAACATTTTTACAGTATTCCTTGATCAGTATCATTGACATTAAATTATTATGACTGGTAGTTAAATGGAATGAATTTATAGGATAAATTAGGCCTGGGCAATGAAGCAATATCAATATATATTATCACTAGCTACATCATCAATGCAATAAGAAAATAGTTCAATAGAATATCAAATGTTTCACTAAAGGTTTTCACTTATAAGTCACTGGATCAATCATTGAATCAAACAGCCAGTCATTTAACAGACAAATGACACATCAAGTTTAATATAAAGTGGTTATGTTCAGCTTTTTTTCTCTTAGTGGTTATTAAAAGACCAAAAAATAGAAAAAATACATAATTAAAAATAATCAATAATTATCATTATCCATTGATGAGGAATATTTTATATTAATATATAGCTCTAGAGACTAGAGACTAATGCAAAATGATCAGTTTTTCTGCTTTTACTACTTATAGGTATGTGTTTTGGCAAAAGGAATATTTTAGTTTGAGTCTATAAACTACTGACAACCTTTGTCCCAAATTCAAATAAAAATATTAGCATTTAGAGTATTTATTTGCGGAAAATGATAAATGGTCAAAATAACAAAACTGATGCAATATTTTCACACCTCAATGCAAAGAAACAAGATCAAACTAATAAAAAAAAACATAACACTAATGTTTAGACTCAAGAAGAGTTCAGAAGTCAATATGGTGCAATAACCCTTATTTTTAACAACAGCTTTCAGTCGTCATGGCATCTAAGCCATTGTTTTTCCACTCCTGGTACCTCTTTAAGCATTAAAGTAGGTAATCAAGCATAAAATGCCCCCAAACATTTAAAAGGAAATCATCAATAATTATCCATATGGATCAATATAAACAAACTTTTATCAATAGGCTTCTTTTATATAACATTCTACTACAGTTTAAAAGTATCTCCATATATGGTAAAGATATGATTCCAGTCAGTACAGTAAAAATCATTTTAGAGAAGGATATATGAAGTAACTGAACAGTTGATTTAGTTTATTTATATATCTATATTTTTCGTACTCCATCCAGTACAAACCCACATAGGAAAGTCAACATCTGCGAGTGTATAGATCCACAGACATGCATAAATTCATGAATGCACTCACTTCATAGATTTTCCATCAATGTCTTGTGTCATTAACCCCAATATGAGGGTCCCTTCCATTTATTATTTTATTAAGCACACACCCTGACCCTGTTGTCACCGCACTTTCTCCCAGTCTTACTTCACCTCACAAAACCCTCTGGCATGGAGCCTGCATGCAAACGCAGGAAGTAAATCATCTGTGAGTGAATAAGGTTGGGCACTTTCAACTTTCTCCGACCTTTTGTTTGGCGTTTTTTTTTCATGAGCGTCCTCATGGGAACTCAACGCCTCCTGAGCACGAATTAAGCAAAGTTTCATAATAAGAGCGTGAGGAGACATGAAGGGATGTAGGGGAATTTTATTATTAATTAGAGAGTTATGCAGCGTCAGCGAAATGTCTGCATTCCTGTCATCTCATTACCGTCCAGCTATTTCAGCAATACCTCCTCCAGATGCCAAAATTACCTATCCTGTTCTCTTAGAGTACTTAGGTTTAAAGTAGTCTAGTACTTAGGTTTAAAGGAGATTACACTGAAGTTTCACCTATACAAGAATAAGTTCTACAAAACTTTTTACTTTTATTTTTTGTTGATGAATACTTTCAGTGTTGCAGAGGGACCTCAAGATGAATAAAATGTGCACTTGACAAGCCTTCAGGTCCTCAGTTTAATAGATTCAATCTGTCTAAAGGAACTGTAAAGTATTATGTGAGGTCAGGTTCAAATCCATAAATTTGTATATTGCTCAACAAACTGAATAGAATAGGATACTTTATTGTCTGCCCCAAATGGTGACAGAAATTCATTTTCAGCGGGGCTCACAAACACATTCACGTATTCCCATTAAAACTGAGTAGATGAGATGAGTTCAGATGGGGAAAAACGACAAGAGATGATCGAAGATGAGATAAAATGACAATAAGAGATCATGATAATCTGAGATAAACCTTTTATTTGGATTTAGTTTTAGAATCTACCATGAATGTTAATGAAATAACAATACAGAATAGCTCAAATATTATAATATAGAGTCATACCTCTATAGATTATTGCAAAAATGATCCAATCAGCCCTGGAAAAGGAGAAAAAACTAACTTTGTTAAGGTTGTAATGTCTTTTTTTAGACTGAGAGGTGTCATGTAATGCCCCCAAATACAGTTGCAGTAGTGAAACGATTGTCAAACACAGATAATAATGAAATGTTTTGCATTACATGAGAAACAAAGAACTTTATCTTTTGTACCAAGATTTGCAAATAAAATTGGACACACAACTTTGAGTCTTAATGAAATGTAATCAAAACCAGTGGTGGATTACCTACTTGGATCATTTACTTGAATAAAAGTTGGAATCCTGGCATCAAAAAGAAAAAAAGCCCTCAAGAACATATTAAAGTTTTATAAAATAATAATTATTAATAATATCCAAAATAAAAGTAGTCATTATGTAGACAGTGTCATATTATTATAGTCTATCCTACTACTTGGTTTAGTCACTAAATACATGTGAGAGTATGTTGTAATTTATCAAAGTGGAGCCAAATCAGCAAATTATTAGTATTTTAAAATGAAAATGACAATTTAAGAACATAGTTTGGAGAATTTTGAGTAGCCATTTTATGTAAAATATTGAACTCTTAATCTGAAAGACTTCCCTCTGAAAATGTGGGGAAGTGGAAATATAAAGTAAAGTACAAGTACCTTTAAAATTGTACTCAAGTACTTGAGTAAAAGTACTTTTATTTTACTTAATTTACTTTTCACAGCCGTTAACCGCATTTTCACTCTCTTCTGGCTCCAGCCTCTAGTGGACAATTAATGAACTGCAGGTCTGACGCTTCGGTATAGACTTTACTTTTTTAGCACTGGAGCTTAATTAAAATATAAATTAGTGCAGCTGTTAATCTACTTCAACGTTTTTGACTGTCAGAACTGTGTAAAATAACCCGTGAAGTGAATTGTGACAGATTCTCGCACTGTTGTCGCACACCAAGACACGTTTCGAGAGCAGTTTTCAGTTAGAAATCAGTTAAAATGAAACGGGAGCGTTCAGCTAGCTAACGTTAGCTTTCCAGGGCTAATAACGGCTAACGCACGTGCTGCTTCAAAGTTTAGCTAATAGAGCGGTGGTGGAGGAAAAGATGGAAAAAACAACACAGCAACAAGTGAAAATGGACATTAACTGTTCGATAACTTCGTTATGGACCATGAAGTAAAGAAAAAAAGGCTTTAACTTCAAATAACGTGAGTGAAATTCCAATTTTGTCTTCATTAACCTGTCTGCTGATGGTTGAATATTGGCCCTGGCCACTTATTTATTTGGATTTGGTTGTGGTGTTATTAAACATTCAGCGTCTGTTTCCCAAAGCCAAAGGTTTCCTCCTTAAATGTATTGTTTTGTCCACAACCCAAAGATATTCAATTTACTGTTAAAAAGGACTAAATAAACCAGAATGTATTATGTATTATGCTTCTCAAATGTGAATTTGAGAAGCATCATACAGTTTTCTTCTTAAAAATGAATATTTAAGATAATTAAAATAGTCGATAATTTAAGTCAGTTTTCTCCCCAAAGTGCCAAGCAATGATTGTTTCTAGTTTAATTGTGAGAAACTGTCACTTTTCTTTTGTCTTTTTGTCTCTTGGAGTTCTTTGAGAGAACAAGAAAGATTGTGGGAGATGTGTGAAGGTGTGAAAACTTGCAGTTACAGTAAAGTGTGAAAATCCATAGCTGTAGCTACAGAGTTTTTCCAGTTATAGTACTTTCTTTTCATTATTATCTGCAAACAACAGATGTGAGTTGTTGGGAACTGTGTTCTCACGGGGTTTCCACTGTGCAGAGACAGAAGAATAAACCCATCTCTGATTTTTGCCTCGTTTATGATCATATCAGGAAAAACAATAGGTGCCAACTGTTTGAAGATCCATTTATTGGCACAAACACTAGACAATGCACACCAGAATGAGAACAAGCTTTACAAATTACTGAACAGAAGAGTGAAGTTTTAGAGCAGAGAAAGAAGTTCTGTCTGTCCAATGTGGTTATTTACATCATTACACACCTGCTCCAGGTCTGACTCGATTTTTCTTCTTCTTTTTCTAACTCTGTATGTTATTGTACAAACAACATTGCAACATTACCACCATTTTTAAGGAGTTTATTTATTTCTCCAGCACTTTTCATGCTCTATTTGCAGCTCAAACTGCTGTTCACATACGAAAAGCATTGAACAATAATTAATACATTGCACCAGATTTTGGGTGTAGATTATATGGTGCTGTTAAGATTTAGGCAGATTTGAATATGTTTTCTAAATTATTAAAGTCCCCCACAAGCCAAGAAATGGTTTAAATGCATGAATAATGACTTGAATAATCTATTGATTATTAAAATGATAATTTGATTAGTTGATTGGTTAATAAAATGTTGTAAAATGTGAATTGCTGTTTCCCAAAGCTGAAGATTCAATGTAAAATGTCTTTTTTTTTTTATCCAGACCAACAGTTCATAGCCCAAAGATCATCAGCTTACTATTAAACAAGACCAAATAAATCAGAAAATAATACGATTTTGGAACCTGGAACCAGAGAATTTGGACATTTTCTTCCTCAAAACGACAAATTATAGCTCTAAACTTTTACATTCATCATTAAGGGCAAAATTAAGGGCTATTATCCCAATAGTGTGTTTCAGGTGTGTAAATTTAACGTTATATTGCTTTTATTTTATTATTTCTTTATTTTGAAAAGACACAATGCATTTATTGTCTGAATAAATTAATGACATGCTGAATCTAAATGCAATTTTTTTTTTTTGCCTGGAAAAAAGGTTAAATTTAATGAAGTGACATTGACATTCCTATTGCATCAGGGATTGACAGATATTCAGGTTTATGGATCTGTTCTGTGGCTCGTCCAGACAAATAAGGAAATTGTAGCAGAAAAAAAGAAATCACATTGGCTAATCCACTTCCTTCCTCCTTTCTCCTGCCTGTCTGAACTTGTCTGTTTGATCTGCATCGGTACAAGAGCTTCCTCAGTGGTGTTTGTCTCCTCTGAGCTATTTACAGTATGAGGTTTGTCTGTCAGCGAGACACTCACCTGTACCTGCTGTCTCTCTGTGGCTGTTTTACCCAGAAATCCTTATTATCTCTATTCCTCTGCACCTGTGTAACGCTTACCTACTTGACCCTGTACTCTTTTGATTGAGACACACACACACAGACATGTCAATCAATGGATGGGCAGATACACAGATGACAGCTCTATGCTCATTTATTTTCACCCTTCCATCAAAGGGCAGAGGGCAGATTCATTGGAATCTACACTGTTGATAAATAAGGAGTCTGTGTGTTTCTCTCTGCTCTGTACTTTGCTATATACAGTATATATCTATATTTCATGTTTTTCTTGGCTTAATCAGAGCCAATTTAGGATTTTCTTATTTTACTCTCGTTGATTTTGTGTTACAAGCTTCATTTCCAGTCAGTACTTTGTCTTGACATCAAAATGACAAATTAGATTATTTGTCATGGCCTTCCAAAAGACTTAGATTCACAAAATAGCTTCTTTGATAAAGACCATGGATGAAATACATGACCCACTTCCTAATAAGGCACCATTTACAAAGGATTTATATGTTTTAGCTAATGGCTAATACATTATTTACAAAGAAGTCATTAATTTTGAACTGTTTTGTGTTGCTTGGTTTAAGACAAATCAAATCAAAGAATGAATGTTAATGAACTATGAAACATTAAGAAATTATTTATTGACCTTTTTTAAAATTGTTTCTGGATGATATGATTAGTTTTTTTATCTGTAATATATGACCGTGAACTGAATATCTGAATGATGTGATCAGAATTAGATGATATTCACTGTAATTATGACAATAATGCTCTGTAGATGGGACTGATGACGCAAAACAAGCAGAACTCCCTTGTTAATGAGTGTTTTTCTGTACCTGATTCCTTTTAATCTCTGTTTCAGAAGGTGTTCAGCACCATGGACAGTGCTGCGGTGGCTTGGTGCTGTCCATGGTGCTGAATTGGGAAAAAATTAAAAGACTGAACCAGCTTTCCAACAGAATGTAGAGCTGCAATGATTAATTGATCATTTCCAACTATTATAATAATCAATTTAACTCATTTTTAAGAAGAAAATGTCCAAATTCTCTGGTTCCAGCTTCTCTTCTCTGGTTATTTTCTGGTTTCTTTAGTCTTCTATAATAGTAAACTGATGATCTTTTGGTTGTGGACTGTTGGTCTGGACAAAAAAAGACAGTTTAGATTGAATCTTGAGCTTTGGGAAACAGTGATTGACATTTTACACCATTGTTTCAATAATCAATGGATTAATCAATTCTCAGAATAATAAGTTGCAGCGTTAATAGAATGTTAGTTTCTTTCATTTTAAGGTTTATATATATAAATGTAAGTATGTTGAGACGATGCTCTGATGGGTTACTGTAGAAAGTTTCTTGTTTCTCGCTGTGTTTTTCTTCAAGGACACACTGCCATGCAGCTGAGGTGAATTAGTGACTGGTGGCTTAAAGTGAGTGTGTGATACTGGCGAGAAATACACTTCCACCTGGAACTGACTTTTAAAGTAAACATTCCTTGCAGATTTGATATTTTATACTTAGGAATTATTCCGCTTGACTTCTGGGATTACAGTGATAAAAAGCTATTACTTATACTTTTGGTGGCAAGCAAAAAGGCAATATCAAGAAGGCGGTTAAGGCCAGAATCTCCTACAACAGGAGATTGGTTAAATGTAATTCATGATATATACACAATGGAAAAGTTAACCTCCTCTCTCAAAATCCAGACTGACTTTTTTTTCTAGGATATGGTCTGAATGGACTGGGAATGTTGAACATTTACACGCCTAAAACCAGATCTTGCTTAAGGCGTTTTTGTAGTATGTATATTTGCATGTCTCTTTTTTTTCTTTCTTTATTTTCTGTAAGAAGTATGGTGAAAGGTCCTGGAAAGAAACATTATTATGAATATAATAAGTAATTTTCTTTGTGATTTCATTTGCTGTAATTTTATTTATCTTTACTTGTCTGTTTATTTTTATTTTCTGCCTGAATACCAGGAACCTGTTAATCAGAAGAAGTTATGTTAAGTAAGAAAGATTGAAAAAAGTGAAAAGTGAAAGTATCCTGCATTGTTTATAATCTGTTGGCCTGAATTAAGGTAAAAATGAGTGTGTTCAGGTTTAGGTTAATGATTGTTGAGGTTAGAGATGGATTTGCTAATCCTGGTGAATGAGGTTTTCTTGAAATAGTTATTTGATTATCAAAATCATTAATTTTCTATCAATTGACTCATCATCACAGCTCTAGTTTATCAGCTCTTCATTCAAATTACTCACTGCTGAAGAGCAACATTGAAGATAAAAACAATATTTTTTCAAGCAGGAGTCTCTTGTTAAGTCTTTTAGATTCCACACAGATATTCCACATTTTTTTCCTCAGTAGTTGCTCCAGCAGGTGCACGATAGTCCTTCCTCCATCCTTTACTCCCAGACCCCAGCAGCATTCTTCTTCTCTGTCAACCACGACTGTCTCGGCTCTCCTTCATGCCTACTTCCTCTACTTCTTCCCCCCTTCCCTGTCTTCCCCTCCAGACTACTTATTTACTAATGATGTGCAGCAAACGCTTACTCTTGTGTTTTTGCAGCCTCCCCTTCATCCCATTCCCAACCCTTGACTCCACCTCTCCTGACCCCCTCAAGGTGAAACCCAGGTGGCTTTAATTGGCCCGTATCAATTAAATTTCTGAAAGCGCATGAGCTCACTGGGGACAAGTAAGTGGACTTGGCTTCAGCTAGTTATCTCCTCTTCCTCCTCAGACTCCCGGACCTCGGTTCATCCTCCCTCTCCAGCCAAATCTTCCCTTTTATTACATAGCCACCCCTGTCTCTCTCTCTTTTTCCGTCTGTCTCTCTCTCTCGGTCTGTCTCTCTCTCTCCGGTTCCTTCCTTATCCATTCCTGCTGCCACTTTTAAATAGATCCCTGCGGCAGGGACTGAGCCAGACACAGCCTCCATCATGGGACCAAGAGGAGGCTAATGCCTTTTTAATGAGGCCTCGGCCACAATGTGACACAGTAGAAGTGGCAGGAATTTGTGGCTGGTGAGGCCTTGGTCCAAGGTATTTATCACCTAAAACCCTCTGATCCACTGTGCCTGTGGGAGGGAGGGAGGGTTAGAGAGAGAGTGGGAGGTAAGGAGAGGTTGAAGGAGGAAAGGGAAAGTTATTAAAGAGCTCTCAAAAAAAAGCAGCAGAGAGCAAATTAAAAAATTACTTTCCTCAAAAAGTCAGTCAGAGAAAAGGCAAGAAGGTAAAAAACAATGCTGCTTCGTTTTTTTAGACTCTTGGCCTTCTCCTCACCATCTTAAGTGTCTCGCACCTGTTTAGCATCCCACCGCCGATTGCCCCCGGAAGCTGCATAATGTGAAATCATAATAATAACCCTAATGCTTCGACAGTAATTAATATCGCTCCATACATATTGCTGCATAGCCCGGGAGAAAGGCAGGGAGAGAGGTTTGCCTCCTTTCAAGAGAAGTCACATTATTATATTCCCACTTCATCCAATATTAATGCCCATTGGGTCCTGTATTCTAATATGAGCTCTACTGAAATGGCCTTAAGTGGCTGAATAGCAAATAAGATAGAGTAGCAACAAAAGAAAACCACCTACTTTATTATTAACGCAACTGATTGAAGATAATGGGCAGGGTAAAGGCGTGAAATCAAAGAACCTGTGAAATATAAACTGGTGGGAGCTCCTAAAACTCCATTTCCGCACCAGCGGCGCACTTGCTTAGGACTTCAATGGTCAGTCTATTATATGGCTCTGCATCACATAAAAAGACTGTGAGGTCCAATAAAACGCCTGTTATAAAAATTGCTCATTGTACTTACTTACCTCAATTTTTCTACACCACTGCATTGAGCTCTAATCTGTCATTTTCGGTTCCTCACACAACCTGATGCTCATGATGTGATTTTTTTTTTTTTTTTTTAGTGAGGAGGTATAGTAACTTTTATATCTAGTTTTCATTCTTGAGATTTTCATTCAATCAAACCATGTTCTTTAATATTTAATGGAAGGTATTTGGTGAATTATTTGCATTCGGTAATGGTCTCTATGTAGTTTGCCAGAGTCAGCATTTTCCTCTTAATTAGGAAAATAATTAGCAAGGAAAAAGAAACAAATAGAGGATCTGACGTGAAATCTGAATAAAAGGTAGTTAAATTGACCAGAGCTGCAACAATTGATTAACAATTGACAGTTGATTAATTGATTAGTTGCTAAACAGAAATGAATTGGCAACCATTGTTATTTCATTAAACATGTTAGTAGAGCTGCAACAAGTACTCAATTATTCCATTAACAGACATTATTTGCCATCTATTTTGATAACTGTTTAATCGAATTGAGTCATTTTTAAGAAGAAAATGTACAAATTCTCTGGTTCCAGCTTCTCTTCTCTGATTATTTCCTGGTTTCTTTAGTCTCTATAAGAGAAAACTGATGATCTTTGGGTTGTGGACTGTTGGTCTGTTGGTCTTTTAGGTTGAATCTTCGGCTTTGGGAAAAATTTTACACCATTTTATGAACCAAACAACTAATCAATAGATTAATCGGCTATCAAAATTGTTAGTTGCAACCCTATATACATTTTTGACATTCAACACAACCCATGGTGACATTTAACAATGTCACAATTAGTTCTTTGGGAATCAACCAGCATTTTTCATTTTGTTGACATTTTATATACACAGCAATTAATTAATAATTAAGAAAATAACCGGCAGATTAATCTATAATGAAAAATAGACTATAGTTGTAAACAACAAGAATCATAACTCAACACCTGTTCAGGCTCCTTAAGGTGGACAGAATTTTAAGGTGGACCAACCTTTGTCACTTTACCAGAGAGTGGGCTGTAGGAAAATTTTTTAACATATCCCATGATGCTATTATATGATTAAAATACATTTCCAGTCCCTGTCTCCAAAACCAGGTTTAAATCTAAAGGATGATAGCTTTAGAAACGTATTTTCTACTTGTAATACTCAGGCATTTACATAGAAGTGGTGTATGTACATGAGTAGTCCACCCTCTAACCTTTGTCAAACATTTTATTCTCCTACGCACCTGTCTTACAAGTGTGCTTTATGATTATATACAATTACACCCTCTAACCAGTAAAATCCAGTACTCTGCTCTCACTGATTGCTCTCAGTCTCAACTCTTTTCAGTTTAAGGCACCGTCAAGGTAATAATTTATTACCTTAACAATGAACCTGTGATATACCACAGAAAGGTCTCATGTTGCCTTAATGCAATACGTCACGCTGCTGCTGAGAGATGCAAGTGGTGCAGAAAAAAGACAGTAGGGCAGAGGCTGCTGGTGCAAATCTCCCTCTGAAACGAGTCTGCCAGTGCCACCAAGAGTCCCTCCAGCATGGCACTGAATCTGTTCCACAGTAGACGTGGCTGTTGTTTTATAGGGCAGATGTCAGGTGAGAAGTTGATGAATGTAAAGCTGCAGAAAGTCACAACTTTCCAAGAAGTGAAAAAGGAATAAAAAGTGTTGATGTGTGCAGATTTAGCTGCCAAACAGGCCCTACATTTTACAAGCTTATCACACCAGACTGGACCTTTTCTCCAGCCTCAGTCCATGCACTCTGTGGTTCACAGCAGACAAGGGGGATCTGATTTACATTTGCGTGGAAGGGAAAATCAGATAGATTAGGCTGATGCCCCTGTGGGGAAATTTGTCTCGGACTCCAGACTGGATTTGCTCCAGCAAAAGTTTATAAGCCGGGTAAACCTCACTGAAGAATTGGTATAATACTGTTAAAAAGAACATACCCAGGATTCTCCTAGTCAGATACCAAATAAGCTGTTAGTGTTGGTGTTGGGATTATAATATATGCCCTTAAGTTTTCCTGCTGCAAGCGCCTGTTCTAGACAGTCATAAATGTTGTATGAGGCTGTGGAGGAGAGGGAGTGGAGGAAAAGAGGATGGAATAGTAAGAGGAACAAGGAAGGAGGGGAAATCGGAAAATAAGATGTGTATGTGTGTGTGGTTGCAGTTTGAGGGAAAAAAAAAAAACTTGGTTTACCAGGTTGAAGGCCAGGATGTACCCTTAACTGAATGGTATCTGCCTTTTCAAAAATCTCAATTAATTCCGTTTTTTCGTGTTTTGTGTATTACTTTGAGATTAAAAGGCTCTAAATGATCTTGGCCTCAGTTCATAAAGACCTTCTCCTGCTCATTACTGGGAGGTTTAGGAGAAATCTCACATCTGAGTCACAAAGTGGCTCCTCCTGAATCAAAGGGATTTTAATTTTGATCAGCTTTGGGCCCCTTTAATGAGCGTTTGAGCCTAAGAACCCTTTTTGTGTGTGTGTGTGTGTGTGTGTGTGTGTGTGTGTGTGTGTGTGTGTGTGTGTGTGTGTGTGTGTGTGTGTGTGTGTGTGTGTGTGTGTGTGTGTGTGTGTGTGTGTGTGTGTGTGTGTGTGTGTGTGTGTGTGTGTGTGTGTGTGTGTGTGTGTGTGTGTGTGTGTGTGTGTGTGTGTGTGGAATAGGACATCAAAGTAATGATCTGCCTTGCATGACCATGTATACTTCATGCCGGAGGTTTAATCAGGTACACGACTCCACCTCAATAATGTCTTTATGTAAATTAAAAACAAAGCTTTTTTCATTAATTTACATTTTATTAGCAGCTCATGGATTTCACAACAAGCTCACTGATTTAACCATGGAAGACATTCATTTACCACAATTTGTTCAGGTGCGTACAGTGAGTTTTTTTTCCTTTCCTGGAAGTGTTACCGTATTTGGAAATCTGTGAAAATCTTGGCAAAAGACTTGTTTGCAGTAATATATCAGCAGAAAATGAGTCGTGCTCCCTTTATCTTTCATGCCTTCTACTATAATCTGTTCCATGCTTTATTGCCTTCATCTAAAACTAAAAGCACTGTAATTATTGTTACCATTATTGTTTCATGTGCTGGTTTGTGTTTTATAACCAGAATATATTTCATCTTCACAATTTAGAAACTGCAATGACAGAATATTTTTGCTTGAAAAACGACGATCAAAATCGTCAAAATATTTAGTGTTTTGGTGCTACCTTCTGTTTTTTCATCCTCCCTGTTGTTTTTTTTTTTTATCTCCAGCCAATATGAAATATTCTCCTATAATCTTTTTTCTTAAATTATTCTCCTATAATCAATTTTCTCCTCCCGCCCTAATTGATCTAATATTTACCTCACTGCACCCTGACTCTGTTTCGCCTCATCAGTCATCTTCCTGAAACCTTGGAGGAAAAAAAAAACATATCTAGAAGCAGAAAAACCACCAGTCTCGGCAACAAACAGTGTCTCTCTCAGGGCTGATGTGGGGCAGTGATGAATACGACGGCTTCACTGTCATTAATCAGACTGCAGTCTGTCTCTCTCTGGGACGGCCCCCCGTCCACAACGCCTCAGGAGAGACCTGCGGAACCCCCCTTTTTTCCTCTGTTCTACCCTCCACCCTACGCATGACACCTATCGCCCCCATCCTGTCGTCCCTCAGGTGATGAGGATCTCCCTCAGCGAAGGTGCTAAAAAAAAAAGGTGTGGTGAAGCTGAAGAAAATAGGGTGAATGAAACAGAAAAACATGAAAGAGAAAGAAGCAGGAGATTAAGGAAAATAGGAAAAACACAAGTGTAACAGGGGGATATGAGGGAGCTCCTTTTATTTTATTTGTAATCCCCCCCCTTAACTCACCCCTTCCATCTCCCTTTGCTCCCACCCACAGAACACACCGGCCTGTCTTTAACAAGCTGCCTGTCCTTGGGAGATTTCTCTCATCATCAATCAACTTGCAGCCGGGGAGTTGCACGGGGTGGCGAGCGGGCGAGAGAGATTGAGAGCAGCAGAGAAGATAGAGAGAGAGACTGATGGAAAGAATGAGAAGGAGAAAGACACAAGATACAGAGAGAAAAGGAGGGTGAGATTGATTTAATTACGAGATGGAGAGGAATACGTTGCTGTTTTGTGTGTGTGTGTGTGTGTGTGTGTGTGTGTGTGTGTGTGTGTGTGTGTGTGTGTGTGTGTGTGTGTGTGTGTGTGTGTGTGTGTGTGTGTGTGTGTGTGTGTGTGTGTGTGTGTGTGTGTGTGTGTGTGTGTGTGTGTGTGTGTGTGTGTGTGTGTGTGTGTGTGTCATACACCAATGACAACAGCCTCATTGAATATGAAACAGGCTCTGCAGCAACATGTTGTGGCAAAGCTCGCTGCACCATCAAGGCCAACGCTGCTGTTTTGCCCCTCAAATACGCCAGGTGACGGCATTTTCGCATTGATTTACTGTTGTGATGTAAGGTTTGATCTCTAATCTTTTTGTTGTTGTTGTGTTTGACGGGAGAGAGACCAGCAGAGAATCCGATATCCTCTTATTGCCGCACAGTGGCACCAACGGAATTAATTTCAGCGCTGATGAAAAATTGACCCAACATTTACAATACGAAACAGCAGTTGGACGTTTTTCAGCATGAGGAGGATAATTCAGGAAGGTTTTTCCTTATTTCAATGCTACAAATATTTGACTTAAAGATACTTGTGTCTGCTCCATGTGCTCAGAAAGAATAATAAGATTATCATATATATATAAATATATGTATGTAAAATACTACGGCTGCAACAATTAGTTGACTACTAAGTCAAGTACTACTTGAGTGTTAATGCTTAATGGAAGGTATTTGGCCTCTATGTAGTTTTTATTGTTGCTGGCAAAGAAAATCAAGGATTGATGGGAAATAATTCATACACATACAGGATGTAAAATCTGGTGCCAGATATTTGACCCAAGATATTTAAGTCGATGTCTCCTTCAGTAAAACAGAGCTGCAACAAGTAGTGTATTAACTGATTAGTTGGCAACTATTACATTAATCGCCAACTATCTTGGTAATCGATTTATCAATTTGAGTCATTTTTGAAAAGAAAATCTTCTTTGATTTTATTCTCTTCTATAATAGTAAACTGATGATTTTTGGGTTGTCGACTGTACTTCTGGACAAAGACATTTTAGTTTGCATCTTCAGCTTTAGGAAACAGTAATCAACATTTTACAGAATTTACAGAACCAAAATTAATTAACTAATTGACAATCAAAATAATGGTTAGTTGCAACCCTACATGTATTTTTGTACTGTTGATCAGACAAAACAAGATATTTAAAGATGAATTCAGAATTATGCCATAAATATGAGAATAAAAGACACCTTTATGATAAAAAGTATTAACAAGTAAACAATTAATATTTTACGAAAACAAGCCCATATTGACCAAAATCAAGAACAAAAAAATATAAATAAGCCAAATTATCTGCCAATATATTAATAATTCAAGAAAATTATACTCTATATAGGAATACTTGTACCAAAAGCAATAAATTTTCACTTAAGATTTCATTTTTTTGCAGTGCAGTTGTCCAGTGGGCCGGGTCAGACCCTTTAGCGGGCTGGTTCTGGCCATGTGGGCCGCATGTTTGACACCACTGATTTAGATGGATAATGCCATTGCCAAATAATGTTAATAGATGCACTACACAGTATTTATTAGGTATTATAAACATCAGTTGCAACTTTACAATCACCATCCAGATAATGTTTATAGATGGTTTACAAACCATGGTTTATAAACCAGTGACAGAGTTTTAAGTATTTAAATACTCGTATAGCAGCTTTACAAAGTATTTATTAAGCACTTGAAGGATTTTATAGTCAGTTGCCACTTTATATGAGCATCCACATAATGTTTATAGACATTTATGTGAGTTCCAGCCCTCCACCCACCAGTGTATGCTAATCAGCAGTTTTAATGTCCTGTCAAGGGAAATGCATAGTAAATCAGTTCTGGTTTGACTTTGTAGTGAGACCGATTGTTCTGGGACATTCCGACAGTTCTGTAAATCCCTGTTTCCTGTCCTTGAGGACTCGGTTGAGGTTGGTGTTCCTCGCTCTGCTCGGCCATGTTTGTTGTTTTCCCAAGCCTGTCAAACCCGGCCATGTGCTGCCTCTCATCGCATCCGTCTGTGTGTGACTTTACCTTTTGCCAACGGGCTCGGGCCGGCGGCCAAACCTGTGAGTCGCAGCCATGAGAATGGATCTGCTCCTGAAAGCTGCCTTGTTTCAGAACACATGATCTGAGTGAGTGTCTACTGTGATGCTGAGCTGCAGCTGAAACTGGAAGAAACATGTTTAAGCTCATACTCTGGATCGTGGTTGACTCAAACAGCATAGAGGGGACTTACTAATCCCTGTATCATTTGTTTTTCAAAATAAAACCTTGGTTTTGTTTCCAAAGCCAAACTGGAAAAAAACAGAATGTCATTTTTTTTTATAATTTCCGATTTTTGTGCTCAAATAAAATATGGAATCATCGTCCAGTGTTGATCTAAAACTAGTTGAGTGACCCACCCACAGGAAAGAGACCAGTTCTTATTTCTTCACAGAAATGTGAAGTCAGGATAAAATATTTACAGTTTTGGTTTGTAAATGGTTTGTAAAGCAGGAGATAACTCCACCTGCTACTTAAATATTTAATATTGTTCATTGAGTAAATGTTTTGAACAGTTGACTGTCATTATCACTTTTTTCTCATGTTATCTCTCCTATTTAGTAAATTAATGGTTAATTAATCGTGTATTATTAAGATGTATTTCCTGATATAGGGTAGAAAACAAGGGTAGAAGTTTGTAGTTTTTATTTGTATGTACATTTTTACTGGTTGGGTTCACATGAGTTCAAATTGCATTGAATGTGGCCCATGAACTAAGCAGAGTTTGACTGCCCTGCTTTGCATCAACACTGGATGAAAGGAAATGCTAAATGATTTTTCTACAAAAACAACTGGTTATCTGTTTTTTTATTTTGATTTTGGAAACCAATACAGCAGTTCCCCTAGATAAAAACATCCAAACATTTGTAGATCTAGAACTTTTGACTGATGTCCATAAAAATTCATGAAATGCTGTTTTACATTTGCAAGTTTGCATTTTGAACTCCAAATTCGACTAGTATTACACTTAATAATCATGTTTGTGTTGTTTTTATGTCCTGTAATTATTTATGGTAAGTCTTGGGGAATAGTACTTTCTTATTTATAGTAATGCCACTTAAATTACTTCAAATGGCAATTATATATCGAAATGTATTATATATAAAACATAAATACAATTCAGCTTAAGAACAGCACCTCTAAACCTATTGTATTCGTAAGTTGGGCAGTGTGTGTACTGTGACTGTTTTTCATTTTTTATTCTTACTGTGCACATACAGAAACAAAGATGTACATATGGACATTATTTTCTTTGCTTTTTTTAAACGCACATACTGGAACGGACACAGGCTCTGGCCACACTTGCTACAGGCGATAAAAACTGATGAAATTTGATGCCAACTCTCAAAAGTCTTTTAGTTCGTCTTTGGGCGAGCCAATGCAAACAGAGCATGTCACGTCTCTGCCGGACTGCCTCCTGCGAGTTCATTTTCATGTCGGTGCAGCCTAATTGCTGAGGTAATTAGATTAGGGAAGGCTGTGTTAAAAATAAAAGTCTCTCTATGTTCCTCGTCTCTTTTTGCCTCGACGGGTAAAACGTGTTTGAAGGCAGCGTCCGTCGAGGCCGACATAGAGCCGCGCTGTCCTCTCGCTGCAGGGAGAACTGCACTAAAGAGAAACTTCATTTCACAGACAATGTTCTGGTTGGTTTCCTTAGAGAAAACAAGAGGTCAGAGTCCAAAAAGTCGACACTTGTGAAGCGTGGCTGTACAGCCCTGAGGAAAGGGATTCTGATCATATCAAACAGCAATCAACGTCCGAGGGGAGAAACATTTTACTTTATTATATATTTTCCATGTTTATTCTTGACCCTCTGATGTGTGTGTGATTCCAGTTTGTATGTGAGAGACACCATATTCACATTTTATTACCAACGGCGTCTGATTAATGTTTCCTAATCAGTGCGTTTTATTTTTCTGTGACAAATTATCCAAATCCTTGTAACAGAAAAGGAGGATTAAATGTTTTATATACACTGAATGAAAGTATAAAACACTTTCACCCCCATTTTTCATGAGTTTAAACAAAGCATCTAAGACTTTTAGACAAATTAGCTTCAATCCACGTTATTGAGCACTTGTCCTTCGACAAGATAATCCATCCACCTAATCAAGATGCTGATTAAACAGAGTGATTATCACACATAATTGATGAGAAGACTCAGACAAATATCGGAATTTCCTTTAAGTTGTCAAAAGTGGGTGAAGTTAAAAACAAAATATCCATGTAGTTGAGGATTAATTCATACCACCAGAAACAAATATATCTCTATCAGTTAAACTCTGGAATAGTCTTCACATGGAACTAAAACAATGTCCAAACA
Source organism: Lepturacanthus savala (assembly GCA_030544235.1). Classification (NCBI taxonomy): domain Eukaryota; kingdom Metazoa; phylum Chordata; class Actinopteri; order Scombriformes; family Trichiuridae; genus Lepturacanthus; species Lepturacanthus savala. The sequence goes on along the minus strand of CM060472.1, from coordinate 6,110,253 downwards.
TAATTAACTTTAAAAACGGGTATAAACACAATATATTAAAACAATAAAATACAGGGAGGAGGAGCCAGAAGGCTTCAAGTTACATGATCTGTATGAATGTGGAATAACTGTTTTATTCTAGCTGACATTGGTGTTGCTGTGGAATTGATTATTATATCTTGACTATTATTGATATCATTACATATCAATATAAATGACATTCTTCTTCTTCTTCTTATTAGCATTAATATTAAAATTGTAAAAAATATTAATGAAAATAACATTATGTGCATGTTGATATGAGTGATAGAGGGTTAGGATTAAATAAGTATATACTTCTTCTTACTCCTTTTTGAACATGTAAATTATCATTATTATTATTTATTATTTGTTTTACATGTTCAAAACAAATATACTAAACTAAAATCTCCCAGATACTAATATACTTCTCTGGTGGAAACTTCCATGAAATAGATTCTTATATTTGACACTCGGATGAGTAATAGCAGAAACCTGCTCCTTCCTACTGGTTCCCACAGTGAGTGAATCTATGGGTTTATTCCTGTGGGTTTTCCCTGCACCTGTGTGCTCCCCTGCATACATGACAGAACCTCAGTCTCTGAATCTGCTCCGTGTTTTTCCTTCAGGTGCGAAGGCGCCTGGATCGATGGCCGGAGTCGCGCTCGCTTGATGCCCGGTGATTGATGGTGTGAAGGTGATTTATTAGTCATGTCCGGGAAACAGGCAGCAGGGAGAAAGCTCTTTTGTCCCTGTCTTTTGAGGAGCTTGCTGTTGTTTTTCATTTTGCTTGCTTTCTTTTTTTTCCCAACACAGTTCTCTCTCTTGTTCTGTTTTGTTGTCGCCCCGCAGTTCCGTTTCACATCCGGCTGTGAAGTCGCCTCTCGGCGAGCAAAGCTGCGTCTCGGATGCGTCGCCCCCGTACAGCCGAGGGCTTTAGTCCTTCTATAGAAACACAGACACATACATTCACAGCGCCGACAGCTCTGTAGTATTTCTGTCTCTGTTTTCTGTGCCTGTGTCTGGTTCTTTCTGTCTGACTGGAGGCCTAATAGCTCGCTAATCACAGGCTTCAATAGGTAATGCTAGCCTGGAATGAGCAATTTCCTATGAATCAGGTTTGATTTATAGGAAATTGTGAGAGGGAGGCAGTTGGTTTCCACCTGTTCACCCAAGTAGAAGCTTCTATACCAAAGCTATTTTAAACTAGATTTCATGACACCGCAGTAAGTTTACTATTATTATACTATTATTATTCTCGCAGTTATAACGGTCATAACAGTTTATATATATCTCTGAAAATACTGTGGAAAAAATCATGTGAAATAACACTGTTAAACCCTTTGGGTTGTTGGACTATTTTTACTTTTGGTTTTGCCTTTTATATACCACATAAAATCATGTTCACCAAGTTAAGGTTTGATATTGAAAATACTTTATTTAACCCTTGCTGGAGATTCTTTCGCCACATTGCTAAAGTTTTTCATAAATACAATAAGTAAAATTAAAATAAAATTACCAAATGATAGGAGTTTGTTTCAATCACTTAACACGTCAGGTGTTTAATTGAGATCAGGCGGCAATTTGGGACAGGAGATTAATTCCTTCCTGACAAAAATTTTGCTCACCAAAACTGTAAAAATATGGTAATTTACTCAAATTCCTTTATTCAACCAGTATGACTACTGTATAAATTACATTTTTTGAAAGTCAGATTACAGTACTGTAGTTAAGTGTCTTGCAGGTGCTTCGCTTCACAGTTTTCCTCTGCATATTTTACCACAGAAAGTTTGAATTTCATGTTGTACTTTTTATTTTTTTCGCTGCGCCGGAGTCTTAGTGATCGACAATTAATCAATATTGAACGTGCAGCATCAGTAGTCATGTCTTCTTCCTCGATTTTTCCTTTTGACTCTGTGTTTAATTGAAACCAGCAGTTATTTATCAAAATATACACCAGGACTCAGCGTTTAAAAGGGGCCCTGAAGTGAATTGAAACTCTATTATTTGGTTATTTTTGGTATATCAAGAATTAAAAATGAAAAAAGACAAAAATTATCCAAGTTTGCAAACCATAGAAGCTATTCAACTATTATTATAACAATAATAACTTTATTTATATAGCATTTTCCAAAATAACAGTTGGAAAGGAGTACAAAATAAAAGCAGGGACGCAATCAAACAAAATCATAGTTGGGTTATAAAAAACACAACAGTTAGAAATAAAGATTAAATAAACAATGATTATTAAAAGAAATACAAGATTTAGTTTTCGGAGAAGAAGTGGAAGAAGCATGACTGCACATTTAGTTTTTAAAACGGCTTCTGCTTGTTCCATATCAAGGACTATTGAGAGTTTGAGTTTTTGTGCGTCTGAGCTGCAGGCGGCTTCATACCAGAATGACACCCGGCCACTGCTGCCTTCTCCTTGCTGCAGATTACAGATGAGCACCTCTCCTGTCTAATATATTTCAAAACCGCTGTGATTTGATATTGCATAGTTTCAATGTGTGATGCGACATAATGTGGAATGATGTGATAGGATTCAATAGAGCATAAACAGTGCCATTTTAATTCTGCTGTGTTTTTATGCTGCTGCAAGGAAAAACAAATCCAGTAAACATAAATCAACACAACGCAGTTAAGCGAGAGAAAAATTCAAATGGCTCCTTCGGATACTATTTGCAACATAATTTATTGTAATGTATTGTATGTTTTTCAGAAGATAGAAGAAAACCAGTCAGCACAATACTTTCAAACTATCTATTATAGACACAAATTCTTTACTGCAAAGTTCAGTTATGCTAAAACTATGTTGCCTGCATATGTTGGTGTACTATTCCTATGAGAATTTTCAATCGTCCATTTATTCAACTTAATGTAAACATCATTTGAAAGGAAGAACAGAAAAAGTGGTTGTTTTTGATCGCAGTACAAATGATTCATCTTGAGCAGACCATGGAAGGCTTTGCATGCAACCTGGTGATTAGGGATGAAACGATTCCTCGACAAACTCGAATAACTTGATTAATAAAAAGCCTTTGTTTAATCCATATTACAGAGTTTCTCACAGATGATTTTTGCCGTTGCACACATGCTGAAAATGCAGGCTTGATGCTGACAAACCTGACTGACTACTAGCTTTAGTGACTGATGGTACAATAAGTAGCTGTTTTTTATTGTAAATAATCTGTATTACTTCTGAACCATCCAACCACATTAACACATCAGAACTTCTCAGCATCTCAGCAGAAAGCATTCAGTCCAAGAGCAGATATGTATGACAAACCATTTTAACATTTAAAAGTCAGTCTGGATATGTGTTGCAGATATCTGAAATGCAGTTTTCTTATAGTCAAAAACAACAGTTGAGATATCCAGCCTACTATCTTCCTAAGAAAAATGACGTCACTTTTGCCACACGTGTGTGGGGTTCACACAATTCACTTCCAGATATCCGCTATGTAAACTACAGATATCTAACTGAAATACTAATTGTAGTAAATCATATTGATGATTGATTGATTGACTAGTCATAATTCCAGTTTAAGATATCTTTAATTAACCACAGTTAAAGATATCTGCATGTCCCTTTTCAGATATCTGAAATAAAGTTTGGACTAGGCTAAACGATGTAGATATTTCAAACTGGACTTATGACTAGCAAAAATGTTTATTATCAAATTATAGATATCTTGAACTGAATTTTGATCATATATATCTGAAATTGGAGATATCCAAGTTTTGTTCCTTCTAGTCCGAATGTACTTAAAGATATCTAATTACAGTGTTCACTGCACTAAAATGACGTTGCTAAAACCACTTTTTGTGGCCGCAGCAGTGAAGCTTGTTGTTGACAATCTTAATTGTCATGTAAGATGTGTGACAATTTGAATAACATTTAACGACACATATCTGTAATTACATGCATGTGCATATAGTCAAAACTGAATTACAGATAACTCTATATGTCATTGTCATGCGTCACTATTACATTACAGATATCTTGAAGCAAAGATGCAACCCCACCCATCCCCAACACCTACTATTCTCTCTCCTCCCCTCAGGCCGGAGGTACAGGAGTGTGAAATGCAGAACTAGCAGACTCAGAAACTCTTTCTTTCCCTCTGCCATCAGACTCCTCAACAGCTGAGAGGAGTCTGCAACAACTATAACCTAAACTAATACCACTTAGCTACCTCATACAGCTCTGACTGTGCCAAGAACATGCACCTTTTTCCTGACTTTTTGCACTATTCATACTGCTCATTCCTTGCACATTATTTGTAAACATGTGTGCATAATCTGCCTACTTATAGTTTACATTTATATTCTGTTACTTGTTTTTTATTCTATTTTAATCTTAACTTTAATACCTTATTACTATTTTTTATTCTTATTGATACAGCATTCATGTGGACAGCTAGTAAAAATTCCATTGTACAGAAAAACGTGTTTCTACACTGTGCACATGACATTCAACACTTTAAATCTTGATTTAAATTTAGTCTTTAAATGTTAAAACGGCTTGCCATAAGTATGACACAAGACACTAGCAACAGTAAGCAGTTGTTTGGAATCTGATTACTGATTAAAATAATCATTAGCTGCAGCCATCTCTCCCACCATTTTCAGAAAAGGCGGTATCGCAGGACGAAATGAGTTCCAAGTCTCTGAGTTGGTTTACCAAGCCATCAGTGTGTTGACTTTTCATTTCATCCTTCGTTAGCTGGCACTTCAGGATTGTCATGAAGATGACAGCACTTTCTGGTTGCCACTTCATTTGATGATTATCACGGCTGATTCAGACAGAGTTCAAGATGGTTAAGGAGAGGCTGTTGTTTCAAAAAAGCAGGTGGAAACACAGCTGAGGATTTGAGACACTGTCTGTGAGATGTTAGATTTACGATATGTGCAACGTATCTCACAGGAGCTGCCAACTTTTAGAAGTTAGCTGGTTTAGCTCAATACAAACTTCCTGCAGCAACCACTTTGCTTTTTTTCTCATTACTATTCACAAGTAAGATCATTTTGTTGGATTGTGTTGGATCTACTTTTTCTCAGTGCAGAACTGTTGGGTTCACCGTGAAACTACCTTTTGATAGTGAAGTTTCCAGCAGTGACGTCATCATCACAGCCGTGAATATGAAGAACACATGAAGCTTCACTTTTATTAAATCTCGGATGTCGCAGTTTTATTAAACAACTGCAAGAGGGATTTCATACCTTCACATCAAAGCTGGGAAAATTCCATTTCACAAATCAAAGGAGGGTTAACTGAGTTAAGGTTAGGGATAAAGGATGAGATGAGGATCACACTCTGGTAGTTTTTGTATCTTGCAGCAGAAATGGAGTTTATAATTGTGGAAGATTCCGTCGGCAGCAGTTTGACAGTTATGAGTAAGTGTGCGTGCGAGGGAGGTTCGGTGAGGTGTTGATGCTCTGTGTGTTTGAGGTGAAATTGGAGTGCAGCAATACCTGCTTCTCTCGCAACTTTGGATACACACACACACACACACAGACACACACACACACAGACACACACACACACACACAGATTCACACAGAAAAACATGCATGTGCATCTCCCTAAGACTTGCAGAGTAAAAGTTTATTGGTGCAGAGTAAGACTCTTCCCTGAAATGCTATGGTAAGTTATTTTTCTAATTCAATTTACCTGAGGGAAACTTTATCAGCATGCTGATTTGATCAAATTACAGCACATTTTTTGCCAAAGCATATATATATATATGAGCAGAGTAGAGTAAATAATAGATAATGGATATGGCATAAAAAGTGATGATATATGCTTGGAATAAAGCAACCAATTAGTAAGAACTGTTGAAGTGGGAATACTCAAACAAAAAAAGGGATGTTTGCTGTTTTCCTGTTTTCGCATTTGCTTTACCACCATTAGGAGCAGGCAGAGGTGTCAGGAAATAAAGGCTGCAAAACACCCAACATCACAGCTTGCTCAGGTGCATCAATTACATTGTGCTAAAATTGGATAGAAACCTATCATATGATTATTTTAATATTTTAATGTAAATTTGGGAGGATCATAATTGCTAATCATTTCATTTTTTGGGTATTTTATACTTAAACTGGTCCCTGTCTCTTTTTTTTTTTTTTTTAAACCTCAGGCTATCTTAATTCTTTCCCTTCTCTTGGGAAGGCAATTCACATCTTCCTCATCCATCCAGTACAATTTCTTGTTTAATTTTCAGCTGTCAGGCTTAAGAAAGATTGACAAAAAATCTTTTTGTACTTTTCTGAAACAGATTTACCTGACTATAGACTGGAATATAACAGTATACGCATAGAGAAACGACTGCTCCACTGAGGAAACTGCAGTTTTGGCTTCATCTTCTCAAAAATAAATGACAACTTAGTTTCAGTAGGATAGAATTCTTGGCAGAGGTGCATGCATACATGAATTTTTAGGGTGGTTTAGTTTCCTCTTTTACCTTTTTGACCTTTTTTACCAAAGTGTAGTGGGGTCAGTAACCTATAGAGGGCGTTGTTGCCTGCACAGAGACATACAAGCATGACCTGGCATTATCTAACCACATGATGCACTGTAGTCTCTCTTTCTGTGCCTCTCTCTCTCACACACACACACCCTCCAACCTGTCATGCCCTGGCCAAAGCCAGAAAGAGGGGGGGAAAAGTGATGAGAGTCGTGTGGGAGAGTGATGAGCACAGGGAGAGATTGGCTCGCTGGCAGATGATTCGGAGATCATTCTGCCCCCCGAAAATAGCTCTCCAGTTACGAAGGTTGTCTGAAAGCATTAATAAATAATGAAGGACCAGCGGCCCGGCTTTGTGGATGCGTACTTGCACGTCGGGGTGTGTTTGTGTGTGTGATTTGAGGAACTTAAAAGGCAGTAAAAGGCAACAACAGTTAGTAGCAGTTAATATGTAGAATTAAAATAATATATGGACTCACTCAAACAATCCCTCTCAATAATCACTTTTTCTGCACTAGTCTGTTTTATATCTGTAGAGTCGCTGCCCTCTGCCTGCATTTTTTTATTTTGCCGTGTTCAGGTGCATAATGTAAACTCACTCTGCTTTAAAGACAATGCATTGAAGCTATTATCTTGAATATATGTGTGGTGGGGATGTCGGTGTGTGATTTTTATGAAAATATCTCACATCTAATTGGATTTTTATGCTCTGTTTTGTGTCTGTGATGGATTCATTAGCTCAGACGACATTCAGGTGTATGAACCCGTCTCTGTAATCCAATTTTATACATGTCCCATGTGTGTGATCGAGAGAGCGAGACGTGCCTGTGTAAATGTCATGTTAATATGTGAGGCCGTCCTATACCTGTCAGTTTGGAAAGTAGTTTTCCCAGATGAAAATATCTGTAGAGGTATATGACTGAATATTAGAGACACAATAGGCTCAACTACATCAGCAAAAATTCAAGGTTAGAAAGAGCTTTCGCTTTCAAAATGACTGATTTTTCTCTTTAACCTTTAATGCATTTATTCTTGTGATCAGTTTAATTGGCAGACAACAGCCTAACTCTTTTAACATAGAGCATTTGCTATGTGAAATGGCGTCTCTGCCCTCTCTCTTTTTTTCTTTTTTTTAAACCAGGCCAGAAATCAGGTTTTCACTGCCCTCTCTGGTTCAAAGTTTCATATTTGTTTTGATCTCCAACCACAATCAACATCACTGCTTTGTTTGGTTTCTACTTTTCATCAGCATGTTATTTTTTTTCTTTTTTAGGTTTACCCTTCCAACTACTCCAAAGACTAAAAAGGCTTTTACGCTCAAGGTAGTCCACCGATAATAATACATAACAAATACATAAAAAAGCAAACAGCCAAAATAAAATACAAATTCATGACATAAGGCTCTAGTTTTACAGCATTATTGTTTAATGTCTTAATGTGTCCATGTTAGACATGAAAGACAGTAAAGTCCAATTTCTGTTTACAAATTTGCTGGCGTGTTGGTGGAATTTTGCTGATAAAGAAATCAAATTAATTACATACGTTTCCTTGACGGGTGTTTCACCGGCAAAATAATATCCAAATAAAAAAAACAACAGTTTGAGTTGAATATCGAATGTTGTATTTGTTGGTTCTCAATCCCTTTGTTGATTCACCTGTCAGTTTAATCAATCTATTCCCAAAACAGTGCATATTAATTTAAGACAAAAGAGCTTAAACATGAATTGATGCTGTCTAGCAGTGCTTCTCAAACTTTTTGACCTGTATTTGTAAAGATCTAGTGTTATAACTTGATAACCTTTACTTATTCCATAACTGTCTATACCATAGATTGGTATATTAACAGTGAAATGTGTTAAATCTATGAACTGAATAGTTTATTCTCATCAATGAAATTATCTTCATGGACCCCTGAAGATTCCCCCAACGTCTTATATGATCAGTTATAAATCTAGTAGACATAAAACATGAGCATAAATCTGTGATTCATCAATAATGTAATTTAGGAATTCCTTTAATTTTTGAGCTAGACATAATGTCATAATTTTATAATCAAATCATTGTTGGCAATGAGATGGGATGTCAATTATCCGATATTAAGACATCTCTATGGGGCTCTGGGATTAGAATAAATAAACCACAGTACATTGAGAGAGCGAGTTCTCCAGATATTGAGTTTTATTCATATATTGCATGAGAAAAAGTATTTGATCTGTAGTAAAACACACTGTTACTGTTGCAGCATCAACATTTATATTTGATTTGGGTCAGTTTGGTCTTTACATTAAAAAAATATATATATTTTCTTATCTGTAAAACACCTTTTTAGATTTTATTTGCAGTATTGTATTTGCTCTTTCACAGTGACATAAATTGAGTCTGACTGTTCTGTAGTTACCTCAAATGTTGTAGATTTCTTTTGATACCAGGTTTAAGTACATAACCTTTGTGGTTGTAGAGATATTCCAGATTTATTATCATTTATAGCAGGAAAACTGAAAAATAGGCATGCGGCTTAAGTAGTATTAGTTAATGGAATAAAATAAGTCTGTGAAGGATGGTTAACTATGTCCATTTTGGTGGAATGGAAAGGTCCCTATATGCAGTTACACATACACGTTTCTTTTACTTTGAGTCTTGTAGATCTCTTTTGATACCGGATTTAAGTACATAACCTTTGTGGTTGTAGAGATATTTAACATTTATTATCATTTTTAGCAGGAAAACTGAAAACTAGACCTGCATCTTAAGTATTTAAGCAAAAAGGGGGCAAACTCTACTCAGAATATTTTATAAAATTATCAATTCAGCTACTCCAGATGTTTTGTTCTATGTAAGTTTTTTTTTTTTCTTTTTAATCCTTAAATTCTATCAATTGTGATTGAAATATCACATATTTTATTATTAACATCTTCAATTGTCGTCCACATCACCTAAGGAATTTTTAAAAATCTTCCAGTTCAGCTGTTGATAGGTTTAGAAGAGTTTTATAAAAACTTTCAGAAAATGTAACAATGTTCTTTTGGATGTTACCAACTGTGCTGTTTTAGTTAGTTTAAGTCTTGTTTTCCACTTTTGTTTTGCCTTTGTTCCTCCAGCTTGAAGAAACAACTGGAGCTCTGTTCCAGTCTTCGATCGTCTGAGCCCTCCAGCGAATGAAAGCTGCTTTGGTTTTGCTGGTATATAACTGATCTAGTTTCAGTGTTTACAAATGTGCTCTTTTGATCTCAAGACACATTTTCAGGCAACAAAGACAATTAGGGGAAAAAACAACCTGAAAATGAATTCTGCAATCAAACAATTGTCTTCTTTTTTCATTTGCACCTGTTCCCAATAAAAAAAAAAGAAAAGTTTATCGCACATTCTGACAGCTGCTCACCAATTTATCGGAAAAAACTTTTCACTTTCTGACATTTTCAGGCACGCAGTTATCCTATTTTTAATAATTTAATACAGAAATAAGAGTGAATTATTAAACTTCTAGCTATCTACCAGTACTGTTATAGAGATTTAGGGAAACAAGGAGACACTGAAGTTTTGTGAGCCTCATACTACTTTTGTTTTTTTTATGTTATTTTTTACACTAATCATTTCCGATGTTTTCTGAGTGAGACTGAAAGTAGAAGAAACACACAAACTATTTTATTTCATTGATTTTATTGATCGCCGGTCATTCAATTATCCTCGAGTCACGGATTTCAGATTTTAAATATTAGGAATAATTAAGCCCATGGGAATTTTTTAAGTATTATTTTCTGCAGAAGCAAAGAGGGGTAGAGGGAGTGCTGCTATGGGTCAAGAAACAATACTGATGGTGATGTTGGAGTGAAAAATGTGGTGCTTTTCAAGGGCAGACCAAATAAAAGACAGCCAAGCTCAGTTTTAAAAGACGTCCATGGGATTGGAAGGCGGCGTAAAGAGAATCCCATTCACTCTGATTATAAGTTTCAAAGTTTCAAAAGATTTTTAAACTTATAATCAGAGTGTCTCGGATTCTCTTTAGACTACCAACCAAAACCACGGGACGTAGGGATGTTGTTTTTTTTTGTTATTATTTTTTTTTTTTTTTCGCAGCTTTGTGGGATCAGAGGGAATAGAACAATTCACGGTCACTTTTCATTTGAAGGCTCAGCAATCCAGTCTCAAAGCAAATGGACTAAAGACCATTACACTCCATTCTTATTAGAGGAACAGAGAGTGGATATTTTAAATGGCAACACATTTGAGTAGCTCAGTTTAAAGTAGTGAGATTGGTTAGTAGTTATTAGGAAATACAGACATCTCTTTTCGTTCTCATCTCGTTTTTTTTTTTTTGTTTTCTGGCTTGATGATTCAGTGGGATTGGGTGGCATATTAATGACCAATAAGACCATGAACAATTGATGTTTTTATCCTGTTTATAATCAGGTTTTTGATACTGTGATTGAGTACCTTATTTGTATTGTTTTCACTGAATCAAGCAAAAAAAAAAAAGCCATTTCCATTCGGTCATGTGACATATTTCCAATCCAGTATCATTGACATATATCATTGTTGACTGGTTGTATAAATGATATGACATGAAATTATATGATGAATTAGACCTGGGCAATAAAACAATCAATATATATCATCAATATCCACATCATTCATTATAATATTGATAGTTTCACTTAAGGGTTGCATAAGTTAGCATTGGCTCATTAACATCATATTTCCCTTGATAATGGATCAATTGCTGACTCAAACAGCCAGTCATTCAGCCTTTTTTCTCCTGGTAGTTATTAAACATGGGTAATAAAAACATCAAAAAAATCATTGTTAACAACTGATAGGAAATATTTTCTATCCATACATCTTCTAGCTATATCACCTGTCTCTACATTTAAAATAGGTCAGCCTCCAAATATTTAAAAAGAACATCATCAATAATTATAGATATTGATCAATATAAACACATTTTTATCAATAGGCATTTTTAAGGAAAACATCAGCACAGACAGGATCCCACTGAGTTTATAACGCAGCTTGATGTTCTTCCATATTCCTTATGAACAGAAAAGGCAATAACTGTCCTCTGTTCCCTTTTATGTTCGTTTGACGCCAGAACCTTTGTGTAGCGGCCATTTTGCATTTATCCCCATTAAACACTCAGTTTAATTTGACTGGGGACTCAGCAGGGTACAAATGGAATCAACCTCCCTGTGTACAATCATTTATTTTAGAAGGACAGAGAGAGCAGCCAGTTAGAATAATGTGAACAGATCGTAAATCTGCCGCCCGACCAGACCGGAGGAGCTGATAGCTGCTGTGAAACCGAAATGATGTAATCTCCAAACCTCCGTGTTTCTTTGTCCTCTGGTGCATAAAGACACTTCACCTAAATCATAGGCCCAGGTAGCCGGGGTGTGCTTTGCAGACCTTTTTTAGTTCTGATCGCTCAATAGGCCGAAGCACCTGGGCGGCAATAAATGCATGCACGGCTGTAATTTGTCCTCTGAGTTAATCAGGCCTGAGTGGGAGAGGAAAAGATGGAGAGGGTGTGAGGGAGCAGAAAATGTAAAGATTTAGTAAGTTTGCAAGAGAAAGAAGAGAGAATCCCTGTTGTTTTCACAGAGAGAGGATAGCTGGAAAGGAAAAAAAAAAGCACAGGAGGGAATAAATCAAGTCATCACGCGTGGCCAGTAATAAGACGTTTTTCCTTTTAATAAATGACCTTCGTGAGCTACATAAATATCATCTTACCCACACAAGTGTCACTTCCCACTTTATCTCCTGCCAGCAAGAGACACACAAGGAGAGGAAGAGCAACGAGAGGAAAGTAGCTGCAGTTAAAAGGATGATATAATACAGAAGGCTTGTTACTGCATGCCAGAAAATGTCACGATCCAACAGGTGTGGAGGGTTGGGAATTAATTTTATTGCATGTTTAGCATCAGAAGACAAATGAATATCACAGGAGATGATAAAACTAGTGTTTCAGACACTATTTGCCCTGTTTTTTCTCTCACCTAATTCATTTCTAATTATGAATCATGAATGATTGTTAAAGTTTGACGTCAAGTGATTATCCTCTACACTGCAAAAATCTGGTCATTTTTTGTCTTTATCTCTTAAAGGGGCCCTGTCTGTGTTTTTCCATTTTCCCAGTTTGATATTTAAATATTCATGGTCTGTTTATGAAAAATAGCATGCTTTTATGGTCCCAAAGCACCTAGTGACCTGTAACAGCAATGCAGTCTGCCTTCTCACACACTCACTGTTTAATACTGAAATCAAGAACTGAAATCTTAACAGGTGAAGCTATCTTGTTTTTGGTACAATTAGTCCAATAGTGAGTCTCACTGTAATTGCCGGAATGGATTTTTACAGCTAATAGCCAGTAAGGGACCTTCTAAATCCATCTCTATGGCCGGTCCACATCCCCCACTTTTAAGGGACGGGCAGCAGGAACAATTGGAGGCCAGAAAAATGAGTGAGACAAGCAGCAAAAACAAGGAAACCAAACGTAGAACCAAATGCAGCACGAGAGACAGAACGAGACATGATGAGAGCGACAGTTTGCGCAAAGGAAGTTTTCATGCACAAACCCGTATTACGGAAAATAAACTGATAAATGCATATAACGTAGCTTTTAAGTTAAAGGCAGTCGATCTGGCTGTCAATGAAGTACAGTTTACACAGCACAGTACATGTTGGGTACTATTGTTCTAAATAGTTACCCTTGAATAAGTTATGGTGGAAAATGGAAGCTCCCTACACAGCCGTCTCATTCCCGATCATCTCCTCCATGCATGAACCCTTACATATTACATATGGTAATTAAACATTAAAACACATGCGGCTTATAGCCCAGTGCGGCTTGATTATTGTACACATTTGTTTTTTCCCTAAATGTAGCCGGTGCAGCTTATATTCAGGTGTGCTTTATAGGGTGGAAATTATGGTATATAATTATTAGATTTTAGAATTTAGCTTCTTTCAATTTTTTTTTTCCTGATTTGGGTCAAGACTATCATTATCTTGGAATAAGATAATTCTACTCAATATTGGACTAATTGCACCAAAAACAAGATATTTCCAGATTTCAGTTTTTGCATTAAAAGCCTACTTATTTTTGATTGGTATCAGTAGTTATTTCCGATACTTGTTTATGCTTAAGCTTGAAGATTGTCTTATTTCTGTTCCTAATTGCTCTGCTGGTCTCTCTTGGAAAAAGATGCGGTTGCTCTCAATGTTCTCTGAGTTTAGTGTAGGAGCATGTTGCCTTTGTTCATGTGATGATATCTCAGGGATTTGAATGACTTCATGTCTCCGTGAGAGAAAGACCGACTGACAAAAACGACTGACACGTACCTCATCTTCCACAACCTCTAGGGACATTATCAGCATTAGTCCTCTGCAGCTTCTCATCGTGTGTGTGTGTGTGTGTGTGTAATTGTTGCTTAAGTATTGATAGTGTGTGTGTGTGTGGGGGGGGGGTGCTTCATTGTTCACTGTGATAACATCAAAACACACAATGTTGATTTGCTGTCATGGTTTCCATTGTCTCTGTGATGTTTCTCTAATGCCCCTACAACACTGAGTGGTGTTCTCCCCAGGCAGCAGGGCTGCAGCGCTCCAGATTGCATGAATCACATGGTGAGGATTACGTGTAATGCAATTACGGTAACATGATTACACATATTGTGACTGGAATCTGCTGCAAATACTGGAACAGCAGGATGGCAACCAAATGAAGGTGTTGTCCTGTGATTTTTACAACGACATGTACATTTATGTTGATCTAAATCGGCCTTGGAAGAGGAAACATGGAAAGAGTTTTTATTTTAATGCAGTTTTCCTACACTTATTGGATCCGTCTCAAAAGAATTAGACTAATTTGATATCAATACTTAAGCAACAGTTGCTTGAAACACTTGATTATAGATTGTGTTTTGTATTCTATGATGAGATTTTCCCTGCAAAAGGTCAGAGATCCTGGTGGTATTGATTTTTATTTTTTTCATTTATACGACCACAACCACCAAATCACAATACCACACTGAATTAAGGCTGCAGCTAACATTTTTTTTATTATAGATGAATCTGATTATCTTTATTTCTTGATTAGGTTTTGGCCTGTAAAATGTCAAAAATAAAAGAAAGTCTTTCATTTTAGAAACTGGAACCAAGTTTTTTTTAGTTTTTTTATCTTCATGTTAGATCGAATATTAAACCCTAAACACCAACACTAAAGACATTTTGTAGCCATACTGTACTTGTATATTATAATAAAATCCCAGCAGAGCAGATAATTAGCATATGTTGATGGTCTGGCTTCAATTCCAGAACTTGACAACGTTTGAAAGCGACAACTAGATGGAGTGAGGGAAAAACACAGAGGCAGCAGATTGAAGAGAAATTAAGCAACAAAAAGAGCTTTTCTGGTGCAAAAACAGGATGCCCAGCAGTGCGGTCTTATAATGTCAGATCTGCGATCACTGGACGTCAAAAATAGCAATGATGTGATGTCTGTGGCTGAAAGTAAAAAGCATGAGCAATCAGTGTTCCCAAGAGTCAGAGTAGGGAAAAAAACGATAAACTTGAAGCTATCATGTCTAACTTATCTTTTGAGTGACAGTAAGTCAGAATAAACTTTAAATGACATCAGTAAGTCCCACGTCAGTGTATTAGTGGCTCAGCCACAGTCAAAGCTGAAGCAGGGTAGAGAGAGTCCAGGACTGAGTGTGATGGACCATTCAAATCCGCTGCACTGCATTTCAACCCCTCCACTACCTCTCTTTCATTGTGGATGCCCGCTCCGTTTTTCTTCTTTATATACATATCTCTTTCCTCTCTCTTTACCTCTTCGGGTTTCTGCTTCTGTCTTTTACCCCCTACTTAGCCTATTCAATTTTCTTCTTTCAATTTCTCTCTTTCCCTGCAGACCACACTTCACATTTTCCCTCTTTACCCATGTGAGACCAAGCGTTTTCTTTCACCGTAAGTGGCACTGAAGGTGTGTGTTTGTGTGTGATTGTGTGTCTCGAAGCCATCTCACAGTTGGATCTACTCAAAACAATATTCAGCAGCACGATAATTTCATCAGTCGCTCTGTGGTCCAGGGGTCAACACTGATTTAGACCCATTTCCCATCTCACTCTCACTGTCTTTTCTCATATGCCCTCACACACCTCCATACGTGTGAGTGCATTAATACACACATGCACTTCTACATCAGAAGCTATAATGGAAATGAAAGGCCGTAATATTCATTTCAGCTTTGCAGCAGACACCCATTACATTAAAAGTCGTCATCACTAATAAAAGCAGTATGTTTTCAATAGATTATGATATTCTATACATTAGTGGTACTTCATCCCAACATGAATTATGTATGAATTTCAGAAAGGTAGCATATTGGCTGTAGAATAGCTGAACTTATACATTAGTGCAGGGGTGCCAAACTTGTGGCTAAGGGACCAGAACTAGCTCAATAAAGGGTCCAGTGTGGCCCACAAAAAAAATGGAACAGTTCTTGTTTCTCTACAGAAATGTGAAGTCGGTGAGAATCTTTCAGGGCTCAAGAGATAAAATATTAACAGTTTTTGATTTGTAAATGATTTTTAAGGCAGGAGATAACTTGACCTGCTGCTTAAAATACTAAATATTGTTCAATGACTAAATGTTTTGAACAGTAGGCATGAGAAAAAAGTGATGTCAGTAATTTCATATTTAGTCATCTCCCCTGTTTTGTTAATTGAAGGCAAAGCAAGTTTATTTGTATAGTAAATTTCAACAAGCTAATTCAAAGTAATTTACATGAAACATTAAAAGCATCAAGATACATTTTAAAAACAGTTGATTGAAAGGGAAAAAATTAAAAAAACAAGAAAAATTAATTTACATTAAATTAGAATAAAAATCCCCAAAATTGAAATTAAAAAATTTAAACTGTTGATTAAAAGGGGAAAATTAAAGGTTAAAATAAAACAAAATAGCAGTAACAGGATATCAGACGTAGATGCTGTTTCGTTTTAAAGAATAAAAAAGCCAAATAGCAGGAAAATCGCTGCTCTAAACCAAAAGAGGCTCATGTCTGATACCTTATGTGTCAATGTTAAAGCTGTTAGTGTGTCCATGAAGATCTGATTAAGTGCAAATAAAAAATAAAAACCACTGTATTCCAGTGAATTTAAAATGGAAGCAGGGTTTACACCTTTTCACCAGCAGGTTATGCAAAGTGCAGCACTAATTTAAAATGACAGCCTCCTTCCCTCAGAAAGATTCATTTACTCGCTGAATCTTTATCATTGTCAGGATGGCCTTTCAGCACAGCGTTTTATCACCAGTGCTGCTCTCTGGCTGCTGCTGAATGTCTCTCTCCAAAACATTCTGGTTCAAATCAATGCAAGCAATCTGGCCAGCTGATATTTTGTATTGACCTTTTAACAAGAGATTCATCACAGATCACTTTTCTCTGGCCGGATTCACCCAGGGGAGCACTCTGCAATGCAGGCGATTTCTGTCCTAACAACACTCTGATCGTTTCTGCCTCGCCTTTATTACATGAAATACGGCTTTGTCACTTTAAATGTTAACCTGCCATTTCAGCAAATATTTAGTAATGATTGTGTAGTAGGAGGACACAACAGTCACCACTTTGCATCTCATTTCTCCTGTAGTGTATGATCTCCAGTCAGAATAAGTATTTCAACCTGAAATAGGATGAAGCTTTCTTTATTTTTCTTATTGCCAACAAGCCAAACCAACATTGAATTGATCTACTTATAAGGGAACTGAAAGCATCAGAATCAGAAAGGTCTTATTGCAAATAACGTTTTCACATACAAGGAATTTGTTTCTTTTATATTGCTGTTTTTCATCTTTGGAGGAATTATTCTTCAAGATATGGGTCAGTGACAAATAAGAAAGTCAAAAAAAATGTTAAAATAGTTTTAAAAGGATTCATCAGACCTTTGAAAACATACATTTTGTGTTTATGTTGGTTTCATGTCATTATGAGACTTTTACGGAGGTTGAAATTCTAACCTTTAAGCTGATTATAAAAGTCAATCATTCTTTTTACACTGTGATAAACTTTCATTTCCTAAATGCGAACCAGACGTGGAAGTATATGTAAAGCTTTGTTGTTATAATATTATTAGAAATGAAGAAGGATTTCTGTATATTGAGCCTTTTTGACATAGAGTTAATGGCTTAGAGAAGTAAAGTGGGGGTGATTTCTCCAACATAGACTTTAGTTTCCTCACAAATACAAAGTGCACGGCAGTAAATTACATTTCTACCCGGCTCACTGACTTACTGTAGATCCCATTACAGCAGGAGCCAGTTCTCTCTCCCAAGTTGTTTGGCAGATCAGATCATATTCTTATCACATTCCACCTTGTTTTACAATAGATTTTTTCCCATATCCTGATCAGATATCAAGGTACACAGCACAAGCCAAGGAAACAGTATCTTTGCGTCAGTACTTTCTAAAGCTATAATGTATTTGGAAGCAGAAGATGAGCTGGATATCAGTTTTTGCTGTTGTCATTTGTCTTGTGTATTTTTCTCAGCTGATGGATTTTAGATATCCATGCATACAAATCTGCTTTCTAACCATTTCTATCAGGGTTTTGCCCTGAACAACAACATTGGCTAATACTTTAAAGGGTCTGTGCTGCGTTGTTGCAGATGAAATATGGTGATTTTTAGGGAGTTTAAAATGGAAATACACTGCAGAGATGTAAATAATCCCTTGAAGCAAGATTATGTATCTGACGTTTTCCATGGGCCAATAATTCTCTTTCCCATCTCCTAAAGAGAAGAAGAGGTGATAAAAGACAAGTTCTTCAGAAAATCCTCCAGAAGATCTGAAAGCTTTGCCAAACTAAACTGAATTTGCACGTTCTTCTTTTATTCCAGCAGTACGTCAGATCATATGATCGCTGTAGACTACTGTTTTTTTTTCCTTGCATGGATTTTCTGCAAACATGACATATCTGATTACTGTAATACAAACTGTCACTGTCTGAGCTCATGATGGATATAAGAGCTGCAAACTGTTCCCTGTGTGAAATGTCACTGTCCTGCACAGGCTAAATATATTAAAGTGTCAGCAATGGATGTACTGCCTGTGTTTTTCCTGGCAGTACATATGTTCACTGTCATATAGACTCTGGGCCAGCAGCACACAGTGTGTTACACACACACAAGATGTTTTTATCAGCTTCACCGTTCAGCCTGGGCTTGAAGATACACACTCTGTCAAAGAGGTTTTTACAGAATACATGAATTCTACAAGCTGGAAGCATTTTATCTTCTTGTCTGTAGGTACATGATATAATCAGATCAGTGGCAGTCAGGTCAAAGCTGTGTGTGTGTGTGTGTGTGTGTGTGTGTGTGTGGATGCTTGTGTGTTTGAAAAGAGGGAGAACTCGAGTACAAAAGTTTTTGTTTTTTTACTTTTACAATAAAAGTAGGAAATGGAATTAAAATGAAACTTTATAAGAGAAGAAGAGGGACAATGCAGGTAGAAGAAGACCAAACTAGGGGAGAGTGTGGTGAAATTGTAAATTATTTAAAGCTGATTTTTCAACAATTCAATGTCCCGCAATTATATAACAAGCCATTGCATTATATTATGTCCATTTTTCTTTTTATTTCAACTCCTGGCAGTTTGTTAATGCAGATTCCTCTGAATATTACTAAACTTTATGTACACTGGTTTATGCCCTTTGACCTTTAATCCAATAATGTATTATAACAGCCTCTCAATTTTCTTTTTTTTTTTTAACTCTGGAAATGCTCCAGCTACAATCCTGTCTGCTACATTTATACAGTACTAATTTGTTTTCCCATTCATGATGTGGTACGAAATGTACAGTTTGCTGCATGGATTATGATTACAGGTGATTTTCATGCGTGGGAAGCAGCAAATGTGTATAATACTCAGAAATTGCAGGGATGTGGTCGGGGTGATGATGGACATACAAAATGCAGGACTTTGACTCTGCATCCTGAAACCTGTGTATGAGTTTGGTTAAGATTAGGGGAAGATTATGACTTTGGTTCAACTTTCAACTAATCGCTGTTTTAATAGAGCTGGCCTGTACAACACTGGAAATGATATATATTTGGCTGAAGTTTTGTGGAAGAAACCTGAATGTGCTTCATAGATATACAGTACTCTCTTTAGAAATTAATGAAATATTCATACACTATTATATTGTTATTTACATAAGTGCTTTGTCTGAATTTTAATGAAATATGTAAAAGTTCCCTTTTATATTACTAATAATAGATGAGAAGAAACACCATTTTCATTAGTTTAGTATTTATTACTGCTAAATGTATGAAATCTCTCACAATATCCATAACCTATTGTGAGTAAGATATTTCAAAATTACATGAAAAAAAATCAGAAATGAGGAAAATGATCATGAGACCATGATGAAAATTTGGAGCATAAAAACAACACACAAAATAATGGAGGTAAATGGGAGATACACAGGTGCAGTGAAATGAAAGCAGATGGAAAAAGTGGGTCAAAAAAAGATAATGATCATATGCAATATAGTTTAGTGTCATACTGCAATTAAAGTTGTTAACACAGTGTTTATACAACAAACATACATGGAAGTTAGATTGTATGGATTATGTTATCTATCTCTTATAGATTAAAACATGTCACATAATTGTGATCGTTATTTATTTATGCTTTGATTTTGTTTGCATGACAAAAACACTGCTTTTACTGTATCATTTGTTCCTTGGATTAGCTTCTATTCTAAAACTTATGTTTATTAACTTATGTTTATGTAACTGTTTATTATTATATTTACATTACATTTTATATTTATATTATTATACTTACTTAAATATTTATATCATGACTAACTTCAAATTAAACTTTTAAACTATATAATTTTAGGATTGTACAAATATTCATATTAATCATTTTAACAGCTTTCTCATTATGTGTTAAAAACCAAATCATCCTCAACTCTCGCAGTTAAATTATATTTTTTGGTTTCTTTAAATCATTGTTTTATTTGATGTCCTTGAAAGATTGACACCACCGCAGGCCGAGTGGCCTTGGCCCTAAATTGATGAAACTGCAGGCCTGATGAGGAGTGTGTAGGTACAGCTGCTCTCAGCTGATGACTTCCCCTCTGCACGAGGAGGTCAGTGTTATCATCACATGTGGAGGAGAGCAGCCTGGTTGCACATATGAAGAAAGGAGCCCTCTCTATAATGGATTAATATAGACCCCATAGCGCCCAACTCTTTCTCCAATTTTCCCTATCATTTCTCTCTCCCTCCATCACCTCCTCCCCTCCTCCATCACATCTCTCCATCTCCCAGACGGTCGTTCATCTTCCTGTGTGTGCCGCCGCTCCCATTTGTTCTCTCCTGACATGGCCTTTTACCTCAGATCCAATTCCCACCATTTTAATCGAGACAAAATCACATTATGGTGGGCTCCTGTTCCTGCTGGCCTGCGTGTGTGTGTGTGTGTGTGTGCGCGCGTGCATGAATGCGTGTGTTTGGATGTTCCACCATTTTGTGATTGGGTGTTTCTACCTGCACAGAGAGCATCCTGTTGTCTGAATATGTTTTATATCTGCATTTTTCTGATTGGCTTTTTGCAAGAGTGTGTTTGTGTGTGTATTCATTTGATTGTGCATGATAGAAAGCAATACAGTATATTAAAGACCTCCTGTCCACTGTAGGACAATGTGGATGAGTGACGGGTGTGCGTCAGCACTAGTTCGGCCCTTGTCGGCCGGTTCAGAGTCCTAAATCTCAGTCGGTTGGAGAGATCGCTCTGATTGGTTGTTCAGCTGTGCATCAGTGCATGGGAAGAGAAAAAGTAGTGCCCGCTTTATGGAACAGATATCGGTGATATCTATGCAGTAGATAGAAGAGTAGATTACTCATTCAATGCTGCTGTATAGCCAGTGCCTGCACCATAAATATATTAGAAGAACTGGATACCCCATTAAAAAATGGCCGCTGTTCATTTCAATGGAATTTGCTTGCTGAAAAAGTTCCTGACTTCTGATTTTACATTCCCGTTATGTGACCCATAGAGACTGATCAGTAAAGTCACCTCCCATGATGCTCTGGGGAGATGAGAACGTGCAAATGGTGAAAAAAACTCAACTTTGATTTGTTCAATTCACTTAGCTGACCACATTAAAAACTGTTTGGAGAAAAATGAATTAATAAAACAGTAGCCTGTAGCCTGATGCATCCCCTTGGTTGCTATCTGTGCTATCTGGCCAGCTAGCATCTTGATTCTGTCTCCTGTTGAAATGGGATATATATATATATTTATATATATATATTACTGCCACCTGCTGGTATAGACAGGTATTTTCTGTCAGCTGCTGCTTGTCATCTTTATGTTAAAGTGCTTTGGCATGTTAAGGGCCATATATTAAGCTTTCATTTAATCTCTGATGTTAATATTTATCACCCAGTATAAGCAATTTATGTCATAGTCGTCCTTTTTTTGTTTCTTGTGTTCTCCTTTAACTGCTGTTTTCTTTCCACTTAACGTTTGGCAACACAAATTAATTTACATGTCATGCCAATACAGCAAATTGAAATTGAAGTGACGGAGTGAGAGAACTGAGTATCTGTCATCCATTTTATGGATCTGATAGATAGGTTTGGCTGCCTGTATGATGGCATTGTGTGTGCGAATGTTATCTGATTGGCTTCAATACCTGTGTGTGTGTGTGTGTGTGTGTGTGTGTGTGTGTGTGTGTGTGTGTGTGTGTGTGTGTGTGTGTGTGTGTGTGTGTGTGTGTGTGTGTGTGCGTGCGTGCGTGCGTGCGTGCGTGCGTGCGTGCGTGCGTGCGTGCGTGCGTGCGTGCGTGCGTGCGTGCGTGTGTGTACACTAACAAAGTGACAAGTACAGTGTGTTTCTGTGGTTGTGTATGTGAGTTTTTTTGCTGTTTATCTCATCTGGTCCCCTACTATTCTTTGGCAGATGAGGAACAGAACAGAAAGGGCGATTGGAGTGAGATGGAAAGCCAAAGATGGATTAGTTGCTGGAGTAATCACTCTTTTGCTTATTAGGGAGGAGACATTGATATCACAGAGCTTCACCTCTTTGTTTTCTCCACCTCGGCCTGTCTCTTATGTAACGCTCCTTCACTGTGGTGGCAGTATCATAAATTCTGCCACAACAAAGTTAGTAGTTTTTAAAATAAGCTATAGGCTTATTTTTTAGTTGGTCCTGCTTTAAATGATAATAAATATGGAACATCTCTACAACCACTAAGGTTATTGTACTTCAACAAAAGTATCAGAATCAATTTATGCTGCTGTAACAGATAGAAATACTTCATTTAAAACTTAAAACAAGACCAAACTGAGGCAAATCAGGAAAGAAACCTTGAAATAAACTAAATTATCTGCAATGCACAGTTCAATGAGTAATAAGATGAACCTTCAAAGATCAGTTGTTTGTCCATAAAATCTTAGGATCATTCCAGAACATGAAGAATATATTCTGTAAGATGTTAAAGGAGCCAATTAAATAATCACACAAACAGCTCTAATCTAAATTAAATATCTAAATAGTGGTTAGTTGCAGCCCTAATACTGATATTCTATTAAACTATTTTCTTATTGTATTGATGATGTAGATATTGATGATATATATTGATGCTGTAACAGTAACATTGTGTTTTACTACAGATAAAAACACTTTGAGGTTCGAGTGGAGATTTTCTCATGTGATTTATGAGTAAAACTCAATGTTGCCCCCCATATCAGGAGGTTTAATATTAAATATTTATTTTTTTGTGAATAGTAATTTTGATTTAACACCTGTAGCAGCTATAACTTAATAAATTTGTCCTCTTTAAAATGTAATCTGCCAATAATGTTATAATTGGATAGTAAAAGTCCTGAACTGATAATGTAATACGTTATCGGCTCACTTATTACATTTGCAAAAATGTTTTTAATAATGTAATAACCAACTATTAAGTTATTGATTTAGCACATTTTCTTACTGGCCTATTACATTTTCAAAAGGGTGAATTTATTCCATTATCAGCTGTTACAAACACCTGTTATAAATGATAAACAGAATTTATTTATTCCTTTTATAACCATATATCTTTTAAAACGTTATGTGATCTGATGACCAGCGGATCTTTGGCGCCGCTCTATCACAGCCTGTCATTCACTCACTGAAAATAGGAAAGATAATGATGAGAATGTGAGCCTCAGAAGGTGTTATTCTTCTCAGCTCATTCACTTTTGTAGTTCACATTTCCAATCTAAAAAAAAAACGCTGAAGCCAAACGAGGACAGAGAATAGGCGTCCTCCGGTCGTGATTAGTCTCATCCTGAGTGCCAAGACTCTCTACTCCACTCCCCCTGCCTCTGTGCTGCTTTAAACAATAGATAATATCTTTTTAAGTGAATGATGTGGAGACAGAGCGATGGATGAAGAGCGTACAAGTGTTTGCTCAGTAGATGTCCACAGCTGTGTGAGTATAAAGCAGCGATAGCATCTGTGTATTAAAAGAAACCGAGGAGGAGGTATCATCCAGACAGGCAGAACAAGTGTTTTCCTCTTATGCTCCTAGTAGTGTCCTCGAGCAGGTATTCTGTCAGTCGGCTGCATTCATTTGTAATTGGATAAGAGCTTTAAGCCCAGAGTCCAGATAAGAGGCAGTTATGATTAATTTAGTGATATAGCTCTTAAAGAAAATTGGGAAAATTGAAATGAGAAAAAAAAAAAAAACAGGAGAAAATGCCCCTTAAATTACCACGTTTAATACATTTTCTCCCACCTAAAATAGCTACTCAATCCCTTAGTTTCTGCAGCTTTTGAATAAAAAATTATATGTAATATGAAATGAGGGGTAAAATAGGTTTTAACAACTGCTCTTGTGAAATAAAACAAATGAAAAATGACACAACCAACAGAGGATAAAGAGCAAAAATACAACTGAAATGGAAAGTGGAGTGTGATAAATTAAAGGCTGCTCAGTGTTGTCTATAATTCACTCTCATCAGATCAGGCTTGTCAGCTTCCTCCTGTTTGTTCCTCACAGCGACTTCAGTGAACTTATGTTCCTGTCTGCAGGCTCTTCAGTGCTGTATTATGTACTTGTGCGTGTGAAGGTGGTTAAATGTGTGAAAATGGGTTTGCAAGTCTGGAGAGTGCTTGTTAGAGCATTTGTTTGAGTTGGAGAAAAAAAATAAAAGGCAAGAGACGGGAAAGAGGAAGAGCTCTTAGAGAATACTTGTCTGAGCTACTGTTTGTGATAATGAGTCTTTCTGTGAGTGTGTATAGTTCATCTTTGTGCGGTACAAATTTGTCAAGTGTGTCTTTTTGTGAAGTATATTTTTTGTTCTCTCCAGCCATTATATGTGCAGTTTATACAATAATTGAATTAATCACTTTGTGATAAACATCTGCTACTGAAGTTGTTCAGCATTTTAAGAAATAAATCTTTCTTACAATGGGTGCTTCACTCTGCTAACAGCTAACACAATCTGCCCACTTGATAATTAAAGCTCTAAATCTCATTTATTTAATTCGTACAAAAATTAAAGTATAGAAAGTATTTTTTTGTGGTTTTACAGGAGTCCTGAATTTGGCAATTATTAAGAGATAAGAGATAAGTTCACCCAAATTACTAAAAAACTCCTATTTTCTTTCCTGGCAATGGAGATAGTTTGGGTTTTATTTTTTTCTAAAATAATGGACGATGGACACTTTATGCATTAACTGTGGCATTTTTCAGTGGGATACTATGAAACTTTTAGCAGAATTATTTAACTGCTCCATAGTGTTACTAGTGATTAAAAAAAATAAAACCACAGCAAAATGTTTCAAAAGTTCTAAAATCATTTATTTTCTTAAAAAACTTCCATTTCTTTGAGTTAATAGTAAATGCACATAGGTGCAGATTTCAGGGAGATACAGGGGAAAAATAACCCTAAATATTTTGAAATCATGCATTTGTCTCCCCCAATAAAAACATGAAACAACCAGAGGACTTTTATTTTGAAAGATGTAGTAAATCATGCCATATGTGTGCAGACACTGCAGGGATAATGGGAAAAGTTGATCTACAGGAGAACATATATTTGAAAGCAGCACAAAATGAGTGTTACTGCATTATATTCTATAGTATGTATGTAATTTATTTTATTTCTGGCTATTTTCTATTTAGTTTATGACTTTGTTTTTATTTTTCATCTACTTAGTACTCAAAAAAGAGTCTGCTTTAGGTTACATCTGTATTTTACACTATTTCATGAACTGAGCAAATCATTGATTAATCATTTCAATAATTAATTGATTAATCAACTCTAAGAGTAGTTGTTAGTTGGAGCCATAAAGAGTATTTCTGTTACTGACGATTATCCACATAACACAGAACATGGTTCCAATGTGTCATGTCACTATCTCCAATACACAACAATGTCTTTGTATTGGCTTGAAAAGGTTTATCGTGGTATGTGGCTTAACCACAGTAACAGCATTCTGGTTGATTATTGATAAATTTCCAAGAAAAATCTCAGTGACTGATACAGAATCTCAAACCAACTAAAACTCTCTGCAGGGCCGGACGCCACCAGAGGAAAGTGAGAACATGTTTTTGTGTAATTGAGGTGAATTGACCCTCTTGGCATCAGGCTAAGCTTCCAGGGACAGATGTTAGTCAACACAACGTCCCCATAACTGACAAATAACTCTGTGTGTGTGTATGTGAAGTCATTACAGCCCTATAACTGTGTGCAAAGTGGTTGTGTGTGTGTAAAACCTGAGTGTGTTTGTGTCTGTTTGTCTTTCTTCTCTACCATGACCGTGTGTGTCTGTCCGTGTGTGTGTGTGTGTGTGTGTGTGTGTGTGTGTGTGTGTGTGTGGCAGTGCCCCGGGCCCTCCCACGAGGTGGCAATGAGAGTGAATGAGCACTTCCTCCCCCACGGTGTCCGAGGGGACTAGCATCTGTCAGTGTGATGCACTCTCAACTGGTACAAGCTCCATTACCCACCGTCCTGCTTCTCTATCACTGTCAGCATCCGCACACACACACACACACACACACACACACACACACACACACACACACACACACAGGAGCAGTTGGAAACATATGCGTTTTGGCTACACATGCACAATATGGGCTGCAGGAAGAGTCAGATGTCTCTGCTCATCTAGAACAAAGCTACAACATTTGGGACCTTTAATGAGATTACTTTATCTCTCTCTCTGCCGTGTATCCATCCATCGCTCTGATTCTCTTTCACTAATTTAGTCGTTCACTCGCTGATCTGCACGCACGCAACACTCCCACGCATCACACTTCCACACACATTACCCTGACAAGACCTCGTTCAGACCCCTTTCTACCTCTCTGCTTTTCCAGGAAGGCTCGACATAATGGCAGCACGAGTCCGGAGAGCTTCTCTACAGCCACTTCTGTGGCTCTTTCGTTAATGAACACCTAACTCATGCCGTTTTAAAGGCTGAAATTCTGTGCTTTTGCATTCAACGAGTTTAAGCCTTTTTTCTGCTTGAAATTTACCTAAAAATCCTTTTTTGTGCAAAAGGTAGAGATCTGTGCTTTTGCAGTGGAGGAGTTTAAGCTTTTCTCTGCTTTAAATCTGTCTTTTTTTTTTTTTCTTGCAAAAGTTAAAAGTGTGGTGGACACTAGGGGGTGTGGTCTCACACCAGACAGGATGTGATGTCACAATGTTTAGGGGTGTGTGATGGGAAGCGGGGGATTTAAATGCACGGTTGTGGTTGTTGATAATAAAGCACTGAAATGCTCTACCTTGCCTCATTCATTACTGACCTCCACATTGGTGACTCAGACGTGATGGATGCCGGTCTCGACGATCAGCCGGGAAGCTCGGCGCAGATTACTGCCGCTTCCCCCGCGGTTTTTTCAGCTACTGCTACAGCTAATGAGGCAAGGTAGTACGTTTCAGTGCTTTATTTCCAGAGTGCCAACACAACAACCACAACTGTGCATTTAAATCCCTTTCCCATTTAAAGTCTTTCTGTGCTTGATATTTATGTAGCAAACTTTGCGCAAAACTTCCCATCAAAGCTAGAATTCTGTGCATTTGCATTCGAGGAGGTTAACATTTTTACGTAACCCCCCCCTTTTTTTTTCTAAGTTCATAAATTGCATAGCACAGAGTGAGATTTACAAGATATTGTCTGTATGGAAGAATCTTGTACAGTGATATCTAGTATGTCTGAGACTCTGTATAGGATGAAAAGTCATAATCAATTAAATATGATTAAAAAATTAGCACAATGTATTCTCTTTTGTAAGAGGAGGAAGTGTTTGCTTACATTTTTTTTTAATCATGATAGTTGGATGCTCACTTGCTTTTGACAGCTTTAAGCAGCTTTGGATTAGAAAATCAACCAAAGGAAGCCTTAAAACTAAGTAATTTTGAGGAGAAAGCTAAATTGTAGAGGAAAAAAGAAAAAAAAATACAACCTTTCTGTTTTTAAAACCAGTTTTTAAGCAAATTCAGTGCTTTGATTTCAGGGCTGACTGAACGGTAATGCAGGTGCATATACTGTGATACCATGAGAAAAGTAATTTGCATTATCGGTGGATTGAGTGATGAAATTAAAAACTGCAGCAGAATCAATTTTTTTCTTTTCTTTTTCGTTTTCCTAAACTTCTGGCTAACTGCTTTGCTGCCTTTGTGTCTCTTCCTCAGTTCCCATTTTGTCAGTGGAATGAGATTTTATAGCTCCTCTTTTCTTCTAAACCACTTGAGATAAGTGTGTTGGTGTGGTGAATTGCATTGAATTAACCACCTGAGTGAAATGAATTAGGGCATGATTCTCATTATGGCCGGCTCTGTCTTTCTCTACCTATCTCTGCCTCAACCTGCTTTCATTTTTATCTTCCATGTCATATTTAAACCTTTAACAAAGATTATAGGGCTTATGATAATAACCTGAAAACCATAGCATCTGACTCCCAAAGGTGTTTCAAGACTAAAGTGAAAATGTCTATGCAGCATTCTATTCTATTTATTTAAAAGGTCCTTTATGATGCAATTAAATGTGTTCTTCTTAAATTTACATAAGCAAACCTTCATAAAATGAATGAACACAGCCTGGGTTTAGCAAAGTTTTATTTCCTTGACTTCATGATGTTTTACAGTAGTTTCCTCCACCTGTAGAGCCTCACCATCACATCCACCTTTTTAAGTGAAAATCAAACAATCAGAAGACAGGCTCATGAATATTTATGAAACAGACCCTCACTCTCTTGCATTGAGTTGAATTTTTCTACTTGAAAATGTAAATATATCATCTTAAGGGTATCAAAACTTCAAAAACCCAGAAAACTGCATGATGTGGAGCTTTTAAAGATAAATCAATTTCTATCAATCTTCTAAATGGATATTGTTTGAGAATGAAAAACACATCAGACTTATTTAGGTCCACCTACAGTAGCCATAACTACTGAAATTGAACACAGCAGCTCTGTGAAGCTTTTAATCAGTTTTCATACAAGGCATTGATTCAACTCTACGGCCATTTTAGAGGCTGTAGTTTTAGGTGATTTTAAAGTTTTATATTGGGAGGTTGGCCTTTAGTATTAAATCCAATCTTAGCCTTAAACTACTATAAGTGGAGGTAGTAAACTGGCAAATATTAAAGTATTTTACATAATATCACTGCTGCAGGAGCCGCTCTTTGTTTCTGAATCTCAAGATGGAAAGAAAAAGCTGTTGATTGAAATCTATGATTTAATAAAATAAAAAAATGACATAACATGAAATATTGTTGGAATGCAGGGATGTAGAGGTCAGACTAATTTGTGTTTCATGGACATTTTTCCAAAAGATTTTAGATGATGAAGGATTTTATTTAAAACGGTTAAGTCACAGTCTGTATTTCACTCCAAGGACACTTTGAGCAATTGAATGCACGAAGACAAATTGGTAATTATGAGCATAAACTGACCAAAACTTTGATTACGGCATTGGTTGTCTAGACCAGTGGTGTCAAACTCAGTTTAGTTCAGTTTTTGTGTAAAGAAGTTGTGAATATTTATACTATCAATTAACCTTTAAGTTACAAAACATGAAATGACAAGACATAAAAAGTGAACTTTTAACAATATGATGTCTGAGTTATTCCATATTAAAATTAATTAAATCTTAACAAGTGAAAATATCTTGTTTTTGGTACAATTCATCCAGCATTGAGTAGAAACATCTTGATACATCATATTCTATAGGAAGATCATTTTACTTATTTCAAGTGCTTTTTTTGAATGTAGTCATTTACCTCTTGTTTCTTAAAATAAGGTCAAACTAATTGACTTTTTATCTTAATTTGTATTTTATCTCATATTTTGACCTTTTTTCCCTTCATTTTTTATCTTTTAACTTTTTTTTTTTTACAATATATATTTAATATTTAGTGTTTTCAACAGCAAATGAAGTTATCTCCTGCCTTACAAACAATTTACTAATCAAAACTGTTACTATTGGATCCGTTGAGCCCTCAAACATTCTCACTGACTTCATGTTTCTGTGAAGAAACAGGAACTGGTCCATTTTTTTCTCAGACTTACAGTCTTGTGGTTGTTGTGTTGGCAATAAAGCACTGAAATGCAGTCTTACAGTGGGCCAGATTGGACCCTATAGCGGCCGTTTCTGGCTCCCAGGCTGCACGTTTGACAACCCTTGTCTAGTCGTTGTGAATTTGAGTCACAACGACTGTGCAACTGAGCTATTTTATGCTATAGCATGAAATAGCTCAGTTGCACTGTTTTTACCTGAAGAGAGACTTTCAGGAGAGAACTACCGGCCGCTGGTTTCCTCCTGCCGGGACCAGACTTTTAAATCTCCAGTTACAGGGCGGTCTTTCCTGCTTCCGTCCCTCCCTTTTTAGCCTGTTTATGTCATGACCCATTTGTCGTGATGATCGGTGACTCTCTACGAGTGATTTATCTGCCTGAACTCTGTCACTACAAAGCAGGATCCTCTGACACCTGCTGTGGCTGCTGTTCCACAGGTACACGCTCTTCCTCCTATTATACATCCACAAACATTTAAAATGCATGTATAGAGATAAACACAAGGTGAATATATGCATGTGCTCACATTACCTGGGTAAATATGTGTTGTACGCACACAAGGAGCAGTAGGGTGACATAAACATATTGGTCCTGCCTCGCACTTTAGGGAGGAGCGGCCATTCATCAGGCTGACCTTGTTGTGCGACAGACATACTTTATGCAGTGTGTCCTGTGCAGGATGTGGGAGCTCCAACACACACACACACACACACACACACACACACACACACAATCACGCACATGCATTTTCTGGCAAATAGTGTAATATGATTAAAATCTTGTTTTTTTTTCATAATGGTAGTAGCGTAACACAGCATTAGTGCTGCACTATAAATTGATGCACTACACTAGTCAGATTTTTCTTCCTTACAGTGCGTTTTGGGGTGTGTTTTTTTGCTTTTAGTGGACAGCGACAGTTGAGAGAGATGAGCAGCATTTCAATAGTGGTTTAACTTGACCTGTGTTGTTCCATGTCTGGAAAAACTAAAGTGAACTTTGGAGCGATGGAACTCATCTCCTGTGTCAACAACAATGGTTGCTTCAGATGAATATGGGATAGAATCCAAAATGTCATGTGGTTTAACCCTAAAAACCAGATAGTTTAACTCTTTTAAGAGTTAATGCAGTAATGCAGGTGCATATACTGTGATACCATGAGAAAAGTAATTTGCATTATCGGTGGATTGAATGATGAAATTAAAAACTGCAGCAGAATCTATTTTTTTCTTTTCTTTTTAGTTTTCCTAAACTTCTGGCAAACTGCTTAAACTAGTTTAACTCTTAAAAACATGTTTTAAAAATTAAAAAAGCACACATTCCGTGTTATTTTTGAATGACATGATACCTACATGAAAACACAATTTACAATGTACATGAGACCTGAATAATGCTTTTAAAAAAGTTTTTGACTCATCTTGTCACTGACCCATATATCACCCATAATACATTGCAGTTATATTATTATAATGCTCAATGAAATTAGTCTGCTGCTGGTCCTGATTATTTGTAAAAATCTTGATAGCACTAAGCCTACCACCCATGCCCGATCCATGATAGGTTTGGCTGAAAAGTGTGCAAGGGCGACTGTGTTGCTCCATTTATCTCCTCTCTCCAAGTGGCCTCCGTGTGATTTATGTTGTTAGATATTACTGAGGGCCGAGGGGAAGGTAATGAGGGAAAAATGAAACGCAGCAACAAAATGACGGAGTGTAACGAGGGTTCACCGCCCAAATCGAACCCCAGACGTTGTGTCTTAACCAAACAGGCTGCTGGGAATGTCAGTGATACTTTGACAGATGTTACACTTGCATCTTTACTAGTAATGTGTCCCAAATCATCACTCCAATTCACTTAATAACGAAACAATAACTCAAATAACTCAATAGCTTCTTCTTCTTCTTCTTCGACTACTTTTTAAAGATAAAAAGATCTGATCATAACCAGAAAACTGTTAAAAAGAGGCTGATTTTGGACAAATATTGAACAAGTTGTGTGATAAATGACTTACTGGCTTCTACATGTTAGTTTGACTGGTTTCCTCCACATAGCTACCAAACTACTTTCAGGAATGGGGGGGGGATGATTTTTCAACAATTAACCTTTTATATGCTCAGATATTAAACTGTTTACCATGATAGACACCTGACTTTATGATGGATGTGTTTTCCTCTTAAATAGAATAGCATTGTACTTTACTGTCTTGGTTTAGTTCATGGGCCTCATACAGCACAAAATGGGCTGGACCAGTAAAATAAACATATAAATAACCACACCTGCAAATGGGAACTGGTCCAGATTTTGTTACACTACAGTCATCCAGTGAGCAGGATGTTTGACCCCCCTGCTTTATTACAAATATAGCTCAATTGAGCAGAATATTACCTGTGATTAAAAAAAAAAAAGAATTACAGTAAATGAAAATTCAGCAGTGTTCAGTCAACACCCTCCAGCAATAAGACACTGTAGGACAACTTCTATGTTGCCTTGAAGGTCAAACCAGAGTTGCTGGTTTTACCGTTAAGGTGGTAAATGAAGGTGACTTTGATCA
The DNA here is from genome assembly GCA_030544235.1 of Lepturacanthus savala. Classification (NCBI taxonomy): domain Eukaryota; kingdom Metazoa; phylum Chordata; class Actinopteri; order Scombriformes; family Trichiuridae; genus Lepturacanthus; species Lepturacanthus savala. The sequence continues at coordinate 6,077,653 of CM060472.1, read as the reverse complement.
ACATTTTTTTATCAACTCCTCTCTTTTCTAATCTAGATTTTGTTCCACCTCGGCCCAGAGGGAATTACGCCCTTGTACATGCATCAAACTTTCTGAAACATGCCTCTTCCCCTCCTTTCCAGAGCAATCTCACCTGCTCATCTGTGCTTTATTTCTAATTCATTTGTTTTTCACCCCTCTCCTCTGCTGGCATCACGGGGACAAAACACTTCATCGTCCTTCTGCCAACCCTCATCCGCCTGCTCCCCCTTTTCCATCTTTATTCATTTATGCCTGTTCCCTCTCTTCTCCTCAAGATGCATATTAATACTAATGGCGATAAAGCATTAGAGAGAACGAGAGAGAGGAAGAGAGAGAGACAAACAGTGAATAGGTCTGATGGGATGAGAATCGAGAGAGAGAATGATTGACTGGAGGAACACTAGAGGGAATCAGAGGGAGAGAACAGGGGGATGAGGGATGGATGAAGGGCAGAGGAGAAGAGGAGAGATCAACATGGCACTAATTGTTTCCTCTGCACCCCAGCCGAGCCTCGACCGGCTATTCATCACCCCGCCGCAACCGGCCCGGCACTGACGTTTTGGCAAATGAGGCCCTTCCCTCAGTCCATCCGTTTAGACAGCAGCAACATATGTAGCGGTGTGTGTGTGTGTGTGTGTGTGTGTGCGTGCGTGTTGGCATGTAAGAACTTCCGTGACACACAAAGAGGTGATGGCGTGTTTGCAGGAGTCTGTGGATAAGTTTGTCTCTCCTATTGGTGGAAAAAAAACAAAAAACATTTTTTTTTTCTTGTTAGGGTAGTGCCATCAATCATCCGTGTTAAATCAAACGGAAAATCATCGACGCGCGTGCGACACTGATGCACAATGTTGTATGAAAGGCGAGCAGATGTCATGCGGAGAATTAAAGAGCTAAGTCATGACACTGTAAAACACGGCCTTGGAGCTTGTTGCTTTTATTAAAAACAGCAGTAAGGAAGCATTCTAATAAGCGGGGGGGAATTAGCTTAGCTGCAGCTCTATGGCTGCCAGCTGTCAATGTCTGGGGAAATGAAAATGTGACAGTGACGAATCAAATCCCCAATAATAGCTCCTACCAGAAACCTGACAACCAACACACTTAGCAGGTTCTACTCCAACAGCAATTCATCTGTAACATATGCAGGAATTAATAAATACGTAAGATAACCATAGTACATTTTAAACAAATGAAACTGACTTTCTTGCCTCACAGCCAAGGTTATAATATTATAAACATGATAGTTTTCCGCACTATAATCAGTAAAGAGCTACACATGTAACAAAGACATAAAAAAATACAATCCTGATTAAACTAATAAAAAACAAAAAAAAAACATTACAAGTAGTTGGTTACAAACTGATCCACTTTTTACTCGTCTCGTCTTCTTCCGCTTATCCGTAATCGGGTCGCGGGGGCAGCAGCTTCAGCAGGGAAGCCCAGACTTCCCTCTCGCCAGCTACTTCCTCCAGCTCTTCCGGGGGGACCCCAAGGCGTTCCCAGACCACCCGAGAGACATAGTCTCTCCAGCGTGTCCTGGGTCTTCCCCGGGGCCGCCGCCCGGAGGGACGTGCCCGGAACACCTCACCAGGGAGGCGTCCAGGAGGCATCCTCACTAGATGCCCGAGCCACCTCAACTGGCTCCTCTCGATGTGGAGGAGCAGCGGTTCTACTCTGAGCTCCTCGCGGATGACCGAGCTTCTCACCCTATCTCTAAGGGAGAGCCCAGCCACCCGGCGAAGGAAACCCATTTCGGCCGCTTGTATTCGCGATCTCGTTCTTTCGGTCACTACCCAAAGCTCGTGACCATAGGTGAGGGTAGGAACGTAGACCGACTGGTAAATCAGGAGCTTCGCCTTTCGGCTCAGCTCCTTCTTCACCACGACGGACCGATGCAGGGCCCGCATCACTGCAGACGCCGCACCGATCCGCCGGTCAATCTCCCGCTCCATCCTCCCCCCACTCGTGAACAAGACCCCGAGATACTTGAACTCCTCCACTTGAGGCAGGATCTCATCCCCGACCTGGAGTCGACACTCCACCCTTTTCCGGTCCAGAACCATGGCCTCGGATTTGGAGGTGCTGATTTTCATCCCAGCCGCTTCACACTCGGCTGCGAACTGCTCCAGTGAGAGCTGAAGGTCACGGCTCGATGAAGCCAACAGGACCAGATCGTCCGCAAATAGCAACGACCCAATCCTGAGGCCACCAAACCGCAGCCCCTCGACGCCCTGGCTGCGCCTAGAAATTCTGTCCATAAAAGTTATGAACAGAATCGGTGACAAAGGGCAGCCCTGACGGAGTCCAACCCCCACTGGAAACAAGTTCGTCTTATTACCGGCAATGCGGACCAAGCTCTGGCACCGAGAGTACAGGGACCGGACAGCCCGTGTCAACGGGTCCGGGACCCCATACTCCCGGAGCACCCCCCACAGGACTGCCCGAGGGACACGGTCGAACGCCTTCTCCAGATCCACAAAACACATGTAGACTGGTTGGGCAAACTCCCACGCACCCTCAAGCACCCTGCTAAGGGTATAGAGCTGGTCCACAGTTCCACGACCAGGACGAAAACCACACTGCTCCTCCTGAATCCGAGGTTCGACTATCTTACGGACCCTCCTCTCCAGTACCCCCGAATAGACTTTCCCAGGGAGGCTGAGGAGTGTGATCCCTCTATAGTTGGAACACACCCTCTGGTCCCCCCTTTTATAAAGGGGAACCACCACCCCGGTTTGCCAGTCCAGAGGCACTGCCCCCGATGTCCACGCGATGTTGCAGAGACGTGTCAACCAAGACAGCCCTACAACATCCAGAGCCTTGAGGAACTCAGGGCGAATCTCATCCACCCCCGGGGCCTTGCCGCCGAGGAGCTTTTTGACTACCTCGGCGATCTCAGCCCCAGAGATAGGCGAGTCCACCACTGATCCCCCAGACTCTGCTTCTTCAACAGAAGACGTGCTGGTGGGATTGAGGAGGTCTTCGAAGTATTCCCCCCACCGATCCAGGACGTCCCGAGTCGAGGTCAGCAGCACCCTGTCTCCACTGAACACAGTGTCAACGGTGCGCCGCTTTCCCCTCCTGAGACGCCGAATGGTGGTCCAGAACTTCCTCGAAGCCGTTCGAAAGTCTTTCTCCATGGCCTCACCGAACTCCTCCCACGCCCGAGTTTTTGCCTCGGCAACCACCGAGGCTGCGATCCGTTTAGCACGCCGATACCCGTCAGCTGCTTCCGGAGACCCACAGGCCAAGAAGGTTCTGTAGGACTCCTTCTTCAGCTTGACGGCATCCCTCACCGCCGGTGTCCACCAGCGGGTTCGGGGATTGCCGCCACGACAGGCACCGACGACCTTACGGCCACAGCTCCGATTAGCCGCCTCAACAATAGAGGCGCGGAACAAGGTCCACTCGGACTCAATGTCCCCCGCCTCCCCCGGGACGTGGGTGAAGCTCTCCCGGAGGTGCGAGTTGAAGTTCCTTCTGACAGGAGATTCGTCCAGACGTTCCCAGCAAACCCTCACAGAACGTTTGGGTCTGCCAGGTCTGACCGGCCTCTTCCCCCACCATCGGAGCCAACTCACTACCAGGTGGTGATCAGTTGACAGCTCCGCCCCTCTCTTCACCCGAGTGTCCAGGACATGAGGCCGCAAGTCCGACGACACGACAACAAAGTCGATCATCGAACTGCGGCCAAGGGTGTCCTGGTGCCAAGTGCACATATGGACACCCCTATGCCTGAACATGGTGTTCGTTATGGACAATCCATGACGAGCACAGAAGTCCAACAACGAAACACCATTCGGGTTCAGATCAGGGGGGCCGTTCCTCCCAATCACGCCTCTCCAGGTCACACTGTCATTGCCCACGTGAGCATTGAAGTCCCCCAGGAGGACGAGGGAGTCCCCAGAAGGGGCGCTCTCCAGCACCCTATCCAAGGACTCCAGGAAGGGTGGGTACTCTGAACTGTCATTCGGCGCATAGGCACAAACAACAGTCAGGACCCGTCCCCCCACCCGAAGGCGGAGGGAGGCTACCCTCTCGTCCACCGGGGTGAACCCCAATGTAAAGGCACCGAGCCGGGGGGAAACAAGCATTCCCACCCCAGCTCTGCGCCTCTCACCGGGGGCAACTCCAGAGTGGTAGAGAATCCAACCCCTCTCGAGGAAACTGGTTCCGGAGCCCACACTGTGCGTCGAGGCGAGCCCGACTATATCTAGTCGGTACCTCTCAACCTCGCGCACCAGCTCAGGCTCCTTCCCCGCCAGAGAGGTGACGTTCCACGTCCCCAGAGCCAGTTTCTGCAGCCGGGGGTCGGACCGCCAGGGTCCCCGCCTCCGACTGCCGCCCAACTCTCTCCGCATCGTCCCCCTGTGGCCCCCCCCACGGGTGGTGAGTCCATGGGGAGGGGGGCCCACGTCGCCGCTTCGGGCTAAGCCCGGCCGGGCCCCGTGGGCAAAGGCCCGGCCACCAGGCGCTCGCACCCGAGCCCCTCCCCCAGGCCTGGCTCCAGAGGGGGGCCCCGGTAACCCACACCCGGGCAGGGTTAACGCTGGCCCAATGTGCTTTCTCATCATCAGAGGGTTTTGAGCCGCTCTTCGTCTGGTCCCTCCCCCAGGACCTGATTGCCATGGGTGACCCTACCAGGGGCATAAGCCCCCGACAACATAGCTCCTGGGATCATTGGAACACGCAAACCCCTCCACCACGATAAGGTGGCAGCTCCAGGAGAGGAGCTCCTCCATTCACTTTTTACTGAATGAAAAATAAAGAAAGAAAAAATAAATAAATAAATCAACAGTGACATAAGTTAATATCTCGTATCAAACATGCATATAGATTTATTGGGGTAGCAGGAGTTATGAAGAGTTTGTATTTCAGAGCATATTCCTATTTTATTCCTGTTTTGGATTTGTCTTTATGCACTTTTTTAATCTGAATCTTTTTATCTATCAAAAAGTGCAATAAAGACATTGGAACATGTCGTTACTTTCACAAGTATCTGCAGAGAGAGTTAAAGTTTAAAAAAAGAAATAAAATAAAGCAATGTTCATGTGAATCAGCAGTGACAGCTGCCGATAATAAAACAATACGACTAAAAATCAAGGAACTTATGCAACACTATACTATGGATACAACAATAAAAAGCACAAATGTTCTATTTCATTACCAAATGATATGTTATAAAATTATTCATCTTTCAGTTCTGGATGATCAGAGCTCTGCTCCAGATGAATCAAGTATTAATGAACAATTATGTGATTCTCTCCTACAGTTGCTGTATACGTAGAGTTGCACAGGGACAGACAATTTCTGGTGAATTTCCAGAAACTTTCCAACGGAAGTTAAGCTGGGAATTTCTGCAATTTCCAAATTAGAAACTCTTGTGGAACCTAATGAATGTTTTGAGCTTTGAGGACATTTTTGGCAATTTTGCAATATGCTGTTGCATTTCTGTAGCTTTTTTCCACAATATCACACACATACAAAGACTTTCCTTCAGCATCAGCTTGTGAGAAATCAGATGGAGAACGTGGCATTTTTATGCAGAATAGCTATAACTATATTTCTTTCATGCCATTGCATTAGTGTTATTTTAAACAACTGCAATGGTCTTCAAAATACTTGATGTATACATTTTTGAATGGTTACAGAAAAAAAATGTCAATAAAATGAAAAACAGCACCTAACTTATCACTGAGCTGTGAATACATTTTATCATTAAAGTTAAACATTAATACCATTATAGATTGAATATATTTACACCATAATATTATGTGATTGAGGGGTGTATTTGCATTAAATCTGGTTATTTTAGTCAAGATTATGATGCAATAGTTCCAACTTTTAAGTTTGTAAATTTAGATTTTTATTCCCATTCATTCCCAAGGAAAGTTTCCAGCTTTGAAAATTCTTTGCAAAATTTGCAACCCTGCTGGTATGACAACTTCTACATGTCATCACCAGTCCAATATGAAGGTTTCCACACGTTTTAGCAATGAAAACAGGGCTCTTCAGTGTTCAGAGACTGATTATTTGTGGTTATGTATGTCAACTACATCGCTCCTGTACATGAAAACTCCACCTGAACACGTCTCATCTCATCGTTAAGTGCGACCTCCTGTGTTTTCCTGTGATCCGGCCTTAATTTCATTTTCACTGTTGTAAATTAATTACAGCAAATGCATTTATTTATTACTTGAACATCTCAGAAATTGTATTAGATTCAATGAGGTTTTCCCCTTGGGGATTTTTTTGCAAAAAAAAAAAAAGCTGGTTGATTGTTTACAGTGTAATCCACATTTTTTTTCCCATTAAGTGAGGGGCTCAATTGAGGAATCAGAAAGAAGTGGATGGGAGGAGGCCAATGAGATGGCAAAGTCAAAGAATGTGTGTGTGTAGTACATGAGTGATTTATGTGCAAATTTAATTACGTGCACATGCTTAGATTATCTGTGAGTATAGCATGTATAGACGAGGGTTACATTACAGCGGCATCATGGGAAAACGGCGAGATGGAGGCTCGTATAGGCGTCTCTGGAGATTACGGCTCCGTTTTAACTATCTGGTATGGCACTGAAATCCGCTCTGAGCCTATAGTGGATGTAGTTTTTTTTTTGATCGTATAAGTGTTACTGATGCCTGCGGCGTCACTTGCTGCATGTTTCTGCAACACAGGGGATGGAATATAAATGATTTTATGTGTGTGTGTGTGTATAGATGAATCAATAATGCCTTGTGATATGATGCCGTGTGTTTTGAATGTAGCGCCGCTGGCTTTGCCTTTGTTGGTTTCCTGCTGTGGTGCAGGGCGCATTCTGCTGAAATAAACTTATCAGAACAACTGATCTTTCCTATTCCCATAATCCACTTTGTTTTTCCCTTTTTTCAGTATGATCTCACTCCTTTTTAACCTTGGTTCCTCCGTGTTCCTGTCCGTCAAAGACCTTCTCTCTCTTTTTTCCTCTCTATTTATCTTTAAATATACATTGACGTTTTACTCACAGCCGTCATGTCATTCTGCATATCTGGTGGATTCAATTCAGTTATAGAAAGGGTCTGTTTTTTCCTTCATAACCTTGCTTTCTTAGTTTTATTGCTCATAACTTAATAGACTCAGTGATTGCACCAGTCTTCCTGTCAAACTAATGCTCCATCTTATCTTCACAGGTGCATACTGGGTACTGGAAGCCACAGGCCAGTGATTAATAAAAAAATGCCTATATTGCCAAAGAAAAAAGCCCTAAATGGCAAATTTTATATATTGTATCAATTTGAATTAGAAGTTTTTATTGCATGTTACTTGTTGGTAAATACTGTCTGTTCATTTAACTATATTTAACCTGTTAAAATCCTAAACCTCCTGATACAGCAGCAGCATTAAGGTTTTTCATGTGATTTAAGAATAAAACTCAACTAAAACCGTATACAAAGTATTTTTATCTGTAGTAAAACACAATGTTACTGTTGCTGCATCAATATATATCATCAATATCCACATCATCAATACAATAAGAAAATAGTTTAATATAATATCAGTAGTAGGGCTCCAACTAACCACTATTTAGATATTTATTTTACATTTGAGCCGTTTTGTGATTATTTAATTGCGTCCTGTAGACAGCAATTGAGGAATCAGGTTCTTACTGCAAAAGTGACAAAATCAAAAAGGTTCAGAGATGTCTGTATCCAACTAAATCTGCTTAATTTGTAGTAAATGTACTGTAGATGGAGAATTAACACAAATGGAATAGAGAAGGTGCTGCTTCATACATTAAAACAAAAAGACACCTGTGGGCAGACAGTAAGTGAAAGAAAAATGTTCACTTATAATTAGCATTGATATTCAACATCATTCCTTAAGTATTCTGATTTCTTGAATACCAGCTACAAAAATAAGAGTATAGACAACAGTTTATACTATATATTATTGTCATGGTGCAGGAAGTTCTGACAGTCATGTCATGACAATGACTTTGTCATTGTTAAATCTCTCTATTCCAGGTTGCAGCGCTGAAACAAAGTTTTGTCTATTCCATTTTATATTTTAAAAATCTAGAATTTCTCACTCATTTTCATTTATTCAGTTTTTATTTTCATTATAATTGAAGTAAACCAAGAGAAATTTTTCCAAGAGAAATAATGGAAAAAAATTATCTCACTGGCTGAATTTAGAGGGAAAATAAAATTGTAAGAATTAACAAAAGAGTGTTTTTTGTTGTTTTTTTGCAGTGTATGGGAAGCGCTACCCTTGAGGTGCCCTTGTGTTTAAGAGTGATGAGGTAGATTTATGTGCATGTCTCCGGCACATGGCCGGGGCTATCATGTCATAAATTAGTGACTGTTCTCAGGAAAGAGACGATACACACACCCACACACACACACACAGAGTGGGAGAACAAGCTGTGTACACATGCTGTTGGTTTATCATAATCACGTCTTTATCCACCTGCGCCCGTTCTGCTGCCATTTTGTCTCTCCCAGCCCGACTCTCCCTCTCGTCCTTGGCTTTATCGCTCGTTACCGCTCTCCCTCTCCTCCAATCTCCCCCTTATCCTCCTCCTCCCCTCTCCTGCTCCTCCTCGCCTCCTTTTCACCTGCCTCCCCTCTGACCCTCGCCGCTCCCGCTCGCCGTTTGAAGGTGTCTTTGTCTGGAGATGAAACCGTAGAGTTGACCCGTCTCACCTGAAGCTGCTTTTATTGGCTTTGTCAGCGTTTGTGCGGCGGTGGCGGCGGCTGGAAAAGACGGGAGAAGGCGGCGGGAACGATGAAAGGGAAGAGGAAAAAGGGAGGGTGAGGGGGAATAAAATGTAAAGAGGGGGGGGACGTGTTGGCATGCGATTGCATCAGAGTGTGTCAGCGCGCGTTTACATTTGAGCGTGCGAGGTGATTTAGGGAAAACCGCAGCAGCAATCCCATGAATAGATGAAGAAAATGTGGCGTCAACAGGGTGAGGTGAAATAACCAGAGAGGCCGAACGATGACTAAACACATTCAGCTCCGTGTCCAACACACAGCCGCTACGGTTTTTGATTTAATCACAAATCCTCATTCTGTGATTTTGCTTTCGTTCGTTATTTCTTTTTGTTCTCAGATGCAGCTGAATTTAGTCGTGCTCTGCTTCCATTTAAAGGTTTAAGAACTACAGCGTGGATTCCTATGTGTGGAGTGGACCAAACATAGTTGTAAGAGAAATTAGTAGCTCTGTAGCTTCCTGATAATAATGTATCAAACTTTATATGTTCTTATTGTGGGACTACACTAGAGTAACTTTGCATGATTCACTCCTTATTTATCATATACAGTTCAGTCTCTGTTCTGATTGGTTATTCTTGTACCATTTTTCAGCTCTTGTACCAGAGCTGAAAAATGAACTACGTGTGCGTAGGTGCATACGAGTGACGTGTGGAAGATGTACATTAGTTTTTCTTTGTATTTATCTTGGTAGAGATTTTGAAGGAATCTGTGTAGGTTCCTTTTTGCAGTTTACTGGGACATTGTGCAATAATTTCTTCTACTCATGGGCATTGTGTGTTTTCTTTTATTTTTATTTTATGTTTAGTGGAGTGTGATTATTGCCTGTGTCCTTGTGCCCTAGATAAATTTCTCCTCAGGGAAACTAAAGATTTATTTTATCTACTGGCCCTCAAATGGTCACATGAGGCTCCAAAAACGAGTCAAAGATCATACAATAATAAACTAGTAGGCTGCACCTGTTATTATTTCTACTATATTCCTGCCTTTTTTCTTTCTTTCAAAAAATTCTGCCCTGTCATTTATTGATACTGTAGCAATGGTTGGAATTTAAGGAAATGTATATTATTCAAGGACTAGATACAAAATTTACCGAAAAATAAGAAAAAAAATGATTGCTAATATTTATTTTAACTTTAAAACCGGATTGGATATATGTTATTAAAACTTGCTTCCATTTTGACACTATGTATGCTATGTTATACATAGCATGTTGTTGTTCTAGTTGTTTCACATAGTAAGTTCATTCTTTGAAATTTTGGCCACGTTTTAATATGAACATCTGTCATTGTGACATTATATATTTATGACATAAAGTAAGAAGCAGCCTAATAGTGAGTGTAAGTGGAGTAGAGTAGCAGCTCTCTCTTCATCTATATTCCTCTCTCATCTGTCTCCGTGCAGCCAGATGAAGATACCTTTTGTTCCCTCTTTGTGTTTTTCTTGCCTCTTACAATTCTCTTCCCTTTCGACTTCTTTTACTCTCCCTCGCTCTCTCTCTGCCAGCTGTAAGAGATAATTATTTCCAAACAAGCACTCTCCTGGGCGAGGCTGCGTTATCCAAAAGCCGCCTTCATTAAAAATTCCTGCAGCTGCTTGGACATCTCTGCACCGCGGCGATGGCAAGGAAACTGAGATGGAGTAAGAGTGACAGGAAAAAAACGCTCATAAACACAGAGAGGATAATGGCGCTCTTACAGTACCTGAGCTGGGAGTTGTTTGTGTCCTTGCAAACAAAAAACAAGAAGAAGAACAACAAATCAAGCAAGGCAACACAAAGAGGGGAAGAGTTGTTAAATCAGCTATACGGGTGGTTAATCAGGTAGCTTGGCATGCATGTCTCTAATGGGAGCCATCAATACTATCAGGCATTGTTGGCGTCCTTTGTCTCCCGTAATCGCTCCCAATGTCCTTGTGTGTTCGCTATAATTATGCACACACACACACGTTTGCATGCACAGCAGCACACAGAAACAATGCAATCTGCAGGTAGATTTATGACAAATCCAAAATGACAAGATGAAATGTAAATAAGAATGTAACAGCTGGGCCTGCAGCCACACACACACACACACACACACATACACACACACACACACACACGCTCATGTCCAAGAGGAAGAGCGAGCTATTTCCATAATAGAGTTGGACAATGCAGAGCGTGGAGGTAATGCATTTCCTTCTGATGTCAGCACAGCTTCACCTGTAGCTCGATGCAGCAGGAGCCAGTGACACGGGGCAGAAGATAGGCATGTCCCCATCCATTTACATGGAGACGGCCTGTATCTATATGGGGTTTGACATGTAGACATGTAGCCGAGCAGAGCTAGACACATCACCATCTGCAGCAGTTATAATCATTTTATTTAATTTTATCATAATGCATATAAGTTTTGCCTCCCCCTTCTGGCAGTGAGTGACTAATTACACAAATACTGTCCATGTAGCTGACTTTATTACTTTTTGCAGCTATAAAACGGTAGATAAATTATTTATTTATATATTGGTCTATTGAAAAATCTTGAGGAGACACATGATTCAAATATTTTACCCACATTCAAGTTAGCAGAGAGCTACCTGAAAGTAGCCAGGTAGCGATAGAACATGATTAGTGCCTATTTATCCAGCTACAATGTCACCACAAAAACTCAGCTGTGATGGGCTTTAATCAGCATTGTGTGAACTCCTTAAGTTCATTTTTTAGCCTTTTATGTGTATGTAAAAGTTACACATTGGTGCTTCTTCGACTAGTGAATCACAATTTAAAATTTCTTAGTCATTAGAAGTTCTTTAAAGATTTCTACAAGGTTTCTACAAAATCTCAAATTAGACAACAAAATACACTGTAGATGATCAGAAGCTCCAATCAGCAGCACAGTGTTTTGGTCTTTGTTAGTTGAAGCCCAACATTAATCACTTTTGGGCGTCTGCTGAAACAACCGACACAGTTTTCTGTTTTTTTTGAGGAATTCTCATGATTCCTGAAGGACATTGGCCCCATCATTTGGCCCAGTGAAATCCATTGTAGAGTCCAGACTTTGTCAGCACTTCTCAAAGGCAAAACCAAGGTCATCTGCTGCCCTGAGATCTGACAGGGGCCAAATCTTCAGAGAGGAAGAGGAAAACGCCAGAAGCTCAAGGCAGCAGATTTAGCTGAATGTACAAAACTTCAGGATCAGCTTTTACAAGGACAACCGCAAAAATATAAAATGTTGTAAATCCTTCGTCAAGTTGGATAAAAATATTAAATACAAAGGAAAAGTTACTGAAATGTTAATAAAAGATAATACTTAACTCACACAGGAGGAAGTGGTATCACATATGCACAGAACTTGAAGTATGTCACATATAATTTTATTTTATTTTACTTAATGCAAGCAATTTCCTGAGTGGATGTGACTTTTATTCTAATGCTGCGTATCTCAATTTGAAATGAACCCGGCTTCCTTTGCAAATGGTAGTAATTTTAGTCAAATATCTGCCCTTATGCAAAAAGGAAAAAAAAAAAGACACATACATGCAGACACACAAGTGAAGTGAGAGTGAACATAAAATATGATTTATAGCATATTTATAATCAGGGGAAAGGGATTGACCGCTGCTGCAGAACATCCAGAACAAAAACTGCAGAAATAAAGTCTAACTTTTCTTTTTCTCTCCAGCATCACATCTGCTCTCTCATCTCTTTCAAAATAAAAGCCTTTATTTTAAACTTAATCAAAGAGGAGAAATGTCCTCCCCTCGTCCTAAACTTCTCTTCCATCAATACAATCTACATCTTCCTTGTTTTATTGATGAATTACAGACAGAAATCAGCAGGACGATCCCTCCCAGTCTCATAATTAATAATTCTGTATTACTGCATTGCAAGTTTGCTGTTATATTCATAATAGGATTCATATTACTCAATATGGCAGCTTTAAAAGATTGTTGGGCTTGTGTTCGCCAAATTTTTAAAGCATTCTAAAAATATGTGCAGTACCCATGTTTGAGATTGTTGCTGAGAATATCCTGGAATATATTTGTCATTGTTCTAATTATTCTTCACTCACCGGCCACTTTATTAGGTACACCTGTCCAACTGCTCGTTAACACTTAATTTCTAATCAGCCAATCACATGGCAGCAACTCAGTGCATTTAGGCATGTAGACATGGTCAAGACAATCTCCTGCAGTTCAAACCGAGCATCAGTTTGGGGAAGAAAGGTGATTTGAGTGACTTTGAACGTGGCATGGTTGTTGGTGCCAGAAGGGCTGGTCTGAGTATTTCAGAAACTGCTGATCTACTGGGATTTTCACGCACAACCATCTCTAGGGTTTACAGAGAATGGTCCGAAAAAGAAAAAATATCCAGTGAGCGGCAGTTCTGTGGGCAGAAATGCCTTGTTGATGCCAGAGGTCAGAGGAGAATGGCCAGACTGGTTGGAGCTGATAGAAAGGGAACAGTGACTCAAATAACCACCCGTTACAACCAAGGTAGGCAGAAGAGCATCTCTGAACACACAGTACGTCCAACTTTGAGGCAGATGGGCTACAGCAGCAGAAGACCACGCCGGGTGCCACTCCTTTCAGCTAAGAACAGGAAACTGAGGCTACAATTTGCACAAGCTCATCGAAATTGGACAATAGAAGATTGGAAAAACGTTGCCTGGTCTGATGAGTCTCGATTTCTGCTGTGACATTCGGATGGTAGGGTCAGAATTTGGCGTCAACAACATGAAAGCATGGATCCATCCTGCCTTGTATCAATGGTTCAGGCTGGTGGTGGTGGTGTAATGGTGTGGGGAATATTTTCTTGGCACTCTTTGGGCCCGTTGGTACCAATTGAGCATCGTTGCAATGCCACAGCCTACCTGAGTATTGTTGCTGACCATGTCCATCCCTTTATGACCACAATGTACCCAACTTCTGATGCTACTTTCAGCAGGATAATGTGCCATGTCATAAAGCTGGAATCATCTCAGACTGGTTTCTTGAACATGACAATGAGTTCACTGTACTCAAATGGCCTCCACAGTCACCAGATCTCAATCCAATAGAGCATCTTTGGGATGTGGTGGAACGGGAGATTCACATCAATCAGTTCTGAAGGGAAAAGGGGGTCTAACCCGTTACTAGCATGGTGTACCTAATAAAGTGGCCGGTGAGTGTATATGAGTATATGTGTCTACTCAAATATTAAGAGTATTAAAAACTTGAAAAATACCCCTCTCAGGTACATTTAGAACATTAAAAAAAGTGGTTAACAAAATGACATTGAGAAATAAAGTATATAAATAAAATATAAATATATCTCAAATTGTATGTTTTAACTCCCAAGAAAAGTTTTCAAGTAGGTTTTTTTTCCACTTTAAGAAAAATAAATACCAGGCAGTGTTGAAGGAAATGCAAAGAAAGTTTTGAGGTGATTGACTCATTGTTAAACTTCTAGGAAAAAAACCCTTCAGCACAGTTCAATCCTCTGCTGTGTTTCATGAATTTACTTTAGCAGACACTGATTTCCATTTTTTGAGAGAAGCCAGCAATTCACAATTTGATGGTCAGAGTTGTGACCTCTATGCTCTGCAGTTGTCCAGATAGACACACAACATTTTGTTTTACAGCACATTTTATGCAGAGGAGGAAAACACAATGTGCTTTACATGGAAATTATAAGGGGGAAAAAAAGGAAAACCTGTTTTTTTGTTGATTGTACTGGAGTTTGCAATCACAACATGTGCAACAAGGTCGTCTGACGTTTTATAGACAAACAAGGGCACCAGAGAATTATGTATTGGTACTATGTTTAAAAAAAAAAAGTTGGAGGGTTATTTGCTGCCAATAGATCAACCTATTAACTAATTGAATAATCATTGCAGCTTTAATGACTACAGTAAACTGGCTTTATCTTAACTTTGAGACTGTAAAATCTGAAAATTATATTGGTGAAATTAAAGGTATCCTGCACATATTGTCAGGTGTGACTATACAACATAGTGATAGTTTCTAGAGAGGATATGTGGATAAATATCTGCATGTCAGAGGGGAAAACTTTCTTGCTCAATACTGGACTTAATTGATAAATTTCTGCTCAGATCAGTTTATTAACACTAAAAGATGCCAAATTCTCCTTTAATGTCCTTAAACTCATTGACAAGTTGCATTTTGAATACGAGCAAATCAACCTCTACGAAGAATTTATAGGACAATTTGAATCAATTTATATCTGAGGATATTATAACGTACACAATAAAAGGTGAAGGTGTGTGTGTATTCATTCTGGATGTGTGAGTTTTCTCTTTTCTTCTACTTTTCCTACAGATCCTCCAGGGCCTCTGCTCCTCGTCCTCCTTGTCTTCAGAGATCAGGAAGAGAGACTTGGACTGCTGATGAGAAGTAAGGAAAGAGGGTGGGTAGTGTCATGAGTCGAGGAGTCGACTCAAGACAGGAAAAACATGAAGGAGAGGGGTGAAGAGGGAATATCAATGTTAAAAAAATAAAAAACAAGATGACGAGAGAGAGACACGAGATTGAGTGAAAAGGGGAAAGGGTGGAACAAAGAGTAAATAGCAGAAGAAGCGGAGGCACCGTGGAGAGGAAGACGGGCAAACAGTACACAAGACAGGCTGGGAATAGAGAGGAGGCGTTTAAAGAGGTGGACGAGGTGGGGATGAGCAAAGAGGGGGTTGTTGGTGTGTGTGTGAAGCAGACAGCAAGACGGTGTGTGTGTGTTTGTTGGTGAGAAAGAGAGAAGAGAGTCCGACACAGAAGGGTATTGCTGCATAAGCAGTCTGTCCAGCTGTCTCGCCTCTGAAAACCACAGACGAGTGATGTCAGAACTCTGCTTCCACATCTCTCTCTCTCTGAGATCACAGTTACTGCTTCATTCCTGTCTCCTCTCTCTCTCCTCACAGCCAGCCTTCCTCGCTCGGCCGACACTTTTCCTCTCTCATTAGTTTTACTACGCCGTGCCTCTCTTGTTTGCTGTTTATTGGTTTATTCATGCAATGTTCAGACATCTAGCACTTGGTCTCAAAGCTGGAAAACGAGGTCTGCATGCTCATAAATGTTTATATCTGAATGTGTATAGTTGAGTCGGGTACACATACTATACTGTAGTGTGTTTTTCACCTTAAGGTCTCATGCTATATTCAGGGTTCCATCGCCTCCTGGAAAACCTGGAAATGATTGACCAAATTTCCAGTCATGGAAAACCAGGAAAAAACGATGAATGTCGTGGAAATTATTAACCCTCTATTGCAGGCAGCTTTCATTGTATAGGGCTATTTCTAATTTTGGTCCAGAATACGCTGTGATAATTGGGTTGTATGGAGCTAATATTGGGTCAGAAGTTCTAAAACTTGATGTTGAATACTGAGAAATATATCAATGAATTCAAGATAAAAACAAGCTTACACTTTTTTTCATTGAATTATGTTTTACTCTAAGTTTTAGTTTGAACAAATAATTTATTTTCATTTCCATATATTTTGATATTTGGGATCCCATTTCTCTCGAATGCATTGGTCATGTTTTCAGGTTCAAATCTTATTTTGTACAGTTTAAATTATTTTTTGTATGCTTTCAGATCTTGCTTTTTGAAATTTCAGTTTCAATTAGTATTTTTCAAAACGTGACCCAACATATCTCACAACAAATGTGATCTGAAGGTTCAGAAGATTTGTCAGTTCATGTCAAAAGGAGTGAAATAGTATTTCTTGGTCATATGATTTTTGTCCTTCAAAGAAAAAAAAAACAATTTTTACAACTAAACAGTAACACATGGATTTTATATCAAGTACCTTATTACCTGTTAATTTGAAAATCAAGACTCTTTATTGTCATTACCCTGGATAAAAAAATATTTGTTAGACCGAGATGACTTACATACAATAGAAAAATAAATAGAATAGAATAGATCCATATAATAGTAAAATAATAACTTGTCTCTGTAGAGGCTGAAAACGTCCTGGAAAACTGTAACTGTGGTATTTCCGTGCATCATATCATGTGTATCTGAACGTCAAAGATCTGAAAGTACAGTGAAACATGTTCCCATGGGTTTATGTAGTGGAGGGAGAGAGCTGGCTAATGGTGAGGAACTGTTAACCAGATCGCTGCGTGTTGCACCATGCAGAGACACAAAATTGGTCTCTGCAAAATTGGATAAGAAAATTGGAGCGCAGATGAGATTTGGCTGTGGTTATTAAAAGAAACCAACTTTCATAACTGAAAACCTGTCACCTTTTGGCTGCACTCACCTTCATTATGTCAGGTTTTCCTGCAGCACTTTATAGTTAAGAAAAAAAAAACATTCTGCATCCCTGCAATTATATTCATCTAAATTTAGCATTTGAACTGAGTGTCCTATCGCTTTCTTTCCTATATATTCTGTTTCATTAAGATAAGCTATCCAACTCATTAGTTTCTCATCATCAAGGCTACCGATATGTTTGCACATCACATGGCTTTTTTGTTTTTGACAATTACACATGGTTTTCTCTCATGTAGAAATGGGTGGGAAAAAACACCCTAAAATACCAGCCTACTTCAGCATCTGTGCTGCTGCCAATTAACTTTTTAACACAACTTGAGATAGTTGCTTCAAAAGTACAATTACCTGTGAAAGTAAACATCAGAATATGTAGGAACACCTCTAGTGTGCGACACAGCTTCACATATTTGCTTCAAAAGTCCAAGTTAACATGTGCAAGTAAACGGTTAAACTGTTAAGAGTAAACTTTACTTGCACATGTAAATTGCACTTTTTGAATAGTTGCCGTTGCAAATATTCAGCAAGACATGAAGTCTTGGAAAAAGTAACATTCTTTGATGAAAAATTCTGGCCTTCATCAACAGTTGACATTTGCTCAGTTGTCAGTGAGTTGGTTTAATGGCTGTTTTGTGACCTTGTTTTTCAGCAATGATCAATGCTGTCAATTCTAGTACAAGAATGCTACAAAAAGCATGTTGAATTAACTTAATAGAAGTAGGAATCGATGAAAGAAAACAGCTTTGAATTTAACTTGATCTTTATCAGACACAAACTCACGCATCTCTGCAGAAGAGACATGCAGGACATAATGGATTTATCTGAGAAAGGAGAGATATACAATGAATTTAGAGGAATATAACAAATGTATGAACTACAGGAGACGATCTTCAGGTCAAATGTTGTCTCCTCTCTGTGTGAGAGAAGCGGTGGTTGGTGCTTGGCTTCACGCCTGCAGTCCTGTGGTGCTGAAAGGTGAGATGAGACAAAACTTTAATAATCCCTGTGGGATAATTGGCTCCTTGAAGCAGTAAAGTCCTAGCTGTAAGAATACAATAATAAGCGAGTTATGAAATAAGACAGTGCCAGCAACACTGAATCTTCCATGTCTGGGAAACCTAATATCTCTACAATGACAGCTAATATTAAACACAACTGGGTTTACATTCAAACGTGTCGGAACTTTAGAGCAGATTTTGTGAAATATGCAAAAAGAAAACGTGAATTTCCATTCGTTATTGTTTTGTGATTATTGGGAGAGTTTGCCGTTGGATGACGTAATAAGAGACTGTGAATGTCTCCATGGCAACAGTTGACAATCACCTGACACCCAGCAGCTGATCGTAGATGATTTACTGGAGAACCCTGCAAAAGCACGCTGAAGAGAAGAAGGAAAAGAAGACTTGAGATATATATGTGTGTATATGTAAGTGCAATTTGCTTTGTGATTCTCTATCAGATTATATCTACGTGACGACACAACAGATCTGCAGCTATACTTATCAATTAAACCCGATCAGATCAGGCTAGTACATAAATTAAGTACCTGTGTTAGAGACATAAAGACCTGGATGTCTGTTAACTATTTGTTACTTAACCCTGATAAACTAAAGTTTTTATATTAGGCCCTAAAAGTGTTAGAGAGTCCCTATCTGAGCAGATAGTCACCCTGGATAATGTGAAGATAGCCTCTAGCACCACAGTTAAAAACCTAGGAGTTTTATTTGAGCCAGACTTATCATTTAAAGCTCATATTAATCAAGCCTGTAGAACAGCCTTCTTTCACCTGCGTAACATAGCCAAAATTAGAAATATCCTGTCTAAAAATGACTCGGAAAAACGAATCCATGCATTTGTTACATCTAGATTAGATTACTGTAACTCCCTACATGTAGCGTGTCCTAAAAGTTCCCTAAAAACTTTTCAGCTGGTTCAAAACGCAGCGGCTCGTTTACTAACAGGAACTAATAGAAGAGAGCACATCAGCCCCATACTCCAAGCCCTTCATTGGCTTCCTGTTGAGTTCAGAATTAAAATTCTGAAATTTCAAATCCTACTCCTCACTTATAAAACCATTAAAGGTATGGGCCCCTCTTATCTTAAAGATGCTCTGGTCCCGTACCATCCAAACAGAACACTGCGGTCTCAGAATGCAGGTCTACTGGTAGTTCCACAGGTCCATAAAAGCACAGTAGGAGCTAGAGCCTTTAGTTACCAAGCCCCTGTTTCATGGAACCAACTCCCAACTAATATTAAAGAGGCCGACACAGTCTGTGCATTTAAGGTTAGACTGAAAACATTTCTGTTCCAAAAAGCCTATGGTCAGGGTAGTTAAAGGTAGACTTCAACCCACAGTTCAGTCTAAGCTGCCCTAGGAGTGAGAATGCTGGGGGAAGTACAGTCACTGAGCTCTATCATCTCTTTCTGGCACCATGTACCACTGTCATTAATAAACAGTATCTAGTTTATACTTGGTCTTTACATCACTATTCACCCAGAGTCCCTGGGTCTGGAGGGTCTATTTAACACCTCAAACAAACAAACAAAATCAGTTATTCATGCTTAATAAATTCATTGTTTAACTTAAAAAATAAGTGTTTGAATAATCATGATTTCAATATTGACTTTTTATTATGACTCCATAATCAAGCAGCCCTACTTTATCTTATAATTTTGACTTTTTATCTCAGAATTATGACTTTGTATCTTATGATTTTGACTTTTTATATAACTTAGAACTTTATGACTTTAGATCTCATAATGACATAAGTTTCTGAGATTCTTGTAAAATTGTAAATGAAATCGAAATCACTATATCTGCCAGAAAAATCAGAATTCATTTTTTTCTTAAAAGCCTCCAGCCCTGCTGGGCAGCATGAAAGACTTGTTGACATCAGGCTGTATAGCTTTGAGTGTTTCTAGATGGGATCATGTGTGTAAATGATCTCACTTTTCTAATGATTTAAAAGTCTATTAGATATATAAGAATAATAAGCTGCAAAAATAAGAAGCTGCAAAAGACGCAGCTGTGATAAACATCTTGACCTTTCACAGTAAATCCTCTGAGGGAGGAGAACTGTGGTTTCATGGATTTCTGAAAAGCATTCTGCCAAGTGATGCTTTAGCTTGAACTTAAGGTTTACATCAAGTCAATTAAAACTCCCCTGAATTAATTCCCAGAGCAGCTTTATTTGCTCATACCGTTTAGTTTATTTGCTGTTTTACAGCTCAGTTTATCACATTTTATTCTTGTCTTTTATTTCTTGTGTCTGAATTTGTGGTTTTATTTGTTGTCTTATTGTCCATTTTATTGTAAAGAAAGATGTTATAAAAAAACACTTTACTGTCAGTGATATGATTTTTCTTTTAGTTTTTTGGAGGATTCTGAGTTTTAAATTTTATTATAATGTGAATCCTATCGGGAATGAAATCACAATCGTTCAGCCCTCATACAATATGGCTAAAGGTGAAACTATATCGTTAATATAAGCTGTGTGAGTTGGTCGCACAGCTTATATTAACTGTAATTTCTAATATTTTTTTTTTATTTCTATTTCTTTAATTTATCCACAGTAAAATTCTAGAATATATGTGCAGTTTGTGTGAAACTCATTCATTCCTTAACACAGCACTGACCTCTTCAACTTGAGCTGAAAAAACAGTTTTCAGTTATAAAACACACAAAGAATAACCCAAACCTCTGCCTCATCCTTCATCCTTGCAGTCATACTGGCCAACCGTGTTTACTGTTATTTTCTAGACCAGTGACATTGGTTTTCATTGAGTACTCTAGCATGGGATGAGCTGTATTCTCTAGTGTGTGTGTGGGGCACTGTCTATCTGCATGTGTGTGTGTGAAAGAGACAGGGCTTTTATTTGACAGTGGTGTATATATTAGATGTGTATGTACAATTTGTATTTGTGTATTTTAAGTATGCATGTGTTACATTAAAGTGAGTGTGTGTAGGTGTGTGTCATTGTGCAGCAGTCTGGTTTTGGACTGACAGTTCCAATAAACATCAGCATTAAGGCAGAACTGAGCAGAGAGTGGAACACCTATCTCTCTCTCCTCGAGTTCACTCCCCTCTCCTCGCTCCCGTTTGATTTTCTCCGCTGCAGTTTCTTGCTTTCAGCCTTTCCCACTTTTCATTTCTCCTCCCTCCGTTGCTCCTCCTCCTCACTCTCTCTTTTCTCACACAGAAATGTCTTTTAGCAGTAAACGCTCAGTAGTACTTACTGAACGTGTGTACTGTGACACTCAGCATGGCTGGAGAGGCCTTTATATGTCAGGAGAAGTTACTGATAGAGTTGCAGCCTGTTCTGGTTGACGTGTCTGCTAGCTTAGCTTAGCTCCCCTGGGTCTCCCTTATCACCCTCGCACGCGCCACTGCCAAGTCAAAATCCTATAAATCAGATTTTCAGGTTTTTCAGATTTACCCAATGGGATGGCGAAGGGGATGGCAAGAGATTTTTTTTTTTTTTCCCAGGGATTTTTCTGTTGACATTTTAATCAGGGAAAATATTTGACAGGAAACAGGAGGATTATAGACACAGTAACACTGATATAAAGGATCAATTCACACCAAAAATGAAAATTCACTGCCCCAGTTGCATATTGTTTAGATACGTCACACAGTATAAAACATGCATGGATCATGTTGCATTAACTATTTGAAGAAGATTTAACATTACATAATATACAGTTGAGAGGAATGCAAACTGTAATGTTTATTGTTCAAGTTTGCCAGTTTGCCTTAACCTGCATTTATAAGGGAATACACGCATTGTTTTTCAGCAGAGCTCTGCCTAACAACATTTCTTACTCTACACTTTAAGTGTTTGTGCATATCAGGGTTTAAATGCCTGGCAGATTTAAAGTGACTATAGAGCCTTCTTCATTATGGAGCTGCAACAGTTAGTCGATTGATTAATTAGTTGTCAACTATTACCATAATCACTAACTGTTTTGATAAACGCTTAATCGTTTTAAGTCATTTTTTAAGAATAAAATGTCTAAATTCTCAGGTTCCAGCTTCTCTTCTCTGATTATTTCCTGGTTTCTTTAGTCTCTATAATAGTAAACTGATGATCTTTGGGTTGTGGACTGTTGGTCTGGACAAAAAGAGACATTCAAGGTTGAATCTTCAGTTTTGGGAAACAGTGGTCGACATAATTTTGGGAACTAAACAACTAATAGGTTAATCCTTAATCAAAAATAGTTGTTCGATCAGTCGTTTCAATAAGCAATGGATTAATTATCTTTCAAAATAGTGGTTAGTTGCAGCCCTTGATTAAATCCCATGTATCATACAGGCTGCTGAGTTTTACTCCACAGCAGCTTTCCTACACTGCAGGCTGCTGCTGCCTCCTTGTTAAACATGAACAAATGTTGTGCTGATGTTAGCTGTCCTCCATGTCAGAGTGGGCTACATGTAAAGCTTATCTCCCCTGGCTCCAAGTCAAAGCCATATGCTGCAACAAGAACTAATGTGTGTTATTATACGGTGGGACTGCTACCTGCAGCTGTTTGTCTCTCTGCTGTACAGGCAGGTATGAGCTGGAGGTGGAGAGGAGTCACATTGTAGGAGTTGACATATTCTGTAGTATCACTGCCATATGGTGCAACCATCACTGCTGAATATCATGTAGTACGATGTGGAGGCAAAGGTCAAGAGTCATACACACAGAGGGAAGTCAAAAACACCATTATGGGCAGATATAAAATGTAAAATAAACACGTCAGTATTGTTTTAGTGAGACAGAACTGAATAAAAACATGAGCATATTTCATGCACAAGGCAATTCAAAGATCATTATCTGCACTGGGGAATTAATTATTAAAATCGCAAAGGTTATAATAATACAAATACTATTACAAAGATTTGTCTTGGACATTCTCGTTTCTGTTATACTGTTATTGTGCTTCTCTCAGGTCTCATTTGTGTTATTAAGTTATTTTTAAAATCTACTGGCTAATTTACCTTACTACTTGTCTTAAAAAGTGATGAGTCATGTTACAGTATTACTTTTAATTAAAAGTTTTGCAAATGATTAAAGTTTGCTTCACCTAAAGACATGCTGCTGTTCTTCAGCTCCTGCTGCCAAGTCTGCTAACCATCTATGGATTTAAATAGAAAGTGACATTAATCTTTTTCAGAACAGGGATCCAGACTCATTCATGCGTATCAAGCAAGTAAAATGCACAATTTCACAGTTAAAACATGCTTCCTGGTGAATTCTGTAGGATTTTCCACAGTATTGCAAAAATGTGTATATATAGGTGTCGATATTAAAATGATAACCTGATCATTTTCTCATACTTGTGTATGTGCTTTCTATCACTATTTTAAAACTGTCTGACACCTAATTTTTCAAATTGTACTCGTCAGTCATTAACAAACATTCATGTCAATAGTGAAAAAACAGAGTCCTGTTCTGTTTTATCACCTGAATCACATCACTGTGTGTTTATATGTGTTGATTCAGCGTATCTTCCTCTGCACACACCACAAAGTCACACACACTTTCCCATTTTCATTTTAATATGGTCATAGAATGCTCAGGCAAGTATGTGAAAATGCAAATTGGATTATTGCATTTCCATTTAAATTTTTTACTCGCATAACACACGCATGTGGGAAACTATAAGGCTGTTTTGGTTTCATTTTCAAGTTTACATTATCATTTTAATACACTCCTGTATAGGCTTCTATAATAATGGAAATTAAATCATGTTATATTAAAACAAATGCATCTAAAAGAAGGTGCTGGAAAGAAATGTCACACGTTTCTGTTGACAGAAGGTTGTTGGCTTCTGTCGGCTTCTTTTTTTTTTCCCCATCATTTCCTCTCTCTACCATCCCCCTATTTCCTCACAGGGACAGCTGATGCTGGCGTGTCAGCAGTATAGTTATTTTTCTGGTACAAGCTGCTGCTCCTATACTGTGTGTGTGTGTGTGTGTGTGTGTCAGAGTGCATATACCCGTCTATATGTGCTTCGATGTGTGTATGTACTAGTTTGTGATAGAGTGACAGACGGCAACAGAGACTAATGTATGTGTGCAGCTGCAGGAATGTGTGTGTGTGTGTTTGTGTGAATTGCTTTGCTGCTGCATCATGCAGCTAGATTGCCCTGTGCCTGCGTTTGCTGCATAAAGTATCTGGGTTGTAGCTGCAATCGTACACTATCTGACGCATTGGACAGCTATTGTTCTGCTGCATCGTGTATTTCTACAGCTCTATCCATCTCTGCACCTGGGCGACCTTCCTCCACTGCATCTGCATTACAGCCCAATACTCCAGGGTGTTGATGCTGCAAGAAGAAGCATCTGGGATCTTCTGCAGCTCCTGTTCTGTGTTCTGCTGCAACATCTTAGCTGTTCCATAGCATTATATAGGACACAGTAGATTAAAGTTCTAAAACACTAGGAAAGGGCCTCGCTACCATGGATGCACATGATTAGGCCTGGGCATTAAAACAATATCAATTGTCAATACCTAGATAATCAATACAATAATAATACTAGTTCTCAATCTTTATCATGTTAAAGATCCCTAAACACAAATAGACATAAATTAGACCACAGATAAGATAAGAGTTTTACTTTTAGATATTAAAGAAAGTGTATGAAATATATATGAAACATATGTATATATGATTTATAATAAAATGAATTATTCCCCTTTTTGCTGGGGACCCACTGGAACCACTTCAAGGACCTGTGCAGGTCCCGGGATCCCACTTTGAGAAGCACTGCAATAGTAAAGAAGTTAAATTATATAATATCGAGAGTTTCACTCAAGGTTTGTGTAAAGGAAAAAAACAAACAAAAAAATAACAATGCTGCCTTGGCTCATAAACATATTTCCCTTGATAACTGATCAATCATTGAATCAATCAAGCCATTTAACACAAATCAAGTTTAATAGCCTTTTTTCTAGGCTCTTATCTCCTTATTGTAATTGAATAATTAATAATTGAAAATGATCAATAATTATCATTATCTACTGATATGAGATATTTGATATCCATAAATGTTCGAACGCCTCTACGTTTACCTACTAAAAGTAGGTCATTAGGCATAAAATGCCCCAATATATTTAAAAGAAAATCATCATTAATTATCGATAATCATCAATATAGACAATTGATAGGCTTTTTTTTTAATAACCCCCATCCCTACATGATACATGTTCTCAATTAACTATTCCCTTATATTACTTTAATTAAAGAACTCATTACAAACTCCTATAAGAAAATGAACAACCACTGCCTTGATTATCTTGTGATGACTTTCAGACTGAATCATCTCTGCTTTGACTTTAGTAAAAAACGTTTCAGTGTCAAACTGTCGTTTTACAGATCTGTGCACAGACAATTTGGGGACAGGTGTTCAAGCAGAAAAAAAGGGACAGTCAAAACTAAATGGATGAATTCACATTACACGTCTGTCTGGTCGTCTCATTAAAAACAGGAAGAGGTGATGCTGCAGCTGCAACATAAACTTTGGAATTTTTTATTTGAAATAAATAGGGAAACAATCAAACTAACAAACTGTTCAGTACTGCTCAGTAGAACAAATCAAACAAAAAAATCAATTGGAGCAAAGTTCATCTGGTTGACCTTTGAGTCTTATTCAGGAGAGAGAAGAGATGAGAGGAAGCAAAAGGTATTGGTACATGTAGGAACATTTAGGGGTGAAATAAAAATCCTAGTGGCAAACTCCATACTAGTTTACTTGCTGTCAGTTTAATGTTGAGCTGTTAGGCTGTATTGAGCTGTTTATTTAGTGCTTTAATTTCACAAAAATGACAAACAATGCAGAGGTGGAGGACAAACAAACAAACACTACCTTCACCTGCTGTCTGAGTGAAGGCAGGTCAGACGTGATCATGCTGCTCTGCAGGCGTCTGATATGCTGCATTAATTCTGTAGTGGCTGAGAGAAACCTGGTCCAGGCTCTCACAATAGGAACTCAAATAGAGTTGTTGGGCGTAACATGTTTTTAACTGAGAAGTGATGACATGAGCCACATAAAAAAACTAAAAATTATAAACTAAATCTCTAATCTAGAAGAATTGCAACTGTTCTGGTAGTTGATTCATCTATAGGTTATTGAAATGGTCCCATTTGGTTTCCCATGAACATTCAACCTAAAATATCTTTTTTTGTCCAGACCAACAGTCACAACCCAAAGATCATCAGTTTATTATTATAGAGACTAAAGAAACCAGGAAATTATCAGAGAAGAGAAGCTGGAAACAGAGAATTTGGACATTTCTCAAAAATATTACTCAAAATGATAATCAAAATATTTGACAATTAATGGCTGGCAACTATACTTCATTCTAAATAGAAGCATACCGATTGTTTTTACACTAAATAAAGTGCAATACTAAGTCAGACATGATAATTCTTAATAAACATAGAAGCAACAACCTATCGTGATACATAATTTACTGAAGATTTAAAAATAGAGAATATCTTCAGTGTCTTTCTATGTAGTTTTAGATGTTTACAACTGCTTCCCCTCTAAGACCTTTAACCCTGGCAGCATTGACTTTTATTCATATATGGCATGAAAAAAAGACCTCAGCTACAACACTAATGTATTTTCATTTGTAGTACAACACATTGTTACTGTTACAGCATCAATACATATCATCAATATCCACATCATCAATACAATGAGAAAATAGTTTCATATAATGTCAGTAGTAGCTGCAACTAACCACTATTTAGATATTTAATTTAGATTTGAGCTGTTTGTGTGATTTTTTTTTTGTTTGGGTCCTTGTCTTATTTCATTTCAGAGTTTAGTCTCTTCAATTAAAAAATGTACTTTTATCTGTAGTAGAACAATTTTATTATTTATTTTTGCAAATTTCTAACTATATTTGCTCTGTAACAGCAACATAAATTGATTATGATTCTTCTGTAGTCACCTCACATGTAGATTAACCTTTGTGGTTGTAGAGATATTCTATATTTATTGTCATTTAAGTGAATTGTCAATAAGTTATTCGTGCCGTTACAGTATATGTTTTACTTGTTGAACTTGGCCACTTCTCACCAGGTCTCGTCTGCAGCATCAGTTATTTACTCGTGTTTCCATGCAACAAGATGTTTGCAGCACTGAAGGAGGAATCTAAATAAACATCCAAAATGACTCTCTTTCATGCAGATGATCACATTATATCCAGCATCTCTCTAACTAGGCTGATATGAGCCTCCGAAAACCAACTCCCCACAAGCATCCCATTCTTCCATCATTCAGTCCCTTTCATTACTTTTCTCATTGGGTTTCTCAGCCCCTCCCCCACCAGCCTCTGTCTTCGAGAGCGTTGGAGAAGTGACGGATTGACTGAATGTCTCTCTCTGTGTGAAATGAGGCTGCTAATGTGGTGAACCGGGCCTGTTCCGTATTCATCTGTGAGCCTGTGAATCAGCTCCAGAAGCTGCTGTGAGTGCGGAGGCACATCTGCTTCCCTTCCAAAAGTCAAACGGAGAGCAAAATGAGCGGTGAATATAAATCCATTTCCTGTCTCTTTCAGGTCTTCATCGGTCCATCTCGCCGCTTCTCTCCCGATTCTCCTGCTCCTGCCACCTCTCTCCGTCTCCCATTTCAACCGCTGTCACGCGCACCCTTACGATTATTTCCTGCCACTATTGTGCTGTCCCTTTCTTTTCTCCTTTTCTCTTTTAATCAGCATATCCTTCATTCTCCTTATCTGCTTTCTGTCCCCAGCTGTACAGAGACAGGAGTCTGTTATAAAACACTATCAGAGAGTGAGACACGGCAAAGCAAAGGGTGAGAGTCATTAGGGATGGCTGCAGGGATTAAGGTAGAAATAATCCAGGAGTCAATCATACACAATATTGTGGTCCAGTACAACAACCTGAGGAGACCCAGGTGGATAACTGGGCAGCAGGCCAGTATTAAACAGTGGCTTAACCACTGAATTACAATAGGAAGTCAACAAAGCACACTAGGCTACAGGAGGCCTATCAGGGAATGTTAAGTAGCTGCAGGGAGTGCAGATGGGAAGAGCTAATTTCACAATAAAGGCTTTTACTGTATATCATAACATACTGTAAAACAGCCAGTGCATGTGGCTCTGGTCACTTTTTCTTTATTTTTTATTCCTGATCCCCATTAGTTACTGTCTCTGCAGCAACGATTCTTCCTGGTTTCCAACAAAATACACAGTAAAATCTCAATTGTTAATATAACAAAGAGTTAATTAAGTTACGAGTTAACACTAAGAGTGTTAAAATGAACTCTTTTGGTGTTATATTAACATTGGGGATTTTACTGTGTACAACATGTGTGTAAAACAATAATAAAATAAAAATAAAATAAAATAAAAATAACCCAAATCATCAAATCACTTTTCACGTTGTAGTTATTTAGCAAATGAGTAAATTACTGAAATGAGGGAATACATCCCTGTCTAATAAAGAAAAAGGATATTCACTTACAACAAATTGTATAATAAATTAGGTTTGTAAGGAAATGTTTTTAATGATTATTTGTTTTTAACAACAGATGGAGAAAGTGTTCAACACGCAGCGTTTATCTTGAACTAAATGTACTCTCAGTAAAGAAAGCATTAACGAGACATTGGAGCAGTGTCGGCTCATTTAATTGGTACAAAGACATCGTTGGTGCTAATAAGAGACTCAGGGAAAGTGATTATAGACATATTCTTGCTGAAGCTTTTTGTGAATTTCTCACTTTGCTAATTATTTGGATGCCGTAGTTAACAGGTTATTTTGGTGAGAGACTGACAGCAGAGACAAAAGTTTCTCATTTTTGATTCTAATGAGTAACACAGCAGCTCTGACCATCTCCTGAATTTATATTTGCCCGTTTTTTGTACCAAACGCATCACGCATGGAGCACCAGCTCCTAAAGGAAATATCAATATATTTAGCTGCTAAATTCTCCATTAAGTTCACCTGATTTAAAATTAATTTGGAGGAGATAGGGCCGAGGAATGAGCTAAAAGTCTTAAAGATCACTAATATTAAAAGTAATTTATAGAAAGGACTACAATAATCACATTTATACTGCTAAGACATCACATGGGTATTAACATAACACTGTCCTTTTGGAAAATAAACTTAAGATTCAAGATTTTATTTATTTGCCATTTGTGCATATGCCAACAGTCCAGAAACAATGGAAAATAAAGGAAATTAATGTGATAATATGAGGAAAATAGGAATTTTGTTTCTTTTTTGTCAGTATACTAGTACAAAACAAGTAAAATATAGACATGTACAATGAGTACTGGATATAAATAAATGTACAGATATAGTAGTATAATAGTATCTAAATTAGAAGTAAAGTGCATAGTCAGCCTAAATGAAAATGTTCATAAAATGTTTCTCTGATCATAAATTGTAGTGGTGACCGTTTAAAGGTCTTCTGCTGGGTAGGATTTGAAGTTTGTTTCCTGATTGCAGCAGCCAGTTTTTATGGAAAACAAGGACGTTTCTATCCCTAATATGACAGAAAAGCTGCCTTGCAATAAATATAGATGCTTAAAGAAGCCTTGGCTTCATGAGTTTGGACATTGCAGTTCTATGATTTATTTGTGTGATCAGTGGCGAGGCCTTTATGTCTGCCATGTTGTTTTTATTGCATCTGAATTATCCGAGCCGGCAGACAGGCAGCCGACACAGGCCAGCGGGAAATTCACTTTTTAAACGTTAATTTCTGCTGGGATAACGTCGTGAAAGTTTACAGGTCAGAGTTGTGTTGAAGGACGAGGCCTCATAACACAAACAAACCTTAGTCATGGTTGAAGGCTGTTTGGATCGAGGTAGAACTCTGTATAAAGAGGGTTTACTGCATCACAACTTCTCTGCTGAGACAGAAAACAGAGGTAAAAGCTAAACAAGACAAACATAATGAAGTGGATTTGATTGTATAATCTCTAAAATTATCTGTACTGAGTTTTACAGTAGATATTCTAAAATGGCCTAAATATACACAGCTATTCATCTGTCAGTTTAATCTTTGAGTATAATCTGGTTTTATTTACATTTACACAACAAGAAAAATGCTTATTTAATGTAAACTGACTTTTATGCTTATCCTTTTTCCTGCACATGATGATGGCATAAAATCTCGCAGACTGCACACCATGACAATAACTCATTGTTGTCAAACCTAAAGTTTTCTGTCTCCAAACCTGATCTAAATCAGATCTACTTAAAGTGCATTACTCTAATATTGTTTGCAGCATCCTCGACAGTTATTCTGCTTTCATTTATAAGGTCCCTGTCCACGAACTTAATGCAGACGACACTTTTTTTTCCTGCACAGAAGTAGCAGAGCGTGCAGTGATGGATTATCAGACCTGGAGTATTATGTCCACACCATTATGCAAAGCTATTCCTGACTGACAATGTAATGGAAATACTAAATTAGTAACAGATTGGCTCCCCGGTGTCTAACATATGGAAAATGCAATATGTGTTCATAAAATAGTGGTTGTGGTAGTTGAGGCAGGACAGGCGGTCATTCAGTGTCATCAAGCACTCGCTGCATCTCTAATCACTGGTAGCGGCACATGGGAAATATACGACTTACTTTGGTTTGACTCCTACTTCTGTAGAAGTAGGATCTACCCGAGCTTTTTACTCAAGTAAAACTGTAGAGGAGAACTTGCAGTGTGTTTTTATACACTGCAAGTTCTGACACAAGTGACTGTTTTAGTGTAAAAGTACCGTAGGACCATAGGAATAAATTCATCCAGAGACAAGTCAGATCAGCTTCTGTTTCAGAGATATTAAACGTTTCAAAATGGTCGTCTATGAGTAGATTTACACATACATATAAAATACTGTTGATCAGAAACATTTGTCTTTGTAATAAAACTTGTCATTGTATCACAATACAACCATAAATATAGTTATGATTTATCGACTTTTCACTCAACACCTTTGCATCCAAAATACTTCTTGTGTTGCACATTCAGTAGTTATTTCCATCTGCCTTTAAAATGTTCCTTTTTTTAATAAAAATGTGCATAATGTGCCATTAAAATGTTGTTATGGATAAAGTAATAGAATTTTTAGACATGATGCCTGTTTCTTTGGATTCTTTGACCTTAATAATGTAGAGTTACACACCAACTTTGTTATTATGGTTTTGACAGAAGAAACAAAGTCATGGCCTTTAGTGTAATTTGATGGCAGTCGTGATGAGTATATTTCCTGAATATGAATTTAAAGCTGCTTTTGTATATAATTAAAGTACAGTCCCTCTACAAGTAATCCCACAATTATAAGAAGGTTCAGTTCATCTATGGCTCTGCTCATATTAGTTAGCTACACAGTAATGAAGTGTAGAAACTGTCCTGGGTTCCATGATGTAAATTATTTATGGCTCCACACATGATGCTAATCAGCCAATCACTGGTGGATGGAAGAAGCCTTGTTTGTCTATTCTACTCAAATGATGAGTTTAGAATTTTAGTAATAAAAATTATATTTTTTCACACACATTGTTACAGTTCAATACTTTTTTATTAAAGAAGTCAATATCCACAATTCCCTCATTCCTCTTTACAGAACTGCTTGAGCTCTGTGAAGTCGTACAGGGACTGAACAGCAATATTCCAAGTCCGAGAGGGTAAGGGATACTTTTTAGAGACACTTCTCACTTTCTGAAAGTGCTTTATTACTTTCTCTCTTGTTTTGAGAAAAGTTTTTACACTCCCTCGTGTCCCTGTATTGTTTCTTTGGAACACAGCTGCCTTGTCAACGGATGAGTGACGATCATCAGGTTAAAGACCAGATTGAAACCGCGGTGTGTTTTCTTGCACCTCTAAAACGTCACTAAGCTCATCATTGAGGCTTTGAACACATCATTTAATTTGTTAATTAATCACACACGTATATTGCGTTTTATGTGGACATTGATCCACAACTTGCACGTCTCCTTTTACCCCTCATGGCCTCCTCTGAATAGAAGGGCCCTTTAGCTCAATTCTAATTTCATCTCCGATCGCTTTTTCAGCATCGATCTTCATACGCCCTGCGCGGCACAAAGTGATATTGAGAGGGGGGCTGGTATGGAGATGGACATTGATTTGGAATGAAGAGGGTAGATGTCCTAGTGCTTGAAGGAAATGATTAGAAAACAGAAGGGAGAGCTGCAGTGTGGATTCTTTATGGTGATGTTATAGCTGTTTCTAGCTCAGAACCAGCTGAGATGGTTTCCTGAACCTCAGATACTTGCTGAAGGTGGAGTCTTTGCTTTGCAGGGGATGTTGCATTTACTTTGTGTCTAGATAAGAGGTTAAGATGTAAAAACTTGAAATATTATCCAGTAGAGCTGCAACAATTAGTCGAATAATCTTTAAAAATTTTTTGATAACTATTTGATTTGAGTCATTTTTAAGAAGAAAATGTCCAAATTCTCTGGTTCCAGCTTCTCTTCTCTGATTATTTCCTGATTTCTTTAGTCTTCTATAACAGTGATCTTTGGGAGTGTTTTGACATTTTACACCATTTTATAAACCAAACTAATCGATTAATCATTTCAATAATCAGAAGCTCACTAGGAATAATCGTTAGTTGCAGCCGTAGAGAGAGAAGGAAACATGAAACCACTGGTTAACAGGGTTGGATCTTTGTCCTCTTGAATTGATGTGCAGAAAGAAGCAGCTTCAAAGGGTTTTCAGATTGCAAAGCTTGTTTTTTCAGTTATTTTTCTTGACTGAAATGTCACATCTACATGGAAAACCTTGGTTTCACACAAATACTGCAAGAGCAAATTCAACAGTGACCGGTATAACAGGTGCCCACAGTCTTGACAGTGGCTTTTTGTAAATCCATACAGTAAATTACACACCAGGAAACAACTGTCAACCATAAACCAGTATGAACTGTTATTTCTAGAATAACTGTCTCTGTTTGTGTAAATAACAACTGTGGGCGAAGGACAAGTCTTTGAGTATCCTATAATAAATAAAAAGAATAAAAAGAAACTTAAATTGACCCTTTTCAGAAGAGAATTAAATCTCTAAACTAAGATGAATCTGTTGGAAGTTAAATATGTTGTAGCAGTCATGAGTCAGTTTGTGAGAACTTTTGAGAATAGTTGATGTCCAATTCATTAATTTCTTTCTCCTCCTCATGATTATACCGCAGGGAAGAGATGTTTAGTCTGTTTCAGTTGTAAATGCATCACATTACAGGAAGAAAAGATGCTCTAATTGCTGTCTGGACTGGGCCTGAGTGCAGAACTACAGACAGTGGTTAGTCGTACAAAATAAAAGTCCCAACTGGCAGCTTTTTAATTTCAATTCAACTTCTGTTTCTACTTTGCCATTAAAAAGTTTGTTGGACTTTAACCACGCTGATCAAACTCGTCCCATGCTGCAGCAGTGCTGCCAGATTCCTGCTCTCTGGCTTTGACTTTGTAGCCCTCATTTACACATGCGTTTCCTTGACTTTGGCAGTGGCACGTAACTCGCTCTCTGTGATCTGGTCTGGCAGCGCTCGCTGCTGTATTATTTCAAACTGAAGGGCAAAAAGAAACACAAAGAAAGTGACAAAAAAGATGAAGCAGATGACAACAAATGGCATTCACTCTGTGGTATAATGTGAGCTTTGTTAGAGCAGTTCTTTGTATATAAGGGTATTACTGAAGCTGCTAAATGACTGGTGATCCACCTGAATGCAGCTTATTATAAAGTAAGACTCCTAATTGACAGAATAACATTAATAACACATGATAGAGCTGCAACAAATAGTTGCCATCTATGACATCAATCACCAACTATTTAATAATTAATTAGAGTCATTTTTAAGAAGAAAATGTCCAAATTCTCTGGTTCCAGCAAATCTGATTATTTTCTGTTTTCTTTAGTCTCTATAATAATAAACTGATGATCTTTGGGTTGTGGACTGTTGATCTGAACAACAAAAACATTTTAGGTTGAATCTTTAGCTCTGGAGGAAAAATGATTACCATTTTACACCATTTTATGAACCACACAGCTAATCAATAGACAGTTCCAATAATCAATAGATTGACTATCAGAATAGTCGTTAGTTGCAGCTCTACAACATGGAGGCAGGGAAACATCAATGTCTCTTTGCTCTGTGCTGATGCAGGGCTTCTAGCCTGACTGTGCCAAGGTTTGAAACCTGCTGGGTTCTCTTCACCTCCGATTTTCCTTGACACGTCTGATCACAGGAGATGGAGTGAAGGGGGAAAGAGGGAGAGAAAAGGGGGAAAATCATCTTTTCTGCCTCCCCACCTCCATTCTGCTGGACTCCACAAGCCTCTGACCTGAACCCTCATTCCTCACGTTAGCCTGTTTATTTGCGGGGATTCGTTGCCTCTTTCTTATCTCTCGCTTTCTTATTTTCTCCTATCTCATGAGGAGGTCAAGAGGTAGAGGAGAGAAGGATTGAGGGAAAATCAGGTGGTTTGGGATGAGAGAGAGAGAGAGAGATAGAGGGGGAAACCAGAGCAGCAGATAGATGGTCTTTTCATGTGTTGTGGGTGTCCTTAACCCCGGTGTGGTCCTCTGTGGGCTGTGCTAGCCCACTCCCCTGACCTCCAGGTTGTTGAGCAGAGCCGTGACTGTGTGTGTGGGTGTGAAGATATATTTCATGAGGCTTCGCTTGTCTTGCTGCTGTTCTCGCTCAGTAATTACAATAACCTCTTAGCCTTCTCTCGTGCGAATATATGTGTAACTACATGTCTGAGGATCATCGAAACGTGGAATCCAACAGGATGGGAAAGGGGGTCATTAGGAAAAATGTTATTTTTAGAGATAGGTTTAAAGTTGCTGCTGTAAGTTCTAAGACTTTATTTTTAAACCTTAGTTTTCACATTTGAAATGAATATGTGGCATTAGTTTAAAATCAACAATATATAGAACAAATATCAGTGGTAGTTAGACATACATTTTCTCATTTCCAGTTATTTTACATCTAAACAGTTAATGAATTCTGAAAATGTACAGTTTTTGAGTTATCTGCTATTTCTATTTTCCATCTTCCTCTTTAATCTGCATTCTCAATTTGACCATAAAAACTCGAAATGGAATCTCAAAATCCTGTAAAAAGTTTTTTACATTTGGCTTGAAAAGTTATAAAAAGTGATAAAGTGCATTGTAAACTTGACCTTTCTCTCGCCACTCCACTAAAGAGAACAAAAATAGCAGCAGATGTAGACATTTGATAAGAAGAACAGTAACCTTCTCCAAATTAATACATGAAACAGATATAATTGTCATAAATGTCATAATTCCATCATGTTTTTAGAGCTTTGGCCGATGCTTTTTTAATTGCGTCATCTCGTTTGCATTCTCTTCTTCTCCAATGGTTTAATGACCAGGACAAAGCAATAATCTATTAAACATGCATAAATTCAAATTTCCTTTTGCCAATATTATGGAAATTCTGTTAAAGTTAATGTCTGTCATTAATATTTTCTTTGACTTTGAAAAGATTGGTGACTTTTACATTCTTTTTTGCTATTGTTGGTCGATCTACAGCAACTTCTTGTTAAAACTTTCTGCTTTCTTCCTTGTTATAGTTTAGTTGTATATCTTTCCCTTCAATGTATTATTTATTCAACCTATCTATGAAACATTACACAACAGTTTGGGAATGGCACATTGTAGTATACGGGCGACACGGTGGCACAGGAGTTAGTGCTGTTGCCTCACAGCAAGAAGGTCGCAGGTTCAATACCTCCTTGGTCCTGGGTCTGGGACCTTTCTGTGTGGAGTTTGCATGTTCTCCCCATGTCTGCGTGGGTTTTCACGATTGGCTGGCGACCATCTGGGGTGTATCCCTGCCTCTCGCCGTAACACGCTGGGATAGGCTCCAGCAGACCATGTGACCCTAAGAATAAGCAGGTATAGAAGATGACTGACTGACATTGTAGTATACAGTTTAAGCATTTCATAGATGTCAATATATGTTCAACTCAAGGTCCATGTTCTGTACCTCTCATCTCACAGTCTGTTCCCTAATTGATAGAAATAAGTTGGTGAATATCTAGAATATCTCTACAACCACGAATATATTCTGTCAAATGTTTAAAAAGGAGATTATAAAGGAGACGCATGAAATAATCACACAAACAGCTCAAATCTAAATTAAATATAAAAAATAGTGGTTAGTTGCAGCCCTACTACTGATATTATATTAAACTATTTTCTATTCATGTGATTTATGAATAAAACTCAATGCTGGTGCTGTTTTTTTTTTTTTTTAATTTTAACAGGTTAAATTAAAACTTCTATAAAATTAACAAATACAATCATCATGAAGATAGAAATACTGAACAAAATAGCAATAATTTTTTCTTTTCTTTTTTTTTAACATAATAAGCTTCATGTGATGGATCCTGGTATAAAACCAGGTAAGAGCCCTTCTAAAGCGGCGTATACATAATTGATGGAGCATTGATGGCTGCTTGTGACCTTGAGCGGTTAAATCAGATTCCTTTAACATGACCATCCATTGATTCTTTAGGAAATGTGACAACACCACAGCTCCTAATCAATTACAACATACCATGATGGATTCACTTGTCAAAAAGTCTATTAGGCGCCCAATAGCAAACACCATCAGAATTCAATAAAACGTTTTTTTTTTTTTTTTTTTTTTTCCCAAATATCTTTTCGGATCCACTTAGAGATTTGACAGTTTTGCAGTCTTATTAAAGAGATTTAAAGCACGTTTTACCTTCCATATGTGTGTTGATCATTTAAGAAGATAACTTATGAAGCATTGTTATATTATAATGATGCGATATATTTTCGCCGATGCTTTCCAGAGATTTATCGGGACTCATGGTCGTACATTATAATCTTTGTCAATAACCATAAACAAAAGCCTGTTTGTGTCCCGCGGCCGGTGCGGTTCTGGGAACTCTTTACAACGGGAGTTATTAGGGAAGAAACCCAGACGTTGTGTCTACCAGACGGCAAAACAATCCTGCCTTCTGAAAGCCATTAAGACTTTAAGATGAGGCCATAAAACCGACCCCAGCCGGCCTGATTACTGGATGCCCCCGACTCTGTCCATCAGTCAGTCAAACCGGTCCCATCTCTTTGGCCCCGGCATTAGTATCACCGAAGGGCTGGATAATTACTGAGTTATTATCTCAGCAAGTCCAGGATGAATTTCATCCCATTGGAAATGGCCGTGTAAGTGATTTTTTTCCACAGCTGCTATGATCGGGGGGAAAAAATCCAGACCTCTAGGGGTGCTCCGCTAATTATTTTTTCAATCCGTAAAAAATCTGTGGCAGAAGTCTGACTCATGTTGCAGTAATTACTTGACGTTTAAGAAAATCTTATTTTTCCACTCCTTTCCCCCCCTACCATGGGAGGACACTTCAGGATAATTACATTTTTTATGCCATGTTACTATTATGTAAAGCTTCATCACAAGAAAATATGAAGGCCATTAAGCATAGATATGCTGGTAAACTCTAAAAGGAAAAAACTATGATTTATCAATCTATTTAAACCCCAGGTTTGTTTTTCAGTTGAAAATTACAGTAAATCTGGAATATTTCCACAAACACAAAGGTTATTGTACTTAAACCTGATGTTAAAATAAATCTGCAACATGTGAGGTGAATACAGAAGAGTCAGAATCAATTTGTTGCTGTTACAGAGCAAATATAGTTAGAATATTATAAAAAAAAGTCTAAAATTATGTTTTACTACAGATAAAAATACTTGGAACAAGACCAAACTGACCCAAATCAGGTAAAAAATGAAATAAGCTAAATTATCTGTAATACAAAGTTAATTGATTAATAAGATACGAGTTCTGAGGTTTTCTCATGATATATGAATAAAACTCAATGCTGCTGCTGTGTCAGGTTTTTTTTTAGGATTTGAACAGGTTCTTATTGAACAGGTTCTGCATTGACCCATAGGATCAGGGGAAATCCTAATATTTTAGTGGAAGGTCTCCTGCCAACTGTTGCTCCTGTATCACATATGCATACAAACACAATGTCTCTCTCCTTGAGTGACACACGTTTTCCTAATTATTCTTCAATATTCACTTTTGCCTTTGAAAACTCCAATTAAATATGAATGAGTTTTTCCCCCCCGTCCTGTTTTTTTTTTTTCAGTGAGCTGAGCACCAGCCTCCCCAATCATCAGCTTTTATGATGTTAAGCTGCCATCAATTATATCTCATTTGATCTGCTCCCTTCACAGCCACCCGGCTTGAGGGGGGCTGTGTGCCGTCGGCGGTGAGGGGGTGGTGGTGGTGGGGTGTGGTGCGTTGCTCCCCCCTGGCAACTCGATAATTAAAGCAGTAATTAGGCCTAATCCTGGGCTTCAGAATGAGCTCCTTAGCGAGCCAGGTGTGCCAGACAGCAGCGAGAGGACAAATTCTCCTCATTCATTCACTCACTGGCTCTTTCTCAGTTCAGTTTTCATACTCACGGACGATTGGGTCCTTTGTGGCACAGTTGATATAATATCCGACAGTTGAAGTGTGATACCTAATAGAAGAAAGCTTTTTTTGCTAACAGAAGATGCATCATAATGACAAAATCTCCCAGCAAAAGCCCAGAGATTTGTTTTAGAAACAATGCATCACATCCAAACAGCAGAGTAGTTTATAGCAGGAGAGTCAAACTCAGTTTAGTTCAGGGCCACAGACACACAATTTGATCTCAAGTTGGCCAGACCAGTAAAAATAAAAGTTCACATAACGCCTCCTTCTATGTAAAGAAATACAATGACATAAAATGTCACCGTTTCTCAAAGCTGAAGATTAAACCTAAAATGTCTTTTTTGTTTTTGTCCAAGCCAAACAGTTCACAAACCAAAGATCACCAGTTTACTATTATTGAAGAGTAAAACAAATAAAAACAATTGAGGAGCTGGAACCTGGAAAATTGGGACATTTTCCCCTTAAAAATGACTAATCGATTAGTTGTGGTTCATAAATTGGTGTAAAATGTCGATCACTGTTTTCCAAAGAAAGATTCAGCCTAAAGATCATCAGTTTACTGTTGTAGAAGACTAAAGAAACTAGAATAATCAGAGAAGCTGGAACCAGAGAATTTGGACATTTTCTCCTTAAAATGACTCTCATCGATTATCAAAATAGTTGGTGATGAATGTAATAATATTAATAATAATATATTAATATAGAATAATATTTACTGGTGAAGGTTACAGGTGAAGTTATCTCCTGCCTTACAAACTATTTACAAATCAGTTCTGTAAAAATCGTATCCCTTGATCCCTGAAAGATGTGAAATAACTTCTCGTTTCTGTGAAGAAACATGAATTGGTCCATATTTTGATAGTTTTTGTCACAGTTTGTACAGCCATCCAGTCGGCTGGATCCAACCCTTTAACAGCTGCAAAAATAAGCGCCTGTTCGACTGTGCAATGTCAAACACACAAGAATCATAATGAATTTTTGTTTCCTTGTTTTAATGAGAAGTCGTTATATCCTCAACAAGGACACACGCCTTAACTGGATATTTAGCTGTTCCATTAGTGAAAATTAGAAAAACAGCAGGACACAGATGCATAAAACTGTATCTTTATGAGTAAAACTCTGTTTACACACAGACATATGCATATTATATAAATGAATACACTTTCTTTTTTTTCCCAAAAGTATGCTGTAAGAATATTTTTATAAATCTCAGTCTTTGTGGAGTCAGATGTCTCCACTTCCACGTTAATTATTCTACTTTTATCACCTATGAATCAAAAGCTCTGCAAAGAGGTATAGCACAATTTCACTGATTAAGAATTTACTCAAACTGACTTATTCATCACCTGTAGCAGTGATATCTCAATCACAATCAACTTTACCAGTATTACTTTTGGCATCTATATTAAAACCAGCTTATAAAACAGTTTTTAATCAAGGATAAAGTGGAAAAACTCATAAAAAGGAAAATAAAATCCCTCAAATATATTGCGAATATAAAAAGAATTGATCACACTGACTAATTATCAAACAATACATTTATATACTGTATGAGTTTCCAGATTGGCTAAAATTGGCAAACACTTTAAACAAATTATGTTTTATTGATGTTGTATTGATTTAATGGCTCGTCTTATTGGTTTATTGTCATCCTATCAAATTACACATGAGATGATTGATTTATTTTATTTTATTTTATTTGACTGCTCAAAAACATCAGCTCTGCCAAAGCATTAAGTGCCTAAATAAAAGTGGAACTCTTTGGTGATGTATTTCAGTGACACACACATTTTCACTGCACTTTCTTCAACAGAGAAAGGAGAAATGACCTGACTGTTCTTTGTCCAACTTTATCTGGTCCAAGGTCAACATGTGATGGATTTCTTGGGTAAATTTAGTAGAAAAGGGAACAGTGTCCATGTATATCTTTAGGTTGTGGACTGTTGGTCTGGACAAAAAAGAACATTTTAGGTTGAATCTTCAGCTTTGGGAAACTGATCCACATTTTACACCATTTTATGAATCAAAAACAACTAATCGATTAATCATTTCAATAATAGATTGGTTACAACTTTGGTGAATTTAGTTAATAAATTTAGAGCTACAACAATTAGTCTATTTTGATAAATGATTGATTGATTTGAGTCATTTTCAACAATAAATTGTTCCAAATTTCTCTGGTTCCAGCTTCTCTTCTCTGATTATTTTCTGGTTTCTTTAGTCTCTATAATAGTAAACTGATGATCTTTGGGTTGTGCAGCTTTGGTAAACACTGATCAACATTTTACTCCATTTTTTGAAAAAACAGTTCATCAATCATTTCAAAAATCAATAAATCAGTCGTTAGTACTAGTCAATGTGAAGAAACTCCTAACTGCATAATGGCGTTTTACTATTGAAATTCTGCTGGAAAAAACACTCATAAATCTACATTTCTATGGTACCTGCAGATTACTAAAGAAAATCTAAATGTGGTGGAAGGAAACCCACTAACCTGGAGATGAACCCTGGATCCTGTATGTATAGTGGCAACTGTGCATTTTAAATAGCTCCCATGCACTAAATATTACAAAGAACCAACACAAATGTGACATGTGAGCATGTCGAGCTGCACGTGAATGGATCCTGTATGGGAATAAATAACCATACTGTGCTGCCTGTCTACATAATGGCAGTTCCATCTGTTAGCTTTAAGTGGAAGAGGGAGCGAGGATAGAAGCTGGTGATACGGGCACAGATGGTCTGTTCTTTCTGATAATATTTCGCAGTTGGAGACATCAGTGGAGAGAATGTGTGAATTAAAAAATCCCAGTTGAATAATAATAAACTTGCAGTAGCACTTGGCAGTTTCTCAGTAATGATCTGTAGAGTGGGACTAGCCAAGTGGGAGAGGGAATGAGATAAAGAAGGAGCAACAAAGAGAGATGGAAACGGGGAATAGGTGTTTTATATCAACATGTTGGAGAGGAAACGATGGAGGAAAGATGGCAAAAAAAAAACAAGAAACGCTGATGGACAGAGAGCAAGAGAAGTCACGGAATCCTAACCCTCATGCCCTCTTATTTTTTGATTTGTTGATCATTTTGGCTGTGTTACCACTTTTGATGTGAATTTTTGCAGAAACTCTTTTTAGTTGAATCTTTGAAATCCATTGTCATGGCGAAAATGTCCAGGCATAAAAGAAATACTGCTGTAAAATCATCACACATCAATATATATATTTTTTGCTTTTTTCCCCATGAATCCCTTAAACAACTTCTTTCCTGCTCAAAACTACCAAACACTCAATCATTTTCAGGATTTTAACAGCCTACAATGGTTTAATAGTTGACTCTTGTCAAATACAGTACAAATGTCAAACATCACCACTTTTCTGCAAATTGAAATGCTGACATGAAAAAAATGCATGGTTTTATACTGGTAATGTAGTGGGTTTAAAAAATGTGCTTATAATGGACAATGGAAGGCATCCAGTAGGAGAATCTGGAACAACATGAAAAACACTAATTCAATAAAAGATTTTAGTTTTAATGAAATGAATGATGAATGAATGAATGAAATAATTCAAGAGCTTAATATAATATTTAAAATGTTAAAATATTAAATAATTGAATGTTTGGCAGTTTTAAACAGGAAAGAAGTTGTTTAAGAGATTTTTGGGGAAAAAGGCAGAAAAAAAATCTTGTGGTATGATTATTATATAGCAGTTTGTTTCTACATTTCTGTCCCTAAAGGCTGCAAAATTTAAGGAGCATGAGAGTTAAAACAACCAAAGACGAGCATTGTAGAGTGGTAGAAAGTGAGGAAAGCCATGTGATTTCTTGAAAGAGAGATAATGTTAGAAGAGAGGGGAGGCAGACGGGAGGAGATAGGTTAGAGAGATTAGTAGTAAGAGGCGAGCAGGAGGTGAACAGATAGAGGAGGGATTACAGGAATCCCCTGACCTCACCAGGCAGCCATTAGACCAAAACTAATTACCAGCCAACAACCCTGGAGATAGAAGTCAGCGCCCCGCCATACCACAGTCCACGCTCACACAAGTGCCCTCTTCTTCCTTGCAAGTGTGTGTGCATACTTAGTTTCTTGCTCTGTCCCACAGATCCAATCCATATGATGTATGGATGTATGGGAGCGAAGGGAAATGGCTAATCACCTCCAAGAAATGAGAGCGAGCGAGAACACCTTCAAAGGACCTTTACACGACCTCCTCCCTCTCTTCCTTGTAGCAGCTCTTTGCTTTTGTGCAGCGTGAGCACACAGGAAAGCTAATAATGCATAGTGGATGGATCTTATTTAATGTTTTACATGGCGTCGCCAGTGATCTTAATGGTTTTGGTTAACTGTAGCATGAAATTTGGTACGTTCTTGGACGAGTAGTCCCATTACTTTTCATCTAGCACAACCTTCAAGTCAAATTTCTTTCTGTTATGATCAGCAACATCCTCATTAGTCTCACGATTTTAAGAAAAAAACTGAATTGCCATAGGGGCGACACAGTGGAGCAGGGGTTAGTACTGTTGCCTCACAGCAAGAAGGTCACAGGTTCAAGACCTCCTTGGTCCTGGGTCTGGGACCTTTCTGTGTGGAGTTTGCATGTTCTCCCCGTGTCTGCGTGGGTTTTCACCAGGTACTCCGGCTTCCTCCCACAGTCCAAACACATGCTGAGGTTAATTGGTGACTCTAAATTGCCTGTAGGTGTGAATGTGTGAGTGAATGGTGTGTGTGCCCCATGATAGGCTGGTGACCATCTGGGGTGTATCCCTGCCTCTTGCTGTAATGTGCTGGGATTGGCTCCAGCTGACCCCTGTGACCCTACTGAGGAATAAGTGGGTATAGAAGATGACTGACTGACTGAATTGCCATTTTTTCTGGCAGATATTGTGATTTCATTAACAATTCTCTTCAAATCAAGTTTCAATGTGCTACAACATTTACAGGCTTCACAGGAACTTGCATCATACCATTAAAATAGTAAATGTCCTAACTCTAATGCAAGAAAGAAAACTAAAGTCAAGAATTTATTTCAAATGTGATCTTGTTTAATAACAAGAAACATACAATAGTTTTTCTTCTAGGACATTTCTTCAGGTTTGTCTCTTCTGTCATCACTATTACTTTGCTTTGCTCCTTCACTTCTCCTGTCTTATAATAATCCTTTTTTTATTTTTGCCTAACTATCATCATTTGAGTCAGCAAAAAACTGATAGCTGACTAGCATCACCTTCATCAGGTCTTTCTCTTCTTAGAGAAAATTCCAACAACCCCATCTGAAAAATTCAGCCAACAGTTACATATAACATGTAGAGGGCAGGAAGTTAACATGGAGATGGTGGTTATGGAGGAACGTGTTAGAGAGCACTTATTACATAGCTTTAGATTCAATTTTCGAGAAAAAGATGCCGCAAATTAATCAAAATATATCCTCTAGAACACAAACATAGATTAGAAATCCTCCATTTGCAGTGTTTGTTCTGACAGCTTTTTCCATTTTTCACTTTTGTGAAAAATGACTTTTGATACCCTGAATTTCACACTCCAATGACGTAGCATTGTGATGTCACAAAAAAGTGAGCTATTCAATTTTTCCTTAAAATCGTTCAGCCCTACAATCAAACATCCCTCACTGCACAGCAAAAGTACTATCAGTGCCTGAATTCCCTCAAAATCAGCATACGCATACCGCTAATTTTAGTGATGCTGCATATTTCCTAAAATAAACCATAATAGCACACATCTTTCACACAGCATCAGCGTTGTTCTATTTTTTTTATATCTTATCTTATCCATCTTTACTGTACTCCAGTCATAGGTCAAAGTGAAACCTGTAAAGCTCTTCTCTATATATTGGTGAGTACTTTAGGTTCATAATGAATATCAGGTTCATTTGTGTAAAACAAATCAAATAGAAATACCTGCTGTTTGTTTGTGGCTATTTTCTCTCAGCATTGATGCTTTCACTGCAGTCAATATTTGATAAAGGCAGAGTGAGGAACATAAAAATGTGTGGCACACATCCAACCATTCTTCTGTTGAGTGTCAGTTCCTTTTCATCTCAAGGTTTTCTAACCTGCCACGATGGTTAACGGCAGAGTGTTGGGGAAAGTCTACAGGTAGAGTCGGTCAGAGAGTCACAAACATGCACATAGACAAATGAAAGTATAGAGAAAAGTGAATATATTCGCACAGTCCATTAGACATGAGCGCCTTCTCCCAAACACACACACAACAGATTTAAAGTAATGGAATT
The DNA here is from genome assembly GCA_030544235.1 of Lepturacanthus savala. NCBI lineage: Eukaryota > Metazoa > Chordata > Actinopteri > Scombriformes > Trichiuridae > Lepturacanthus > Lepturacanthus savala. The sequence continues at coordinate 6,032,911 of CM060472.1, read as the reverse complement.
TACGGAGTCACTCAAGGTATCGTTTCAGCCTTGGTTGTCATGGTAATTTCACTTTTTCCACTTTTAATACTGGAAAATCTGCTTTCCTTTTCTCATCTTGTGTAATACCTGAACACATAATCCCCCTGCACTGCTCTTCTCAGGTGGCAAGAATGAGATTAAAAAAGAGAAATGACTGGTGTTTAATATGGTGAGCTTGTGATCAATAAACACAAAATGTATTTGACCTACTGGGATCAAATACCTGTTGGGTCTTATGGGTTAAGTGAGTAGGAACATATGGATTTTTATATTCATTGATATCAAACTGGGCTGAAAGGTGTTGATTGATGAATCTCTGCATAATCCAGTTGTAAATCTCCAAGAGAAGAAACTTTATGGTATGGTGTATGATATGGTGTTTTATAACATTAATACAGTGATTAGTAGCAAACATATTTTATTCTGTTTCTCGGAACCCAAGCACATTATTTTGTGTGTTAATGATTTTTTTGTATTTTATAGAAAATGACTCAATTCATCCATGTTGTGACAGTGGAATTATTTGTACTTTTGAGTATTGTATGAGTATTTGTTGGAAAGATATTGCGATATTGTTTGATAATTGAGTCTATCAAGGCCCCCGTGCCATATTATTCCCATTGTAGACATTTTTTTTAGCAATTTTTTATTGCCTGTCTCCCCCACTTACTATGAAAAGTCGACAACAATAACAGGCAAACAAGCGGGGTGAATTGGAAGATGATGTTCCTAATTAAAAGTTAATTTATTCCCTGCTCGCATGGTTCTTCATCTTTATGTAACCACCGCTATCGAGCAATTAAAAGATAACCTTGCAATGGGAGGTCAATATTTTCCCACTTATTCTCAAATAAAATGCTAACAAATAAACACAAATCATAAAAGTCCAAGTCAAGGCCACATCGCACCATGTTTTATTCATGAAGCTATAGCCTAAAGTAAATGTATTTGTCCTGTAGTTTCAGGGCCTTCTGATAACAGCTTGGGTACATAGCATCTTTGACGTCCCGCTTCAATTATTCTAATGAGTATATATATATATATATACTGTATATGTGTGTGTGTGTGTGCTGTACATTTTAGTGCCCTGTAGAAAGGTCATGTTAATGTCTTTTCCGCTATAAGTGTTACATATCTGCATAAAATTACGAAGAAATTTTAACTGATAAGAACCCGGCCCATTTCTCCTTAATAGAAAGTGATGGGGGGTCTAAACCAGACCAAATAAACCACATGGAACACTTTTCTCAAAGTTCTTTTGCTTTACTATCTCTGATGTCACATGTCACATTGGGCGTTAATGGTAAATTTATTCCTCATTTGAAAATGAATCAGTTTTTGCTTAGTAGCCCACATTTAGTCTTTTTATTTGCATTTCCTCAACATATATCACAGTTATACATTTGCTAGTTAGGTTTAACAACACATTATTTGAACAACAGAAACTATATTAATTCAAAAATAAGTGAATGAGTTAAATTAATTGAGCAGCTCATTACCATTTTTCTTATGAGGTTTTCCATAACTATTTTAAGGTTGTTAAATGCATTGAAACTTACCTTTAGTAAATCACACACTGGTGGTTCAGTGTATAAAACTCAAAGGGGCGCTGACACCAGTGTTACAGTGGCTTCTTATGGGCTAATAGACTTTTTAGGACATGTATGTATCATCATTTGCTAAATGACAATCTGATTAGAATCAGTTTTTAGTTTTTCTGGACCAGTTCTTAAGCTGTTTGGTAACTGATAAAATGCCAGAAGAAAAATAACTTAGAATAGAATAGAGTTGGCAATAATTGCTAACTAACAACTTTCCAGAGACTAAGACAAACACATTTGTGAAATGCATTTCTATACTCTGAGAGTGAAAAAAGCCTTTTGAAATCATGAGAGCTACTTTTCCCCATATCAAAAAAGAAGAATAAAAAATGTTTTAGTATAATTGGAGTTTTCCCTATTTTCACTATTACCCCATTTTCACTATTATCTCTTGATTTCAGTAAAATGTCATTTTTATGCAGAATGTTGACTCCAGCAAGCTCTTGTACTGTTAGTAAGACGAAGGAGCAAATCCAGCATTATGGATGTGTCATTCACACAGAAAATTGCAGATTAAACTTGACATTGACGAGGCATGGATTAGAAATTTTAAAATACATTTAATTACAGTCACTGGGATAAACGTACGCCTACAATATGAATCTTTTTTGAGCTTTATAATATGAGATAAGTGGCAAAACATCCTTGAGTATTGGATGTGATGAAAATGGACAAGCTTTTCAGGCTGAAGTGGTAAATAATATCCTGTATTATAAACCACAAAAGACTAGAAAAAAGTGAAGAAAACATATAAAAGAAGCTAATTGTGGGCTGATATAAGCAGTGATTCATGATTTTTTTTGCCTAGTTTTTGTTTGCCACTTAAATTCTTAGACATTTTCGAGTGACAAAAACATCCAATGATAATTTAAGATGTGCTTCAAAACAGTGACTGTTAAACTTTTTACAGTACAGGAGCTGAATGACAAATGCAGTCTCATCCCCAGCCCGGCCTCATTAAAACATATTACTGCTGCTGTCATGTTCGGCCCACAGGCATTAAGCCTTTGGCCCATTTTGGGTCTGCATAGTTAAAGAAATCATGACTCATGTTGAGACAACCCAGTAATCATCATTACAGCGTTGTTTGCTCTGGGTGAGAGTGTGTGCACAAATGCTGACATGTGACACGCTTTCTGTGTGTGTGTGTGTGCATGCGCGTGTGTGTGTGTGCACGTGCGTGTTACAGCTGATGCGCTTTGTAATATATGAGTGGATTTAATTTTGGGTTTTGGGAAGTAAACTGTGCATTAATTCTCTTAAACAACATAAAGACATAATTGTGTTCAACTTGCTGTGTGAGTGTGTGTGATTGTGTGTTTGTGCATAAGTGTGAACACAAATGCGGTGTGTGCATTTGCATGTCTGTGAGTGTGTGTTTGTGTGTCTGCATGACTGCATGAGTGTAAAAATGAGTGTGTGTAAGTGTATCTTTGTGTCTGCGTGTGGTTGTGTAAGAGTTTTCATGACTGTGTCTGTGTGAGTGTGTGTGAGTGAGTGTGTGTTTGTGTCTGTGTGAAAAAGTTAGTGTGTTTGTGTGTTTGAGTATGAATGTGTGTTTTCTTGAGTGTGGGTGTGTCTGTGTGTGCATGTGAGGGAGTGCATGCGTGTTTGTGACTGTGTGTGTGTGTGTGTGTGTGTGTGTGTGTGTGTGTTCACCCTGCAGTGGTTATCAGTCAGGTGAATGTGAGTTTTTCTTTAAAGAGAAAAGAAAGCTCAGCAGGAATGTTTACATTTAAACAGTGAATCCCAGTGAGCATAAATAAATGATGTATTCTGCTGGATGTAGAGGAAAAAATAATCAGGAAAAGAGTAGGTTGTAATTATTGCTTTTGGCCTATCGTTTAAAAAATGTTTTGGTTCTGCTTGATTGAAACATCATCGCGGTGCCAAAGTAAAATTAGTTTTGTAACAAAGCCAAACAGTAAAACAATAAAAGTTGCTGCCAAATATCGTACGCTATAAATCTCTTTATCCAGGTGGGATTATTTTTATTTTTTTAATTTTCTCTTGCACTAAAAACACATTAAAGAAGTTTGAGGTAATGAGTTGAATTTCCTAATTTGGACAACGCTGTCTGGAGCTCATCACAGTCGCATCTCATCTTTACCACAGTTTCACTATTTTTCCACTTTGAACTCTCTGAACTGTGTCCATGTTGTGCATAAAGCAGCAGAAAGCTGGTTGTGATGTGAGGGAGGTGCAGAGGCCCGTGTGGTTCTACTGCACCAGCCCGGTGTTGGTTCTGTGTGATTTAATCACAGCAACCACAGCGGATCATTGTGCATAATGGCGCATTACTTTTCAAATTAGAGGTTGCAGATGGAACATGCATATGTTTCCTGGTTTCCTCTGATGAAGGTGAAGCCTTTCAATCAGTTAATTTGTTTTAATCTAAATATATCTACTTGTTAAAATTACTTATTAATTTAATTGAACAGTACAGTGCTGAAACTGAAATCTTAACAGGTGAATATATCTTGTTTTTGGTACAATTAGTCCAATATTAAATAGAATTATCTTATTTCACTGGCAGATAATTGAGCTTATTTTAAGTTTTTCTTTTTCTTGATTTTAGTCAATTACATTTTTTTAAAGAAAATGTTAGTCTTGTTTTCTTAATTATTTAAACTCCAGATCTATTTATCAGTTTTCCTGCTATAAATGATAATGAATATATGAATATATCTCTACAACTACAAAGGTTATTGTATTTAATTCCGTTAACAAATCTGCAACATGTGAGGTGACTACAGAAGAGTCAGAATCTAATCTGTTGCACAGGAAATATAGAGTATTGAAAAAAAGAATGTAAAATTGTATTTTACTAAAGATAAACTACTTTAATTAAAATGTAAAACAAGACTAAACTGTCCCAAATCAGGGACAGTGAAATGGGCTAAATTATCTGCAATGTAACTAAGATTTCAAAGAGCAATTATTTGTCCATAAAATCATAGAAATCCCACTGAGGATCATTCCAGAACATGAAGAATATATTCTGAAATTTAAAAAGGAGATTATAAAGGAGCCAATTAAATAATCACACAAACAGCTTAAATCTAAATTAAATATCTAAATAGTGGTTAGTTGCAGCCCTACTACTGGTATTAGAAAATTTTCTTATTGTATTGATGATATAGATACAGATTACTAATCAGATTACAGATTTGACTACAGATAAAAATACTTTGGTGTTGGAGCTGAGGTTTTTACATGTGATATATGAATAAAACTCAAGGAACAGGATTTTAACAGGTTAAAACAAGACCAAATTGACCAAAATAAAGAAAAAAAACAACTTGAAATAAGATAAATTATCTGCCAGTGGAATAAGATAAAGGGCGACACGGTGGTGCAGGGGTTAGCGCTGTTGAAGGTCACAGGTTCAGGACCTCCTTGCTCCTGGGTCTGGAACCTTCCTGTGTGGAGTTTGCATGTTCTCCCCGTGTCTGTGTGGGTTTTCATGATTGGCTGGCAACCATCTGGGGTGTATCCCTGCCTCTCGCCGTAACGCGCTGGGATTGGCTCCAGCAGACCATGTGACCCTAATGAGGAATAAGCAGGTATAGAAAATGACTGTCAGTCTGTCAGTCAGTCGACTGACTGGAATAAGATAAGTCTACTGAATATTGGAATACTTGTACCAAAACCAGATATCTTTACCTGTTGAGATTTCAGTTTTTACAGTATATTATGTAGTTTCCATTTTGGAATAATGAAATTATTAACAGTGACTTTGTGTTGTCCAGAAGTCCCTAATATCATCAGCTGATCACATGGTCCAAGCAGGAGGAGATTATATTTCCAGGTATCAGTAGAAATCAGCATCCTGTAAAAAGAATATATCATTAGCTGGAATTTGATTCACATATAGCACTTAGTGAGGAAAACCTGTGCAATCTCTCCTACAATGCCAACAAAAAGTAAATGATTGCAGAACCATGCTAGTGGATTGCATTAGATAGCTCAGGTGTTCCTAATGAAGTGCCTGCTAAGTTTATATATTAAATCGGTTAGAAAGCTATTATCTTCTGTCTATTTGTCACCCAGTTGGCTATAAACTCTTAGACTTTCTATTAGCACATTTCTATGGATGAGAGTATGAAGGAGTTACTGTCTATGACTTTACATTTGTTCTTAGGATACTATCATCACTTTGCTTCTCTTTTCGACTGCAGCTGCTTGTGAATTAATAATTCATCGTGCTGCTGCTGCTGTTGGTTTTCTCTCTTCAGATTGACCACATTTTTAGATCAGGTCTAATTATCCTCTGGTTAATTTTGATCAATCTGTCTTATATGAGAACTAATTAATGCATGTTGGGTCGTAGTAGTTTCACCACAACTCTGTGACTTGTCTTTATTTGCTTGTCTCGCTTCAGTTATTCCTTTTTTCTTAAACCTGTTCTCTTTTTTCTGGACTCCTTTTCTCTATATATTCTTTTCTATTCCCTTCCTCTCTAACTTTAACCTCTACATTTCTCTCTGCTTTTCTTGCTCCTTCCTCTCCTCTCCATGTTATCCACCAGTCTCCCTTGATGCAGAGAAATTAATTAGAACTCATTCCATTAGCTCAGGTCCAGCCTACGCAGCAACAAGCTGAGGTGTGTGTGTGTGTGTGTATTTGTGTGTGTGTGTCAGCTGTAAGAATCCACGGTATCGACCTGATCTCGACGCCATCCCCTCAGGCAACAACAGCCCGCTGGGAACGTTCAGAGATTTGTAAAGCTGTGAAAGGATGAACAGGGGGAAAAAAAACGTGAAAAAGTTAGTTGGAAAACAAGACGTTAAAGACTATAGGTAGTTATTCTGACTGGCATCACCACCTTCACAAAGTCAGACTTGGCCAGCGTCAGTGTTTGATTGATGCCGACTGACAGGTGACTTCAGGGTAGCACACAGCAACATAAAAATAGGCTTATAATGGAAATTTGGGGACAAAAAAAGACAGAGAAGGACATTAGAGAGAGTTTTTGTGTTTAGGTGGACACTTTTATCTCCACAGAAAACTGTCACCATCCTGGACAACAATAAATACCTCATCCTGTGTTCTGTAGGAACATCTATAAAACTCCCACAACAACCAAAATGGACTGAATAAGACTGATGATGTCTGTATAAGGTGATACATTACAAATTACAGAAAAGATGCACATATTTTATCACGTTAGGACCCTTTAATGATGATTTTAATAGTGATCCTTCCATAAACATAACCAAGTGTTTTTTCTGCCAAAACCGAACCTTAATCACCTTGACCAACAGTCCACAACCCAAAGATCATCAGTTTACTATTATAGAAGAATAAAGAAAACAGGAAATAATCAAAGAAAAGAAGCTGGAACCAGAGAATTTGGACATTTTCTTCTTAAAAATAGTTAATAGTTGGTGATTAATAGTAATAGTTATAGTAGTAATAGTTATAGTAATAGTTGGCAAATTATCGATTAATTGACTAATTGTTGCAGCTTTATAACATATTCTCCAGATGAGCACTTTCTTTCTCTAGTAACAAATTTCCTGGAGGCTTCAAAATAAAAGCATTTCCTTTTGCAACTGGAACAAAATGTATTATGTATAAATTAATATATTCTCCAGACTAATACTTGAAATATTAAACTAGTTTAGATTAAAATAGTTTAGATTTAAGTTGATTGTTTCTGTTTGTATAAAGTGTCCATTTCACTATAATATTCAACTTTATCATAAAAACTTGAACATGCCTTTTTAAATTCCATTAAAGAGGTTGGAGGTGGGGTCCAAATTCTTTACACATTTGAGCATTTAAAAGTACTTTTCCAAATTTTCAAAAGTGACTAGTTACTTACTTTTATAATTTGTAACTAAGTACAAATTCAGCAGTTTATCTTTCCTCTCACATTTCATTCTTCACTTTTTTACCCAATGCAGAGTCGTATATGAGACATTTGAATGAGTTGAGAGCGAACATGTTGGTTTATCCATGGAGATTCTGACAAGGTCAAATGGCAGATGGAGATGATCAAAATGAGGCAAATACTAAGGATGTTGAGCAAAGTGAAGGAGAATAAGGAAATGGGTAGTTAATTAAATAAAGGTGAAAAAACAGTGACCTATGACTGGATGGCACAGACAGACAGAGAACTGGTGAAGCTTTTCCTCATATGGGCCTTAATTTGTTTGCTGAAAACAGGACGGAGGGAAATGGTTGGAGAGATGAGCGTTGGCCTGAGTAATGAGAACAACTCATCATCATCATCAGCTCACCTCACACCACTTCCCTCAGCCACCTGAGGACACCACGCTCACGCTAACTCATGAAACGCCATCTGTTTGCTGCCCGGTGTCAACAACCCTGCTCCGCCCTTGAACACACACACACACACACACACACACACACACATACACACACACACCTAACCCTAAGTTCAGGGTGAACTCTAACCCGACTCATTGACAGGTGGAAATGTACTTTACCCCCACACAATACTAATGGCTGTTATTGTCTCGAGGGAAAAGATATTTAGGGTCAGTTTCCTCAATTATTGTGTTTCAATGAGCTCAGCTGTTTTTATTTTAAAGTATCAGGTGCCTTTAATAACATACTAAAAGGTAACCAAAGTTTGACCATTTTCAAGATGGCACCTATAGGCAGGAAGCCCAGATATGAGACAATACAGGTGAACTGGGTCAAAATTTAAAGTAAGTAGATATCACCATGACACTTCCCAGGTTTATCACTTATAAGATAAATATTTTTAATATTACAAGTTATGTCAAATTTTATGTTAAAACATGTAAATGAGTCAATATCTAATGAAATATGGTGCTATTTCGCATAATTTCCCTGACCAATGGCCAATAGCTCCATTGTCTTGAGGTTGTACCACAATCCTTCAAAAAGGATTTAACTGAACTAAACAAGCCACAGAGTGGCACAACTTTTTTTTTCTTTAAATATTCTGTTGTATTTGTCTTTGGTCTTAAACTTAATTCTCAGAAACAGGAAGCGTCTCCATCACAGCATTTGCATTAAAACTTACTGAACCGCTTTTTTTTTTTCCAACAAGAGACAGTGACGGGTGACGACAGGATGGAGATGACAGGAAATGACCGGAAATTACTTTCCACAAAGGTTCCTGAGGAGCCGTGAACCCGGGACGACTCCTGGCTGAACCTTTTTATTAATCTTTTCAAAAGAACTTGTATAACACAGGAAATAGATGACAAGTAGAATAGGGTGAATGGTGTGAAACTGAAGCTGGAGATACACGACTGATATTGTTATTTACATAAATGCTTTGGTCTATTTGGTCTAAATATTCATGAAATAAGTAAAAGTTCTCTTTGATATAACTAATAATGAACGAGAAGAAACACCATTTTCATTAGTTTAACATTTATTATCCCAAAAATGTATGAAATCGAGTGAGTCTCTCACAATATCCCTAACTTAGTGTGAGTAATGTAAAATATTGAATCTCAACTCACGATGAAGAAGTTCCTAAAAACACTGGTGTGTGTGTGTGTGTGTGTGTGTGTGTGTGTGTGTGTGTGTGTGTGTGTGTGTGTGAGACACATCTTGAAGGACCCAGAGTCAATTGATCCTATTGACTGTCTCAGAGGAAATAGACATGGAGACACCGCAGAGTTAATGGCTGATTCATCTGCTGTTTGAAGGGCTCTTCATTCACTTCATATCCACAATCCTCTCTCAGAAGAAAGTGGAGTGTGAGCTTGAGAGGAAAAAGTGAACAGAAGTTGAGAGGCGGCGTCCTTTTTGACAGGGTCATAGTTCCTCCATTATTTCCATCTGTGGCCTGTCACTCATCCGTTTCCTGTCAGCCTGTTTACCTGCAGGTCACTTTCTCTGCTATAAAAGAAAAAATGTATTAATCTTAGAGGGAAAACAACCACATGATTTTTTTTTTAAAAAACATGAAGTTTGTCTTCCTCCCCTTCATAAACAAACTCACACACCTGTGTTTTTGTACTTGTGTTTCCTGTTAAACACTCTGTGACGGCCGGCGAAATTTACGATGCTAACCGACCTTTTCACGCCAAAGAGAATCATTACACAGCTGCTGCCCGCCGCGCTGGCAGACAGCAGTGGTACTCAGGTTTAATTTCACTTCTGGATACCTCAGGCATCATAGTGCACATTTGTTTTTGTGTGTATGAGAGACAGAGAGAACCAAGCCAGTAAAAGATAAATAAATAAAAAATCTGCCAGCTACCCGTAGCTCCTAACTGGCTTCAATATAAATAGAAATTCATTTAAAAGCTAATATAATCCCAGTGCTGATAAAACAGTTGAGAAGCTGAGCCACAGTTGAACACAGGTAAATATGGTGTTGCCCATGAGGATCAAATCGGATTTTAACAGCAAAGAATAATACAGAAAACCCAGATCTAAACTCAGAGGATGCAGTGATGGTTAAATTAAACCACCTCAGCAGCTGGCAGTTTTTGAAATAGTTTGAGTCACATTAAATAAAACTGCAGCCTGTTTCTGAACCACATGCTGTACAGTAGAAAAACGACAGAAACCGAAAAGAACTTCTGAATCCTGACTTACATTTAAAACGTGTTGCTGCAATCTAGAAGACTAAAACAAAGATTTAATAATCTACAATAGAGCCATTGACATTTAAACATTTAAGGCTGAATTAAAATATCCAGAATTAACATTGTTGACATCAACTTCTTTCTGACTCCTTTTGAATAGTTGCATCTTTCATTCACTAGTAGAAACAACCTATAGAGATATCTGTAATTCAGTTTGACTATAGATACAACAGAATTACAGATATCAGCAATGATGTCAGTATAATGTCATTCAAATCCTCACACATCTTAAATGACAATTGCAGATATCTGAAATTCAATTTGGACTAGATATGAAGTTGTAGATATCTCAAACATCATGCATCATGTTTCTCTATTCACTAAAAGTGGAGGCGTTTCTGCAACATCAAAACTGTAATTCCAGATATCTGTAATTATTTTCTAAAAACAAGGAACACAATTACAGATATCTCCCATTTCAGATATCTCTAATCAAAATTCAGTTCAAGATATCTATGACTTCATAATAGATATCTACAACTTCATTTTGACTAGTTGTAATTCCAGATATAGATATCTAAAACTAGTCCATACTTAATAACGTATATATTAGGGGTGGCACAGTTCACAAAAATCACGGTTCGGTTCGTATTGCGGTTTTAGGGTCACGGTTTTCGGTTCGGTACAGTTCTTATTTGTTTCTTTTAGAATACGACACTCGCCTTGTTTCGGGTGTAAGGGAAACACGAGGCTGCATGAGGGCATGCCAGAGGCATGTACACAGTAAAATCCAGACTATACGCTGCTACTTCTTCGCTACACTTTAAACACTGCAGCTTATTCAAAACATCAACCAAGAGATTATAATAAAGAGCGGATGGAGTAAAGGTTTTTATTAGTAGGCGGGGCCTAAATGTGCTACTCCCTCATCTTTATGAATGGATTTGCTGGCAGACGGATATATTCATTCAAACAAAAATCATTCAGTGAGAAGAAAAAGAAAACATGAACAGGAATATAAATATATATGTTTCAAAAATAACATAAGCTAACAATAAACTTTGAAGGGAATAAAATATATCTAATAGCTGTGGACAGCTCCACCTGCAGGGGACATTCCTCCACAGGTGGGGCAGAGGCGCTCCACCCTCGCTGTGCACTTCCTACACACTCTTTCTGGCATTTCTCACATGTGACCAGCATTTTATTTTGTCTGCAGTGCATGTTTTTATGGCGCTGCCTCCTACGCGACAGTTGCAGCTGCTGCGGCTTTAGCATTTAGCTAGCTAGTTTCTCACGTCTCTAACCTGTCTCTGTCTTTACCCGTCTCTGTCTCTACCTGTCTGCTCTACCTGTCGCTGTCTCTCTCCCTGTCTCTCTCTCTCTCTGTCTATCTCTCTCTAACTCTCGCTATATATCTGTCTGTCCATCTATCGCTTTCTCCGTTTTGTTTATTTGTTTATAATTTGTTTATGTTACTAAGCGGATTAAATAAACAAGTGTCTAAAAATCTCACCTGTAATATCTTTATGGGTAAATATCTGAACAATGCTTAAGAAGAAGTTTTATTTTTTATGGACGTGAATTTGAAGGAGCCTGTGCCTGCAACTTAAAAAGGTGCGTCCTGTAGTCCAGAATTTACAGTACAATGCGCATGTGGCACTGTTCTTTAAAAAAAAAAAAAAAAACGAAACCGTTCGGTGACGTCATTTGTCCTCCTAGAAAGATTTTAGTGGTAGATATTTAAAATGTTCTTTTTGTCTATAGGTAAAATTGAATTATAGATATACAGTATGCAGCAACGGACTTTTAAATGTGTTTGCCATAGTTTCCACCGTCAAGAGCTAAGTTTCATCATCCTATCGTAGAAAATTAGATTTTTAATTATACGAAGGTGTAGATGTTATTTGAATAATACAAAATTAATGTCACAAAATAATGTTCAAAATGCCATTAAATTTGAAATAAAAAAGAATAGGAAAGAATAGCCGACTCATGAATGGGAAACACTTGGAAACACTTGTAGTGAGGCGTTTGTTCTTCTAGTCACAACTGGAGTCGAAATAATATCATTTTCAGCAGCAAAGATAAGTTTGTTTAATAGTCATAAATTACACTGTTCAAATATTTATGGTGCTTCCATTAAAAGTGTTTCTGTACAGAGGAAGCCACTTTCTAAGATGGAACCATTTCTCCTCTTTAAATTCTCCCTTTGTGTCTACACTGGCTTATGAAAGTGACTCTGAAATCCTCCGACGTATTTGCACACGGGTTAAATGTTTGGGTGCCCTACGTAGACTGATTGCACAGAGATGAATCACAGCATCCGTAGAGGGATTCATCACCAGATGTGAGTAATGTTTGGGTCAAAGTGACAAAACCCCTTCGGTGATGGTTTAGGAATCTTTCTAACATAATAAATAAAAAATCTAATTAGGTCTCTCAATGAGCCAATTGTTCTCTGTCTTTGTGGATTTATGAGAAGAGAAGCAGGTGTAGTTGGTTTTTCATTAACATTCTGTATGCAGGAACAAAATTAACTGGCAGACACACACACACGCTCACACAGCAGCTGTTACTCTCGCTCTTGCAGTTAATTGTATGATGATGATGTGTGAGGTAAACTGTAAGTATTTTGACTTTCATTTGCATGTGATTTTTGCTATGGTTTGATTATCATTCTCCCAGGGGTTTAAAAAAGTCTTACATTGAATTCATCAATTTTGGAATTTATACCTTAAAGTCTAGAATGTTGATGACAGGGTCTTAGAATCGATGCAGTTTTCTCCTCTGTCTCAACCTCACGTCTTTTATGACTGTATCACCACATGTACTGTATATACAGTATACTATTAACTTTCCTCCAGAGACACTGTTTTCCTCCTCAGAAAACAGCGTCTCCATGTCTCCAATCTGTGATTCTCTGTAGTCGCGTTAGGGACTGTCGTCAAATTGTATGTTTCATAGGAATTGAATAATTAAAAATATTCTCTAAAAAAAACCAAAATTACTTTTTCCTGCTAGTTCATCATATTCACAATGACTTAACTACTGCAGGTGATGTTTTAGTGAAAACATATTTTATATGAATGTAGTACACATTTAATACAAACATAAAAAAAACAGTTTTTCTTTGTTGGTAGGTCTGAGAAATGGATATTAAATTTTATATAAATGGTCTTAAAAAGACTTGAATTTAACTTGAAGAAACCTTTGAGAACCCCATCTCTAAACAAGTAAAAATGGAGGACGAGGACAGGGAGGAGGAAGTTTAAAATGGAACAAAGTGAGAAAACAAAAGGAGAAAGATGAGGAAGCGAAAAGGAGAAGTCGAGGACATCGAGGTTAGAGGAGATTGCAGAAAAAAAGCAAGTGAACAAAACTAAGATAACAAGGTGGAGTAGGACGTGGACAGGGAGCGCGAGACGGGAGCAGCAGAAGGGAATAAGGGATGAAAGTATGAAGGATGCATCACAATGAACGGAGAGGAGGAGGAGAAACAGGCAGGATGGAGAGATAGAGTTCCCACAAGCATTTAAACACAGACATGAGGAGGAGGAGGAGGACTGGTGAGGTATGGAAGGAAAGAGAAGGACGAGGAGGAGGAGGAGATATCGTCTCCTTCAGGACCAAAACACAGGTATCTCTGAGTAAACACAATTAATGAGCGATGATGGAGGAGGGAGATGAACGGGAGGTGGAAGGAGCAGTGGAGACAGATATTAAAGATACTGCCTGTGTGTCTCTTTCTATTCCCATCCTCCTCTTCCTTCTTTGTCTGATTTCCTGTCTTTTCTCCCTCTCTCTGGGTGGCTGGTGGCGTCGGTGGCTGGAGGACTCGGTGCTGCAGCCCCTGCGGCGCTGACAGCTCCTGATAGAGTCATTCTAATGGGAGCAGATGATGATTGACGGCCACGCGTCGAGCTGACAGCACATAAAGGTCACATTAGCTCCCACTGCGATAGATAGAGGGAGAGAGAGAGGGAGAGGAAGCAGGTGGATGAGCGGGAATAAAGGCAGACAGTCGGGCGCACACACGAAATGTCAAAAAGGCTGAGAAGATATGGGAAAATAAAAATAGAAAGGCCAAACAGAAGTGGAAAGGAAAAATGGTAAACTAATCAGAAAAGTCTGCCAGCAATGATAGGAAATAAAAAGAAGAAGAAGAAGAAAACAAACACAAGCCGAGGCAGAGAATCTGTTGCTCAAAACTTTATAGCTTGTGTCACTCCACCAATAATTCAATACAGGATGTATTTTGTGTTGAGGAGAAATGCATTTACTGTTTAATTGGTGCTTAAAGTTGCTATAATCATTTTATTAAATAACCCATTCCCTTCACTTTTCATGGGTTTCATTTAAAGTTGTGATGTCACTAACAAGATATATTTGTGTCTTTAAGAAACAAGAAATCATCTCAATATATTTTATATCTGCTTTCTCAAGCTTCATTCTGGAGCTCTAGAAAGAACAAATAAAAGAGAATGAATCTTTTTATCGGCTGTTACAGGTGTCAAAGCAAAATGTTAATATAATATAACATTAAACACAATTTAACCTGTTAAAATCACAAAACCCCTGATGCAGCAGCATTGAGTTTTATTCATAAATCCCAGTATTAAACCTCAGCTCCAACACTAAAAGTGTGTTTATCTGTAGTAAAACACAATGACACTGTTACAGCATCAATATATATCATTAATATCCACATCATCAATACAATAATAAAATAGTTTAATATAATATCAGTAGTAGGGCTGCAACTAACCACTATTTAGATATTTAATTTGGATTTGAACTACTTGTGTGATTATTTAATTGTCTCCTTTATAATCTCCTTTTTAAACATTTTACAGATTATATTCATGTTCTGTAATGATCCTCATTGTGATTTCTATATTATGGACAAATAATTGATGCTTGTACTCTTATCCTATTATTATTGAACTTTGCATTTCAGATAATTTAGCTTATTTCAAGTTTTTTCTTGTTTTGCCTGGCACATATTAATCTTACATTTTCTATTATTTTTATCTGTAGTAATAATTTAATGCAATTGCAATAATCTAACTATATTTGCTCAGTAACAGCAACATAAATTGATTCTGACTTTTCTGTAGTCACCTCACATGTTGAAGATTTCTTTTGATACCAGATTTAAGTAGAGTAACCTTTGTTTTTGTAGAGATATTCCAGATTTATTATCATTTATAGCAGGAAAACTGAAAAATAAATGTGGGTCTTAAGTGGTTAAATAAGTGACATCACAACTTCACAGAAGGTATTTCTCTGGGGACTGAGAGTTTTAAAACAGAACTACTTAGAAAAAACTAAATTAAAATCTCCCTTTCTACATTGGGTGACCTTTAACGATTCATCAAATGACTGGAATGTGGATAAAGTTTTAGACAAAAAGCCACAGAGATTCATCTTTTTATATCTTCCAACTTTTAAATTGTATACTTAATTTGGCCAAGATTTGAGTCTCTTTTAGTTCATATTTTTGTTTTCCTGGACCTGAAACTCAATCTTGTTACTATATGGCCACAGAAAGCAGCTGTTTGGAGTAGTAAAGCTCCAATAAACTAACTGTCCATCACTGAATGACAGATGTCTTCTTCTTGAGGTTTTGATTTATGGAACAATACTTATAAAGACTTATAAAGCACTAATTTACAGTTTATTAAATAATCATCCTGTTAAAAATCCACCTACCCCCTGTAGTAAGATCCAATCTGCTGCTATTGTGCTTTGGCATAAAAGGTAATGCTTTTTCTAAGAAGAAAAAAGTTTGTGATTTGTGACAGAAGAAATCTTTTGAAACACATGTTGCTTTGAAAGCTGCCAATTAAAATGGTGATTTCTCAACTTTCAAACCGAACACGTAGCACCAATTAGCGACTTGGCAAGAAATCCCTGTTTGTGGCGCCTTAGTTATTATGATTTAGTTACTTCAAAGGCAAACATGTATTCATGCAGTGTTTCTGCTGCTTTTGTCGAACCTGCAAAAACATCCCTTTGGAAATTTGATTTATCCCCTACCATGTAAAAAATAAAGAAAAAAGCAGCACAGCAGCTTGTTTTCTCTAACAATTCCCCACACTGGTCCTTCCTCCTCTTCTCCGCCCATATTTGACCTTCCTCATACATCCATACTTCAGTTATTCCTGCTCCAATCTACATGCAGCCTGACAGCAGCTATATAACAGATTCCTGACATTTCCTGATAGATATGGAGACAGCAATGATTTTTCCTCCTCTTCCTCCTCATCCTGCTGCATCTCACCCTCCTCCGGTTCTCCCAGAAAGACAGATGATGTGTGTGTGTCTGTTTGGAGAGGACTGGTATGAGTGTGTTTTATACAAAGTGTGTGTGTGTGTGTGTGTTTGTGTCTCTGCAGGCTGTTTCTATCGTCTGGAGTTCTCTGCCTCGTCCACAAACATAAACACAAGAGACCAAACATGTTGTTACTGCTTGGTGGGATGTGTTCAGGGCAGAGAAAGACGCTAAGTGCCGTTGCTGTGGTTGAGAAGCAGGGGAGAGCATCGTAATGCATGTTTGTATTTGTGAACTGAGTGTGTGTGTGTGAAGGGAAGAGACTAAGTGTGTGTGTGAATGTCTGCACAGACTTTTTGCCTGTGTGCATGTAATTGTGTGTTTTAAATACTGTGTGTGTCCCTGTCCTTTTATCATTATGAGAACAAAAAAATCCTCCTAACACATTTTACTGGCCTCACTTTGAAAAGGGCACACTGGACATTCCTACTTTATTATAACTTTGCTTTTTCATTTATATAGTTTGAGAAATAAGTTTGATTGGTTATGATAACTTGGTGGGTATATCACAATATATAATTAATAATAATAATAATTTATGTGATATAATATCAATGGGTGAAGCTAGGAAAATAGGACTTGTATGAAAGTGTGAGGCTTCATATAATATTGACAGAACGTCAGTTTTTTTTGTATTGGATCAATTATAAATGAGTGATTGTCCATCACTAAAGTTCAGATAATCGTGCATTATTACTCTCATTATTACGACCTTGAACAAATCCTTTGCTTGGACTAATTGTGCCTTTTTTTGTTTTTCTTTTCCCAGCAAAACATGTTACTAATCCTTTAAAACAGAATCATAGAAACAGAATCATCTTTGTTTGTCATCACACAGGAAATTACAAGAAATTAAGGTAGAAATTCTCATATTCAGTGCAATTTAAAAAGGAAGAGACACTCAACAAATGGCAAGTAAAAGGCAACAGATAATAGAAACAATAAACTATAGATTTATAAAAATTAACAAATTAATTATACCAACATATTTCCTGTCAAAAGTTGTAAAATGCTGTATACTGTAAATTCTATTCTCAGTGAGCAGTATTCCCAGTTTCCACATCATACTGGATCATTGTATACTGGCCCTTAATTGGCTCCAGACTAGTTGTGATGTCACAAAACAGGTTTTAACTTTATCATTGCATCATTGTGCACAGTGAAGCTCAAACTGAAGAAACAAGATGGAAAAACATCATTTAATCTATATTATACATATTTTTGTGCCCATAACAAGTTTATCAGGTCACGTTAAGTCATGATTCTGCGTCTGTGTACGTGAGCATGAGAATAATGAAATAGAAGCGTAGGATCCCCTTTAGAGAGCATATTTCATCTTCACAAGTTCATTACACATGATGAATGTGTCCTCATTGCTGCGTACGCTGGGTCCCTTTAGCTCATTTATAGAGATAAAATAGCAATATCACAGATAATGCAATAAAAATGAGGAAGGTTGACTGAAAAAAGAGGTTTTTTTCCTGTTAAAAACCAGAGAAATGCACCACATGCTGCCTGTTTTTCCTCCTTTTTACTGCATCTTTCACCTGGCTCTTTTTCTCCTTATCTGTATCATCATCATCATGGCGTGTGTACATATGTAGAGTTTCTTTATATAAGCCGTTGGACATGTGGCTGCATAAATGGCTGCAGGGAGGCTTAATGTAAAGAACAAATCCCGATCCAAGGCTGCATAAACAGTATGAAGGTAACGTGGAGCACAGTGGTGAATGCATATCAGAAATAGAGTTGAATCTGAATAAAAAGAGACTCTGCAAGAGATTCTAAATCTTCCTGCTGTTTGTTTGTGTGGCTACAGGAGATAAACTGAAATGCATGAGCTTTTCTTTTGCTTTTTGTTGGTTTTCATATGTTTCACTGAGCAGTTCTGTTATTCTTGTGAGAATCACTTTAAGTTTATGGGCTGAAAAGTTTCATTTTTTGGTAAGTGAGGTCATTTTTGAGACTTGAAGGTTAATCAAGCATATAAGACCAGTATTGTACCCGTATTTGTTTCACATTGAAAACCATTTTTTTTCTCCCCCGTGTTTTCGTCCCTCTGTGTGAAAGGTTCAATTATTTGGAATTAACACAGCGTCCAAATTGATTGAGTTATCGTCCTTTAAGTGAAAATTCATGAAGCGGAAAAAGTCCTTTTTCCCTCATTGGATTTAAGCAGCGCCAGCCACGACAGGAACTCCAAATTCGAAAGTGCATAACAAACGCTGAGTCATTTGGAGGAAAAAAGCTGAGTCAGCAGAATGCTAAGCTGCTGCAGCTTCATGCACATGAGGTTGACTAACCTATACAACTCCTCCTATATCCCAGGGCTGCATTTTTCCTGTCATGTCCGTCTTTCTGATAAACTACTTCAGCGCACAGCTGGAAGTTTTTAAACTTCATCTTTGAGATAGTTTCCATGAATGTTATTTAAGTTAGAAGTAGAGTCCTCAAATCCCCAAATAAACCTCCAATCCACTGATGTTTGAAATTAACACTTTACTGTTTGGAGTTTATGCTAGTTTCTCCTTATTTAAGTTTAACATGGTCCACATTTGAGTCATTTTCAGTGTAGGAAACGTTTTTACAGCCCTACTATTGATATTCTATTATACTATTTTCTATTTCTATTTTTTTCTATAGCACCTTTCATGAAAAGATTCAGTCCAAAGTGCTTAACAATCCACGTTTATATGTTACAATAATAGTATGATCATCTATATCAGGGGCTTGAATGTGCTAGATCATGTACGGCTTTGTAGAGAAGTAAAAGGACTTTAAATTCAATTCTAAAAGATACAGGCAGCCAGTGCAGTGAAGCGAGCAGAAGGGTTTTGTAATGGTCAAAATCCCGGCGGCAGCGTTGTGAATTAACTGTAATCTTCTTGTTTAAAACCTTTTACAGAGACTAGTAATAGCAATAACAATAGAATTATTAATAAAATAGCAATAATCTAAGTGGTGCAGTAGGAAACGGCCAATTGAAGGAGATGACTTAAAAAACTATGGTGATTATGATAGAATCAAAGTGATTTTCACAAGGTTCTGTGCATTACTATAATAATGATGAACAAGTGTGATGTTTTAAATCTTGTCTGTTCAAGATTTTTTTTTCCTTTTTGTTTTTATTCATTAAGTGTTACGACAACCATGACATGTTATAGGAACTGAGTGTTGAGTCTAATAAGGCTCAAGGTAATAACTACTTCAGTCTGAGTTCCATATTAAAGGATATAATGCTGCATATTACCCTCCTTGTTTGGATTTAGTCCATCTAGAGCAAAGAGTTTGGGACAATTCCAGGTAAAAAGAAGCATTTTCTACCAAAGAAATTCCTTTGAGCCAGATATTCAACATCCCCAATATGACACATGTCTGATTCCAGGACAGTGTCAATAGGTGTTATAAAGTCTTATTTCAGATCTTCAGGCTGCTGAAGCCTGATGTTGCTTAATCTGACTTGTCAGAACCACACAGGTGGAGGGATTTTCACACAGGAATTTAAGAAGTGTGGAATTAAGATATAAAATATACTTGAGCTATAAAACAGTCCAGGGTGTTTTAGGGGTTATCAACTCATTTGTTAAACATTAACACTATTAAGCTGCTTCCTAATGATGTTTTACCACTGCAAAAACTGAAATCTGAACTAGTTAGAATATCTTGTTTTTGATATTATATTATTTCCAGATAAGTCATTATTTTGAGATATTAGTTATTTAGAGGTATTAAGTTCTTTACAGATTATCTTATTATTTAAATTTATTATGTTGTTATTTCAAGATTTTATCTTGCCATTTCTAAGATATTAAGACATTTCAAGATATTATGTCGTTATTTTGAGATATTAAGTTATTTCAAGATATTATGTCAAAGGTAAGTCACGTAACTTGTATATCGGAAAAGAACAAAAATATTTTAAAGGAATTTTTTTCTACACATGTAATATCTCAAAATAACGACTTAATGTCTTAAATAACAAGATAATATCTTGAAATAATGATATAAATCTCAAACTAACACAATGATTATTATGGTCCTGCCAGGCTCAGGTCAACTTTCAGAACTGTAGCACACAACTTAATAATCAGAATGATCTGCCAGTGGAATAGGATAATACTACTCAATATTGGACTAATTGTACAGAAAACAAGATATTTTCACCTGTTAAGATTTCAGTTTTTACAGTGATGGTGTGACAATGCTGTGGTTAACGTCTGCTTGTGTTTTGGCACAAAAGTTGTGTTCAGTTGACTGCAGTCGGAACTTGGAAAGTTCCAAAAGCAAACTCTTAAACCATGGACGGCCACAGTAAGGTGCAGCAGTAGAACTGCTGCAGAAGGACATTAGCTACTTGAGGGAGAAAGAGAATTTCTGTCTGCTGAAGGTAGAATAATTGTTGCTCTTTAACACAGCAGCGAGGGTGTCAACTCTACCTGCATTACATTCCCTTTTCCATAATTTCCCACCCTTCCCCTTTGCTTAAACATCGGGTGTGTAACATAAGAAGCCTTGTGCGATACCATCTTGCTTTGATGTCATTCCCTCCGACTGGCTGCTTCAATCCAGCCCGAGTTCCAGAGAGGGAATCCCAAGTTCAAGGGCTGTTTCATTGCACTTTTCCAAGTTCTGAGTGCAATGGAACGCAGAATAAAAACACTATAAAATTGACAAGTAAAATCTCTGGTAAAATGTCTTGATGTTACAAAATGTTGCCTCACAGCTGTGTGACGAGGCTGGAGAGAAGCTCACACACTGAGTGGGTCTCACAGCAAAGACAGGCTGCTGACATGCATCCATGACGTCAAGAGAGGCGACAGGTGGAAGATGCAGATGATGATAAAAAAAATAAAAAATAGCAGTGAAAAGGGTGGAGTGGAAAAAGAGCAAGATTTGATACGTCTCAAAGCACTAACTGCTGCTGCTTCTCCTCTTTCTGCTGCTATCGACTGTCCTCAGGAAACAAAGCGAGGAGGAGGGAGAAAGAAAGAGAAAAGAGCAAAAAGAGATGAAAGAGGGAAGAGGAGACTGGAGAGGAAGAGGAAGCCAATGTATTTCTGAGGTGAGGAGACAGAGAAGCTTCTATCTGCAGCTTCAGCAGTGAACGAGGCAACGTTACCGGGTAAGGAAGTCAAAGTGAAAGGATGTGATGTGTGGGGCCAGGGAGGAGAGATGAAAGGACACGAGGAGAGGAAACCACTGGATTTGGCAGGAAGAAGCCAAAAAGAGGTGAAATGAAGTTCACAAAGGGAGGAAAGGAGTCTTTCATATTTTCTGTAATTATCAGTTTCACTTTGTCATTTCCTCTCCTGCACAGGACTTTTTTCCCCCTCAATTAAAGCACCTCCAACATTCTGTTCCACTTTCTACCAATTTTTGTCACTTTTTGGACTTTTTCCCCTTTCATCTTTCTCTCTGACTCCACACACACACACACACACACACACACACACACACACACACACACACACACACACACACACACACACACACACACACACACACACACACACACACACCATCACACCTGTAGCGTGAGATGAGGTCACAAAGTGAATATCAGCTGCAATAAAACCACAAATCATCTCACTTCTTGTACTTTTCCTCACTCCTTCTGAAGCATCACTCTGCCTGTTTGAATACTTTTGAAGGTTTGTGCTTATTTAACTTTACTTTGCTTTTCATTAACCACTTAATCTCCAGGTCACAAAGGTTATTGTACTTAAACCTGGTAAAACCTGTTCAAATGAAATCTACATGTGAGGTGACTAAAAATCTAAATTTGTGTTTTATTACAGATATTAAACTAAAATGAGTAATAAGCAAAAATACTTACTTTTAAATTTAAAACATGGCCAAACTGACCCAAATCAGGAAACAAATGATAAATTCATTACAAAACATGAAGAACATTTTCACCACAACAATTCTTTAAGATGTTTATTATTATTATTTAAATGTAGAAAATAAAAGGTGCTGGTATCAGATTGGTAGCCAGTATTGGATGTTGGGTGTTGAAAGTTGAATCTGATCATAAACAGAGCTCAGGTTTTCACCTCTCAGGTGTTTTTTATCAAAAACTACACGTTTGAACTTTTCATCCCTTTGCTGTTAAAATTATTTGAATTGTGAATTTTTAATGTAAACCACTTTATTTTGTATATGAAAAAGGTTCTATACAAATATTTACTCTTCCCTCCAGTCTTCATTATCGTAGGTGTGAGGATGAACAGCATTTTTAGACACAACTTACTCAGCTGAACGTGCTGATGTTACTGAGGCTGCGTGCAGCAAAGTGATGTAACTCCAGAGCGACGGTGCATGCTCTAGTAGGCTCTGAACTCTCCTTTCAGCACGCATCTTATATTTAGAAACTAGAGCAGTAATATTTTGCTGTGGCCGCCCACAAAAAATAGGTGAAGCACGGCCACTCCTGCAGCAAACGTTATGCCACTTTTCAATGTGGATTCCCAGCTTCTCCAGTCCATATGTTGTGTCCTTGTAAGATATTTAATCGCATTGATTTGTGAATGTTATGACAGTCGGCACCTTGTATGGCCACTGTCATTAGTGTGTGAATGTGTGAATGAGAGAAATATGCACTTGGAGTGTGAAGATTGAAAAATTAAAAAGATTCTGCCATTCATAAAAAAGCAAAGATCAGAATGATGTCTAAAATTAGATTCTGATAAATGAGATTTTTCTGCTTCCCAAACCCGGTCTTCTTACTACTACTTATTCATAGATCACTGAAACGATTAATCGATTAGTTGTTTGGTTCATTATACGGTGTAAAATGTGCAAAACATCATGTATTTATAATAATCTGACTCTCATACAGCAGATTACATTTCACCTGGAGTGGCACCTGTCTGCTGAGTGTTTTACACCTTATATGCTGCTGCATTTCTGTAGCATTCTTCAGTTTATATAAAGAAATAACATAAAATGCTTGTAAAGATACTAATGCAATGTCTGGAACAGAAATATAGTTAGTAACAAATGGAATGGTCTTTAAAATATTTGATGTATAAATTATTGTAATTTAATAATTACAAGTTAAACATTAATACAATTACACATCACATGTATTTACCCCATAATATCAAAACTTGGCATCATGTAGTCCATGGGTTCTAATGTGTGGCTTCAATAGTCTTTTTGGGTTTAAACGTGTGGCTGTGTGCATGTGAATGATGAGTGTAGTTGCATTAAATATAGTTGCTTTAGCCAGGATTATACGACAGTATATTTCCCTATATTTACAGTAAATTCCCTGTTTAGGGCCAACCTTCAATTTTGTAAATTTTGGATTTATTTGAATTCCCATGGTAAGCTTCCAACAACTCTACACTGCATATTTTCCTTACAAAGAGCTGCATAAATGTTTCTCCATGAAAGGACAAGGGTTACACACAAACACACACATGAGCAGCAGCTATTAGCTCTCATACATACCCCTGTATGGTGTTATAGTGTCAGATATGAGCAGTAAATACCTGCCTGTTTTTACGGGCATTCACGCATGTGCTGAAGCTACATGTGGGATGTTGGGACTCTATGATATACCCGGTGGCTCCAGAGCATCCATCCTAACTGTCCTCCTTATACCAGCTACATCTAATTGAATCTAATTGGGACAATTAAAGTGAAATTGGACCAGAAGAATTTATTGAACCAGTTATCTGTAGTAATTAGCCAGTAATTGGCCTATTGTTATCTTTACATGTCTCCTGGAAGGGCCGACAAAGAGGCTGCACATAGAAGGCAGATCAGCCCGTAGTGTATAATGAGACACGTGTGTTTCTTCCTCTCTACATATACATATTAATGCAGGTTTCCATCTGCACAGGTGTGTGTATATTTCACTGCGTTTCTGCAGCTGTAACACTGATGTCCAATGAGCTGAAAGTCATCTTTTTTTGCAGCAAAATCAATAAGCAAACACCTATTTATTTCACTCGTACTCTTTCTTCCAATGGTTTCTCATCCTTTATCCCTTCTCTGGCAGCACATGCAAAGCATTTGGACCTCCATGTTGATTCAAAAGAGACGACAAAAGTAGATACTGTGATAAAAAAATTGAAAAGCAGTGAACAGACTGAAAATGAGGGAGGGAAGCAGAAAATGGAGGGAAATTAAGGAAATTAAGGAAGTTCATCTGCACATTATACAGTATACAGTAGACTATGTGTGTGTGTGTATATATATGTATATATATATGTATGTGTATATATGTGTATACACACACTGATTTGTGATTAAGGCTCAGGAGGTGACATGCTGGGTGCGTTTTAAGCAGAGCCTCATAAACCATTAGAGTACAACACCAGTTGTATTAATCACCGCCTGTCCTCCTCCTCCTGCTCCCAGCTTTCCCAGCTTTTCCTGTCACGTTTGGACAAGAGCAACTTGTGAATTTTTCTCATTACAGAACCTACATTTAAAATCCTGCTTAGTATCATTAATCATTGAAGCTGCTGCTAGAGAGAGACAGATTTGTAGGTACAGGCCTGTGCATAGAGTATCAGAATTACCTGATACTGGTTCATAGCAACTAAAGATACTGTGTATCTATCTGATGTTTGCTTTTTGCATAGTTTAGGCAAATAAAGAAGAACTGAAAGTTGATGTGCAGGATTTCTGAGTAACAGTATAAATGAAATTTTGCATAACTTTAAATCTTTACTAACCTTAACCTAAAAATAGCTGATAAAATTATCACTGGCATGTAGAATTATTAACTGTATATTAAATACAATGTAGATTTGTATTTATTTGATGAGAGCTGATAGAACATGACTCATATATGAATTATCTGTTAATTACACCTGATTTAAATAATGTAGGTGAAGAACAACCAGCGAATGATCGCAATGATCATTGCTTTTTCTGATAAATTAGCTTGTGTTCTTGAACTGATTCTGCTCAGGAGTCTTGGAACATTGAATCTATCTATATCTATAAATATGTCTATATCTTTTTCCAGGTTAGCGGCTTTTTCGGTTCCAAACCAGCTTATATTTAGTCACAAGTGGTTCAAAATTTTGTGCACAAACCAGAACGAAACCTCTTCTGTGATGGTGGATACAAATATAAGAGACAGATCGAGTTTTGAAAAGTAAAGGTGTCACATTAGTATGCTGTTTTATACCGTATAAATTCAAATCAATGCAAAATATCTCATTAGAATACCTAATGAACTGAAAACCATGGTGAATGTCTTTCTGGGGAAATGCCTTCCATTGCAATCTCGAAATAACACACAGAGAAAGAGAAGCTCCTTCAAAGCAAAGAAGACAAGCTGATGACAGTAATGTTCTTTTATGGTGCCGGAGTACCTGTTAGGATACGTTAAAGGGGTGTTTTCAATCCAAAATTCAAGTAGCCTAGCACCAACTACATAAGCACCCTGCATTTCTGCTTTTATATATAGTATATAGTAACAAAAAAGTCTGTCATTGCATTCATTTCAAAATCAAAAGGCCTGATACCTGATGCCTTCGTTTCTGTCAAGTTCCATCAGCAACTATCACTTTAATTCTCCTTAATAGGCAGTCATGTTATTAATTTATAGCAAAATCTTCTCATCAATTAATCAAGAACATCATAGACCATTTAATTGATAATAATGATAATACGTTACTGAGGCTCACCTTTTATAATACATTTGTCAAAACATACATTTTATGAACTGCTGCACCACAGCTGAGTGCTCGACCGGACTAGGAGGGAAACATTTTAGTTTCTTCTAATCTATTTAGAGATTACACATCTTGTTTTTGGTAATTAGCACAATATTGAGTAGAATTGTCTTCTACTGGTGGATATTTTATTTTATTTCATGTTTTTAAATTAACTAAAATCAGCAAATAGAACTTGAAATGAGCTAAATGATCTGCCAGTGGAATAAGATAATTCTACTAAATACTGGACTAACTGTACCAGAAACAAGATATTTCCACCAGTTTTTCAGTGTGTGAATGCTGCACTAAAACCTCAAACCTGGCAACCCGTGTGGAGGTGGGGTGCCTTCTCCTCACTCTTTGTGTCCACATGATTCCACCTCTGTAGCTCAGAGTCACAGCTGGAGGACGGAGCCATGGAGATGCCCACGGCAACCGTATCCAGGGCGGAAAAAGCTCGCCGCCACCTCCCCGTGTCCTCACATTTCCTCTCTCTCTCTCTCTCTCTCTCTCTCTCTCTCAGCCACCAACCTTCAAAAATCTTTTCTTTTTATTGGCTCTTTTTGCTTCCCGGCAGGTCTCCACGTTTTCTTTCTCTTCTTTCTCTCCTTCACATCTCTTCAACTTCTTTCTTCTTTCTTTCTTTTCGACTCCTGTTTCACTCCCTCTATTCTTTCCCCCCCTGAGAGTTTTTGTGTCAGGAAGTGCCTGAGGTAGTCGGGGTGCTTCCCTCTTTTACTCCCCCTCCTTCTTCCTTCGTTTTCCTCACTATTCCATCTTATCCCCGTGGGATTCCTGGGCCTTAATTATTCATTGTAATTTGTAGATTAATTCTGCATGGCTACCTTCCTCATCACGCACACACACACACACACACACACGCACACACACACACACACACACACACACACACACTTCTTCACCTCTGTTTCTTTATTCCTCCCCCCTTCGCTTCATCCATCTCTATTCTACTTCCTCTTTCCATCTTCATTCACCTGCACTTACCACATCCTCCCTTTCTCCCTATTTTTCTTTTTTTTTTTTTATCTCTGCTCTCTCTTCTCGCTCTATATCTGCCTCTGCGTTTCTCCTCCATCTCTTTCTACATATCCTCTCCTCCCCTCTTCTTCTCTCATTCTCTCCCTTCTCCCTCCCGGTGACAGGTTCCATTATCATGTTTCTCACGGCTCGCCTGTTCTCCTCCTGATGGATGACCTCACGCGAATATTAATTTACTGTAGCATTAACAATATCACATCTTATTCTACACTCCCCCCCTCCTCCCCTTCTTCCTCTTCCTCCTTCCCTCCCTCTCTACCTGCTCTACCCTCCAAACACCCTTCAGCCACTTCTCTTATTTTTTTCGCCTCCTTCTCTTTAACTTTCACCTCATGTCTGCATCTCCCTTTGTACTTTTTGTTTTTGCTAAAGTTAAAGAGTAAATCCTGCACATTCAGAAAGACGTTAAAAAATATCTCCACCAGTGGAGCAGTTCAGTTCTATTCATTTATTGCAGCTTATTGCAGCTCCCGCTTCTCATCTGAATGCAATCTTCACATAAACACAAGCCTCTTTGTGCGCCGCAGGACCGTGGTGTTAAATTGAGTGGCATTTACCAAGGCTCCATGAAATCCTTTTTTTTTTTTTAGCCAAATGTTCAGGCGATCTACATAATTCATGCATGCATCATGACACGCGATGCATAATGGAAACGTTTAGCAAGAGGTGCTCGTCCTATAGATCAGAGTTGTGAACAGGAAATCTGTCGACACAAGAGGGGATTGAAGAAGGAGAGATGAAGGCTGATGAAGGGGAGGAGATCAGGACGTTTGACTCCAGAACTCATTTCTCTTTATCAGGCCACCTCTGTACTCTGTAACAATTTTCCATGATGAAAAAGACTAAATTAACGGCCTTAACCACGGACTGACGAAATTAACGTGTTTTTTGTTGACAAAAAAAGATGAGACAAAATAAAACCTAAAAAAAAAAAATACTTTTAAACTTTTTAAATTACATTACATTGTGTAGTATCCACCGGTGCTGTTGGCACTAAATGCGGCAACGTCTGAAGCATCGTTTGATCTTAAAAAACAAACAAACACCTGAAACATGTGGAGCTTGTAGTAGTGCTAATTTCATCAGATGAGACTAGACAAAATATATTTGTCACCAATATTTTTTTTCCATGGCGAAAACGAGAGAAAGTCAATGCCCTTAACCACCGACTGTGCTGAAATTAACACATATTTACACTTAGGAGAAAAAAACTACATAAGTAAAAACCTAGTAAAAAAAAGTATGTTTTCCTCAGACTTTTTAAATTACAATCAAAAAACTGATTTCAATGCACGCCACTTATATCTCTCCTTCTGTGTGTGTTTGTAGGATTCATCAGTGCTGTTGGCACTAAATGCAGCAACATCTGTTCCTTCATCACCAAAAGCTACTCTGATACTATTTTAACTGCTAGGTTACACACCTTACTATACTTTAAGCATGCAGAGAACATTCAGCTCAGTCCAGTAACACTTCAAAACATGTCCGTGTGTCACACTGAACTAAACAAAGGTTCCTAACAATCATTCCTATTGTTACAGATACCTGCCTAGATTAATTTTAAGACTATTGACTAAAAATAGACTAAATACGTTGGATTTTCTTTGACTAAAACTAGACTAAAATGCCAGGACTTGTCTTCGACTAAAATGTGACTAAACAATATGACTAAATATACAAATTTTTTTTTCCCATAATGGAGCAGCCCTAGACCTCCAGTAATTTGTAATATTTACGGAAGTCGTCTGTGACCTTAGCTTACCTGCCTAGTGTTTTTGTTTTCTCTGTGGCTTTTTCCACATCGTTCTGCCTTGGCTGATACGTGTGCATGTCTCAGCCTTTCGCTTTTATAGATTTTTTATAGATTTATAGATTACTAAAGATTCTGGTGTGGTAGCACTCGTTCTTTTAAAAGACGTGATTGATGGATCCTAAAAGCTGGATAAAAAAAACACACTTGGTGATTGTGGGTATAGAATGGACCAAGAAATCAATAGACCTCATCAAAGAATTGTTTTACTTTATTTGTTTATTTGACAAGGACAATGCAGTCAAACATAGTTACAGCTTGCAGCTGATGTGCTGCATATAGAGTTTACAGCTTAGCGCTAATTCTCAACTCCAGTCCCTGGTTGGGCTCTTCCACAACACTGCAGTACAATATAAAATATACATCAATTAACAAGACCGTATAATTCAATAATCCAAACATTGCATTGTAAAACCTTCACTCTCTCAAAGCATTGCAGTACGCTATAAAACACACATCAATTGAAAAGGACCATGCCATACAATTCAATAGTCTAATATTGTATTGAAATGATATAGATCACTCATTCAATGTATACATTATTTACAGGTGAGGACAGTTTGGTTGTTTCTTTGTTCTACAGATGAACATCTTTAGCTGTGAGGTTGATTTTGTTTGTGATGGCAGTGAGTTCTAGTGTTTCCGACTCTGACAGGAGAACGCTGACTGACCAAAAATTGTCCTGAAAAATGGGATTTTTCAATTTTGGTTCGAGGAGCTTCTGGTGACTCTGTTGCTACTGTTTTGTCTCTCAGTAAATGAAATGTTATTCATACACTTGGAAATTAATTTGAGGACACAAAGCTCACTAAAGCTTTCGAAGCTTGGTGAGCTGTATTTTTTTGGCAATGGTCATACCTGACTGTGTTTTATCCGTTATATTTAAAGTTTTGTTATACAGGGAACAACTGTGTTTGGTGGCAGTGGTTAGGTATGTAATGTCTGATTAATTTAAAGCAGTTTGTATTGTTTTTGAGATTTTCTGTTTATCAAACTTAAGTTGGGGGTCGAGTACCAGTCCAACATATTTACATTCTGTTACAGGTTGTTTTTTTTTCATTTTGTAAATGTATATGAAAATAATAGTTTACATAAAAAGAGCATCACTGTTAAGTAAATAGTAAATAGTAAGACATTCTTGAAAAATGATCCCACCAAATGTGTGAAAACTCAGGTCCACTTTTCTCACATGCTGATGATTCTATTTATTTGCTGACATTTATTTACCATTCTGATTTTGACAAGTGATTTTGTTCACTGCAACAAGGTAACAAGGATAAATTGGCTCAGTTTGTGTGATTGCTGTCTGCCTCTAAGAAGCAGATCTACAACAAATGATTCCTGTATG